>OW026523.1:118959830-119514830 GCA_932274085.1 Protocalliphora azurea | reverse complement strand
AAAACAAGAACATTTAGCAATTCATGGTTTTATATTTATTCAATAAATTTTAACATTAAACTTTTTGTTTAAATCAAAAGAATTTTTTTTTATAGAAATGATAATAATTCATATAATAACTCTAAATTTATAATAATTTTTATGCAGTAAATTTAATTTATATTTCATTTTAGAACAAAGAAATATAAAATTTAATTTTTAATATTTATATATATTAGATAAAATGTTCGAGTAATTAGAATAAAAAAAATATTAAATAATAAAAAGAAACAAGAAAACAATATCAAATTAGTCTTTGGACCCTGTATTAGGATGACGAATAGGTATAAAGCAAAATCAAAATTAGGTCAAGTTAAGGTAGGTTAGTTATTCGTAAATAAATAAATAAGTAAAAAATAACAAAAAAAAAAAAAAAAAAAAATGTGAATAATAATTTAAAGAGTTACATATATGAAACTTACGAAGCCATAATAGGGAAATAATAAGTATTTTAGCACTTTTTTTTTATATTTCTTTTATTCTATTTTTCTCATATTATTTTTTTTTTCTTTTTATAAAACACTATTTTTTTTTTTTATATTTTATTACTTTAGTTTCATCACTTTAGCACAAATTTATAATTTAACACTATAATTTAAATTAGTATGTATATCTTTATTATATTCTTTTATTTTCTACACTATTTAATATTTTTTTTTTGTTTAATTTAATATATTTTTTTGTATATTTCACCAAGATCAATGTGTGCTTAAGGTAGGAAAACAACCCAAAATAAAGAAAATAAGAGAAAAGCACTTACATTTGTCGCTCATAGATCCATCTATGAATGGCCATTCAGCAATGCCTATATAGTAGGTAGGAGGAAGACAATTATAAATTTGTTTGGTGATATGGTCGAAGTACTAAATTTTGTAATTCTTCTTTTACTTATCATTCATTATTTTCCGGTATAAAAAAAAAAAAAAAAAAATTAGCAACATGTTTCGAAAACATGCTAGCAACATACTGTAATTACTAGCAACATAATGAAATTAATAGAAAATTATATTATATATTATATAAAAAAATAAATTATGGCTTACGAATTTAACACAATTTGATACTGTATATTGTTATTATATGATTTAGGAAAAGCAATAGTAGTTTCCTTATAAATAAAATAACATTTCGATGCTATGGTGTATTCCAGCATTTGCTGGAAGTTTTAATATTTATTTGATGATGATGATGAGGTTATGAAAAATTATGTTGCTGGGAAATCATTAGATAATGTAAGGAGTTTAAAATATTTGCATTTGATGTAGTTTCATTCCTTTTAAGTTTGACGTAGTTTTAGAAATATATAAAGTGGAGTATTACAGCCAGGATAGAATTCTTAAGACGGTTGTAGTGATTGATCTATCACTAGTTTAGCAATTTATATTTGGTACCAAATCTGCAGAAATTTTTTTTTTTTTTTGACTTGATAAATGATTTAATATATAAAAAAAGAAACGTGTGAAGTTTACCCATAGGATGTGGCACCAGAATTTAGATGTAAAAAATATAAAGTTAATTGTTGCAGTTTTAATTATATCCACTGCAGTTATTTACATAATTAAATTTTATGTAATTTAATTTATCACTGAAGATTTTTATCAGAAAATGCAAACTATTTTCATGAAAGTTTTTAATCACTTTAGACTTTTACGTTTTAGGTATATTCTTCACTTTTAGTTAAAATTATTCTTTTCACTCTGAATTTTCTGGAAAAAGTGAAACGTGTTCGTGTAAACTGCTATTTATAATATTAGCAAAAGTATTGCTTTAATTGCTTAATAAAAAATGGCGCGATAGAGAGTTAACTAAAAAGTAACTAATAAATAATCATATGCTTTAAAAAGCTTGCTCTAGAGGGTGGTGAGTATCTGTGGGTTTACAGTAAAACATAGATAAATAATCTTAACTATGTATTGTAAACCTAGAGATAGTTAATTAATGGTCTTTATGGGTAATTGCTAAATTTGTATGCATTTTTATTAACACTTGTAATTACCATAACATATTGGTTAAAATAGAAAAATTTTGAATGAAATGATTTTTTTTTATATTTTTCGTAGATTTTACTCTTGATATGCCAGCATTTTACAGGTATTATCAATTTATTGCGGAGGTGATAATCACCTTACTGAAACAAGGGCGATATTTTGAGGATAAAAATTATAAAGAAATTTAAAATTTGATATATATTTTGTTGTTTATCTTTAAACTGATAAAAATTCAATATTAGTAAAATATTGCTTTGATGATGTAAAGTAATAAAAAGAAGATATTGCGTAAATTTCTTCCAGGAAGATAACTTCCAAATGTTTATAGGGATACATTTTAAACTCATTTTTACTTGTATGTATACAAGTGAACGATTATTCGACTTATTGGAGAGACCTATTTTTGAATAGTTCGAATAGTTGGAATTTTGAAAAAAATCGGTTGCTGCTTTTGATATTCTGATAAAAAAGAACGATTAATCGGGTTTTTTTATAGAAGTAAATATTTCCATCAAAAAATTATATATCTTAAAAAAAATTCAACACATCTTATAATACCCAACTTAAAACTTATTTTCCATAATTATTTTAAGAAACAAATCCTTATTAAGGTAGGAAAATCATCATCAAAAATTAGAATAATTTTTATATAATACGTACAGAAACTATGGTTTAATATGGAAAAAGCGTGTTTTAATTTTTCGAAATCGAAAGCAGGTAGAGCTCTATTAATAGTATTCCTTTAAAAAATGAATTAAACTATTATTATCAGCGCAACCTAATTCATCCAAAATCATACTTTTTTCTGGATTTTAAGTTAAAGAGCGTTTCAGACAATTTTGTGAATTTTTTTTGTCATATTTTCGTAGAAAATCCTTATTTTAGAATATATTTAAGCAAATTAAATGGCATATTTTTTATATTTTATAATTAAGAGCATTATTTTTCATATATTACACTAAAGATAATTTTACATATTTTACAAATTTTATATATTTTGCACCCAACAACATTTTTTGCAAAGTTTGCCATTGGTGAAATTTTCATTTTGCTATCATATACGTTTTCAAAATTTAATTTTTTAATAATTTTTATCCTATAAATTGATAGACATTTTTTAATTTCCTGATGCAATGTATTAGCTTTGAATATTTTTGAGTGAAAAAAAGGAAATATTTTTTAGTAATTGCTAATAAAAATCAAGTTATTTTTAACACGATTGGTTGATAATTTAAAATATTGCCAGAAAAAATTATATTTTAAGTGTATTTTTTTTAGTTTTAAGGACATATTTTCCAATTACAAAAGCAATTTTTGTGCTCATAAAACACCTGTTTTAGGGTTACAGGTGTTACAAGAGAAAAAACTAATTCCATTGATAGGCGTATTTCAATCATTACTTTAATATTTGTTTAAACTTAGAGAATTAGTTTCAATTTAAGCTTAAAATATATTTATAAAACTTAACATTATCAATATTAATTAAGAACGTTTTCCTAAATTTCCATTAAACCATTAGTATTTAGTATTTTGAAAAAACCGACTGTACATAAACCGAGAAAACCGGTTTTAAAACTTTCTTTCTTTATAAAATAAATTATTGGAACTACCAAGTCGTAGTACTAAAATTCAGTGACATCGTCTAACTTTGTTAAATTAGTTGTATAAAAACGTAAATTGATTAACCTGATTGAATTTACTTTTGTAGTAATCACAACTCTATTATAATAAGAATTAAATTATTATAAATATAAAAAACTTGTATGATTTAGTAGTTTTTAACCATTGTAATAAAAATATTGGTTATTGTTATCGTTCTTTTTCTGTGTGTAACAAATGAGCACGTAAAAATTCAGCTTATAAAAATGAAGCCAAACGGTTAATCTTTTTGAAATTTCGTTGTATTAAAAGCCGTCATATTGTAGTTTCAAATTTAGAACAAAAATTAACTTTTTATTCGTTTTTAATAAAGTATTTAATATTTTCTGGAATACTCTAAATAAAAGTTTTATTGTCTTTCCGATTATTGTTTTGTTGGAATGGCTCCACTTCTTTTTAACCTCTATATTACTTTTTACTCACTTTGGCCTCCCTATTACATAGTATTACCAGTTTTTTGATACTACTCAGCTTCTTTTTTGCTATAATGATAAGATACAATATCAGGTAAGAACAATTAGAATTCATTATGCTTTCTATTGATAAAAGTAAACCTTTTCCAAGAGCACTCATTTCCGTACATTTCTCTGTTAAAGTGCCATTTTTTATGAATAAAGTATTTTTCCCCGCACACACAAATGGCTTGCTAGAAGTAAAATTTGTTCGACAATTTTATTTTTTTTACACGACATTTATCTGCTGTGATATGGAATCCCTGACCAGAATGTCATACAAAGTCTTAAACACCTTATTTTGCTCTTTAGACGCATTCATATTTTTGAAGAAAATTGATCTCAATAATTTTCATTCGATTCTTTGTCTTCACATTTTTTCTAACGTTCTTATTACCCAGCAAAAACTTTGCTTTCCTGGTAAGCTAGCAGGTATAATTGGAAACAAAAATAAACTACTTATTTTTTGCCTGAATAACTAGTTATTTTTGTTCGAGTTGTCCAAAAATTCATGTAGTTATTTTTTGACTCTAGGGGTACTCAAAAATATTTACCTAAACGAAAACAAAAAAGTTTTGCCGTCAGTGAGACTCGAACTTGGACACACACTAACCATTCATTTTTACTGACTAACGTCTTACTCAGTACACCATCTCGCACATAGCATCCTAAGCGACAAAAACTCTTTTTAGTTTAAAATATCTTTTTAGACATTTTGTTATAAAAAACTAACAGCTTCAGAATGGGGTTGAACCAACAAACTTCTGGTTGTTAATCCGGCACTCCTGCTAACTCATCCACGTGATTGCAGTATTACTGCGCTATTATACTATTGAGTACTTATTAATGTAATATAGAGTAGGCAAATAATAATGACGCCTCATTATCAAGAAACTACTTTAATAAGTAGTTGTTATTACCGAAAACCAAAAAGTTTTTGCTGGGTAATAATTATTTTTTTTACTTTGTAGATCTTCTGGTTACTTTTTTTAAACTTTTCTGATAAAAGATACAAAACAATTTTAAAATCCGTATTATTTTGTCTGCGATTTTACAGTCTGTAAATCAATTTTTTGTTCGCTGATTATAAACTCCTTGGATTTTTAGTGACTCAAACAACTGAATTTCTGAACACACCTGCACTCCTGGCAATTGCTTAATATGGTCGACATGTATTTTCATTATAAATTTTAATTATAAATAAATTGTCATTTTAAGAAAAACTAATTATGCTATAAGAACAAAATTTAGCACATAGTTACTGAGAATAATAGCAAATATAAACAAATTAACGGTGTTAAATTTTTTTGTGCATAATCAAAGTTATAAGTCCTAGAGTGTGAACGGATTTTTTCTTGCGCAGTCGTTATATATGTCCTTTTTAAATCTTATGACGTCCCTATGTCAATCAATCTGTCTGTCTGTTTTTTGAAATCACGTTAGAGCAGTAGTTCGTTTTGAACACATACGGGGCAGATTCACTATTGAAACTGAATGGTGTTGTTTTCAGCACATATGTGGTCGTTTTTCTCTGGGTATATTTGAAATAAAAAGTTTTTAACAAAAATCTAGCAGATTTTAATGAGTATTATTTCTTAAACTTTGTTGAATATAATTTATACTACCTTAGAACCACGGTTAAAGTTCTTCTACAGATTACAAATAATTTTTAATGAAATGTGTACTCGTTGCTTTCTTTATCTTTGCGCTTAAATCGATATAAAATTAGAGACTAACATCTTGGATTTTTTTAAATTTTATTCGCGAATATCTGCGGTTATATCCAGGGGATAATTAAATATTGCCTCTGGGAATGATATACGTATTGATGTAACTATACCATCAAAATGGTTTAGAATAACAAGGCAAATATATATGTGATTCAATATTAGAACTGTAATAGCTCTGTAAATTTCAAAACTACTAAATTGATTTCTCAGTTAATAATAAAAATAACTTGGTATCTACGCTTTTTTTATACTAATATTTTTTTTTTAATTTTTTTTTTTTAAATAAAGTGGAGTTACTTCAAAAAAACTTATTTACATTGCAATGTATTATTTATCAAAATACGTTTTTTTTATAAATCTCAGAATCCAATTAATCCATTGCGGTTAAAGTTTGTATAAAGCTGGAGAAGATATTACTAAAGAACACACTATTTATCACAGATCATTAAATAAAAATTATATGGTATCATATGATGTCTGTCCGGCTGTCTTTCCAGCAAATTATTCTTTAACTCGAAATAGTGTTCTATTATTATGGTCTAAATAAACTAAAGTATTTAGACAAACAAGGGCTTTAATATTCCTACCCTCATTCCTTTATATATCATGAAATTTTAATATAATTTAAACTAAACGTTATTAAATAATAAATATCAAACTCAAAGTATGCCCAATAATTTGTAAATTAAGCTCTTATTTACTAATATTATGTAAAATATTATCAGGATTATTGGTGAAAAATTTTGAAGAGAAAATGGCAAAAATTTCCCACTGTGAGGCGATGCGTTTTGACAATAGAGTAATTCCATTTTAAATTTAAAAAATTTTGAACCTAGATTACCGGTTTAGACAAAATTTGGTGCATGTGTAGAGGAGGATACAGAGGCATGTAAAATGAATTTTTCTCCTTTTTATTTTGAGAACTTTTGCAAATCTCTAGCTTTGAATTTGATATAAGATGGCATATAAAAAGTTTTTAAATATTTTTATTAAGATATTTTTTGTAAGAATTTTCTTTAGTGACGTGTATCTAAAAATCTTTAATTTTTTTTATATTTTTTTGGTAGGAAGCCTTATCGGTATACTTGCTATAGAGAAAATTTCAGAGAGGTCAAAATTTTTAAATTTAAAATGGAATTACTGAATAATGTCATATGAAAACACTGTCATTAGGCTTTTATATTCGATATGTCTCACTCTGTTGAAAAGTAAACAGCACAGTTTTTTAAAGCTTTCAATATTGATAATTTCATGCAAAAAACAGTATTTGCTAGGGACAGCCATCGTATTTTACTGAGAGTTTATTGTAATTATGCTTTAGATGAGGCAGCTTGTCATGAGTAGTTTAGATGATTTAAAACTGGCGCCTTTGAACGAATATTCAAACCAAACGAAAAAGTTTTAAGAAGGCTTTATTATATCAAGACTTGCACCCAACGCAAGAAGTGTTTCCAGAATATTTAAGTGCATATTAAGCAACAATTTCCAGATGCTTTAATGTACTTAAATTCATCTAAAAGCAAGAAAATTTTGTGCTACATAAACTAAAGCCAAGAAACGTCGAAAGGTAATTTTGCATGTCTGAAATTCTGTTTTAGCGCCATAAAACGAAATCGTTTCTGCATAGAAATGTTATGGACGCTTGTGATAATCTAAAACACAACAGGCTTCATATATGAAGCCTGGACAACTAGGGAAATCGATGTCAAAGCCTAATATCCCCATATTCCAAGGGTGTCATATATAATAAGCTATTAAAATCGAGTGAAAAAAAGCATTGAACGAAAAAAAGTTAGGATATACCACCAGACCCGATTCAAAAATGCTCCATCATAAGGGCCGATCACTAGCCTTATGTTGTGTTATTTTCCATTTACAACTATTGGAAAAATTAATACTTTTCATGTAAGTAAAATATGATTATCCTTAAGAAATTTTCTATTTAGAAGAGAACAATTGAAGACGCTTTATATATATATATATATATATATATATATATATATTTCTTTTTTTTATAATTTTTAAAATAGAATATCTTTGGTTTCGGAAAAAATCAAGTTAAACCTTTTTCATATAATATATAATTGAATTGTTTAACTAATAAACATTTTAAAGATTATTAAAAAAAACTCATGGTTTGAATTTTTCCATTAGTCATCGAATTATCTCTAACAAATTGTTAATTTGTTATTTCTGACTGTTGCTATTTAAATAATATTTATTATCTCTTTTTTATAAAGTTATATAAAACTACAATTCAATTAAATTTAATATCTTTTATAGCTATTTTTTATCAATTACTTTTGATTTATTCAAATAGTATTAAATTAACATTAATCATACGCTCATTAATTTAAATTGTTTTTATGTTCCATTTCTCTGTTTGCGGATTTAATTAAAAATCTTTTTATTAATAATCCAAGCTAATGAACTAAAACCACACAGAACAATATCAAAAAAAAAAAAAAAAAAAAAAAAAAAAACCATATATTAAACGGTTTTAACCCATTTCCGACCACTGTTGCGTCTTCGCATTAGTGAATTTAGTATTAGATTAATGATAATGTTTTATACACATGTATTTAGTTTGGAATCTTGGCTAAATAATTTAAGATAAAAATTACAATTCCGTGAAATTTGTAACCCTGGTAGAGCGGGTATAAAAAATAGAACTTTTTGAAATTTAAAAAATAATTTTAACAATTGTGCAGAACATATCAAATAACTTTTCAAATGATAGCCAAGACGTCAAAAAATAAGAAAATATTCACAAATAATTTAGTGGGATAGGAACACCAAGTTCCAAAAAATTGGAATTGCTAAAACGTGTTAATGGTCAATGTGGTGTAGTATGTTTTAACTATATTTACACAAGGTAGCGCACTGAAAACATGGAAATTGTTATGCAAAATTATGCAAAACAAAATAGAAAATAAACGAATATAAACGAATGTAGAATTTTTGGAATTAAGTTTATATGTGAAATAGAATTTTTTCATGTAGCCTTGTAAAAAAATAGTATTATAGATCTTTTATAACTTTTTTCAATTGTCTCAAAAATGGTAATACATTTTCTTTAAAGGTCATAAAATTTTGCTAAAGAAAAATAAAAAATTTGTAATTTTTATAATTATGGATAATTATTGTTCGCTTTTTTGATTCAAAATATTAAAATATTCCAAGAACTAATGTGAATAGGTACACAATTTCATAATTTTTTGAGAAAATTTATCCTATAAAAGCCTACGTCATATACTCAAAATGCCAGTTCATTTTGGATTTTCGATCAAGTGAGTGATTAGGTAGATAATAAGTTATAAAAAATATTAAAGTTGTGCAACAAATAGAATCAACGAGTTATTTAAAGTAGCAGCAAAATAAAATACCGAGAGATATTCAAGGTATAATAAAAAAAAAAAAAAAAAAAAAAAAATAGCCAGTGAAGGGATGTGTCCGCAATGAAATAAAAGAAACAAATTTTCTACTTTGTCCGGGTAATGTTCCGATTTTGAAATCGTGGCCCAATTGGAATATATCAGATATGCGCCACTGCTTCGGGTGCTTTACCAATATTAAAGATTTTACAATACTCAGGATGAAAATTCATCTTACTCAGCCAAGAACAACAGAAGCTATCTACCTAACATTTGTGCTTGAAGCAAAACGTGATTGTGGCCATTATGGAATAATTTCATCAATTCCTCGGCGAACTCGGGAAAAAGATAGATTAGAACTGAAAATAAATAATTCATGAGCCAACTGGGAATCAAAAGTGAATTATCTAAGGAAGAATGAAAGGACCAAAACCGAGATGATGCACAATCATATAATCAAATGCAATATACAATAATATCTAAAATGATTCAACGTGTAGCATATTTCAGAAATAATAATTATTTTTATATATTCTAAAAAAAAAGACTATTTAATCTTGCACCATAAAATTATTTAAAGCTTTTATATAATTATTTAATTGCCTAAAATTTCAATTGGAATGGTCCACCTCTAATTTCTCTGTTTCACACTAAATATATTTAATATACGAGTACATATTGTAAAATAATCATAAAGCTTAATTTAAATAACAATTAAAACTCATTTTCTCATAAAATTTATTAAAATGTTTGCTTCTTATATGAGCACAGCAACATACCTCTAACTGACCATTGATGGAGTGCCCGATATCTCAGAAACTTAAATAGTTGGGTACACAAATCATTCGATTTTTTGAACCCAGTTACTAATATAGACATCATAACAAATTGTATTAATTTATCTTAACGGGATCGGGTAGTGGTCGGAAGTGGGTTAAATAATTTTCAACTAAATCATATAAATTAAAAAATACAGGTATAAAAATGTTTTAGCACACAAATAATTATTTATGACCGGTCCCACGTTGACGAATGAAAAATTCCTTTCGACAATTTTTATGGAAAACAAAAAATAAATTTAAAATTTTGCTTTTGTTTCCCATATAATTTGTCGAACAAAATTTTCGTTCGACGTCATGGGACATACCGTTATTGTTCATTTTATTTTTAGATCTCTTTTGCTTTTTTTTTTGTTGTTGTCGAGTGTTTGAATGTTGGTTGCGTTAATGAGAATTGTGTTAAGGTACGGTCAGATTAGGCAAATGTTTGTTTTGAATTTGTTTGCCCGAAAGTACATAAAATTTTTCCAAAGTTAATTTTTTGGTCATATTACGCACACTTGTTTTCCACATTAAATATATACAAATAGCCAAATTGGAAAACATGTTCTCTCATTAGTCACATTTGAAAAATTATTTGTCTTCAAAAATGGTTTCATGAAACTGTCTAAAACAATAAATTCGTTTTTACTAAAAATTTAATAAACAAAGAGGATAAAATTTTCTTTGGTTTAATGAAGTGGACCAGCTTCGATAGCTTTTTTAGAAGAAAAAGATAATGGGTTCGGAAGTAAGTTTATAGACGAAGGTGTTGTGCAAAATTTTTAAAAAATACAGTTAAAAACTTCATCTTTATATAGTTATTGCGCATTTTATTATGTTAAATTTAATGTTGTTTAGTATCCACTATATTTCAAGACGATATAGTAAAATTGTAAGGATAATTATATCAGCCATCTTCTAAAGCTATCTACTTAAGTTGAGAAGTCTCCTCGTGGTCTATATTAGAGTGTCCGCAAATATAAAATTTTCAAGATAAGTGAAGGTGTTAGGTATAATTATCCTTACAATTTGTTTCTATCGCCCTGTATCCAATTTGAGATTTTAATTTTAGTGTAGCCCCATTAAAAAGTTTACATTTGCGGACACCCTAACAGTATTTCGTTATACCACTTGTATGGATGCTAGTTGAAAATATTATCCGATTTTAACAAAAACTTGTAGAGACAGTCCTCTGACTTGCGCAGTTATGTAATTTTACTCTGTAGCCCCATTGAAAATTTTACATTTGCGGACACCCTAACATGGACCAGAAAAATATTTATCGACAATATGTACAACAGAAGACAAGTGAATATCTTTAGAATATGGTTGGTATAATTATCCTTATAATTTAATTCCATCGTCCTGTAATATAGCCAATATTAAAAAACATAAAATCTAACATTAAATGCGCTATAGCTCCAAACACATATGATGCATAATAAGCAAGATATATGTAAAAGACTGATTTTGGCATCTTTAACCGCGAATTACTCCTGCAGTAAATACGTAATTATCGGTGACTTCTATCAAATGATGGTATATCCAATAATTCAGATGTTAAACCATTTTTTCGTATAATCTGCCTGGAGTACCAACTAAGGATATTTACTTTTACTTGCTTAAGCAAGCAAGTTGGTGAAATTATTAAAATAATCAGCAATTTTTATATTAGCTGAATTTATTACTTAAAACTTTTCATTTATTTTATTTATTTAGATTCAATACAACTGTTATTTGATATTGTTTTTTCTTATAAAAATGTTGTAACATCAAATAATTGTTTGCTGAAGAATTAGTAAATATTTTTCGTTAAGTGGTCACGCTGTGTTTACATTAAAAACTTTTTTGTTTGCTATTAAATAATTTTATTTGCTCGAAATCTGCTGATTGATTGTTCGAAACCCCCCCCCCCCCCCCCAAAAAAAAAAATGAAATATGGTCACATTACGGCAAAGAGATATTTGTTAGTTTTTGTCTAATATTTTCCTAATCTGACCGTACCTTTAGTTAGTGTTGCAACCCATCAGAAGCTAAAATTTTATTTTTTGTTAAAAGCTTTTGTTTAGATTGTTATTGTTTTTATTGTAGTCGTTATTGTTATTGTTCTCTAATGAAGTTAATTAGATGCTCTTGAAAAACGTTACAAATTGTTAAACAGTAATAAATTATGCGTAACTCAAAAAAAAAAAAAATATAACGCTAAAGGAAATTATAGAAACAAGATAAATTCTATACTTTTGAAATGTTAGTAGCATAAACATATTTTTTAAATATGGAAAATTCTCTTCCTTTTTTTAATTTATAGTAAGTTATATAAATTTTTTTAATAAAACAATTTCTTCTAATATTTATTAATTTATTACCATTGTTAAAATTTCTATGAAATAGAAACAATAGCAATTTCTCTGAAATTTATATACTTTACGTTTTTTAGTTTATGGTATTGTATTTTTTATTATTTTTTTCGTTTTGTTACCACTGTGCTTTATTTGATGTTTTAGAATATTCCTCCAATGTTTCATTGTCATTCAACATAGCAGGCATATTTTTCGCCTATTTCTTGTTACAATTTATTTTTTGCTGTCTTTTTTTTTGCACTTTATTCGAAATATAAAAGATATAAACCCTGAGATGAACAAAAAGTTTTAAAAGGTTGTTAAGAGGTCAAACTTTGTACGTTGCTTTTTTGTTTTGTGGCGATGGAGTTGCTGTTCTTTATTGTATTCACTATCTTTCTTATTTGGCTGTGTATGTTTTTTTTTTGTTGGTTTTAGTTAAAATTAAGCCCACTGGCATATAAGTTTAAAATAGAATATTTTTTTAGTCAAAACAAATCAACAAAAAGAGAAAAAAACTCAAAATAACCCCTAATTAGGTTGACAACACTAGAGCTTTTGAAATTTATTCATAAATGACTAATCAAGAAAAACAAGTAAAAAATATACGTGCACGTGTCACGACTAAAAAGAATTTGTAATTTTGAATCATAGATATTTAAGGTTTAAGTAGCTAGAGATTTGTCTCAATTTTTATTTCAAATATTTTTTTAAGACCTCCTCATTTTAAGACAATTATATATATGTATGGAAATTCGTAATAAAATATGGAAACTATTTTAGAAATAAATTGGACGTATCAAACTGTTTGATTTGATATACACTGGTGCATATTCCTATAAACGCATTTAAAATTTTTGTTTTTCCTTGAGATATAGTCTCTTAACCAAAAACAATCTTGTGTTGTTACTCGCGATACAACGATACTTTTTATGTAAGAAATATTTGGTTCTTGCTTTTGTTTCCTTCTTTAATTTAGCAATCAGAACATATTGGTGATCATTTCAGTGGAATATTCTTATAAACGCAGTTAGGCGCCCAGCTAGCCAGTAGTCCAGCTAGCCAGCCGTGCAGGTAGCCAGCCGTTCAGGTAGCCAGCCGTTCAGGTAAGCAGCCGTCCAGCTAGCCAGTAGTCCAGCTAGCCAGCCGTCCAGGTAGCCAGCCGTCCAGCTAGCCAGTAGTCTAGCTAGGCTGGCTGGCTTGGGCATTTTTCAGTCTTAAACTTTTACTGACATTTTTGGTTTTTATATTAATTTTTATTGAACAAAAGCTAAAAAGTCCCACAAAGTCCCGTTATCTGAATAGCACTGTTGTAATCGCTGGTAGGTGGTCTTCCAAAATTGGTAATAAAATTTAGTTTTAACTTACTCCTTTTCAATTCGCAAATAAATTACTAATCATGTGTCAACGTATTTCGTGCCAAAAAAATTCTTGATATTTGGTTGCTTGTATCAAAGAAGAAGAAAATTTTGTTTGTTTTTGAGTTTATTTTTGGAAATATTAGTCAAAAGTTAATTAGAAATGTTGATATCGACTCATTCTCAAACAAAATATTTAATGAGTTTCAAAATGGTTGTTAGCGAGAAGAATAAAAACTTCGTTTTTACATAAAGAAATTAAAAGATATTAATGTATGTTACATCTTTCACTAAACACTTGTGGCGTGTCCAATAAATATTTCGACTGTTTTTCAGTTGTATCCAGAAAAAGAAAAGCTAGAGATCTTCTAAAAACTACTAATCCCTATCTTGTGCTGATGGCAACTGAAATACAAATGCGTTCAGCAGGAAAACATTCATCTAATGCAATTGTTGGTGAATTCATTGAGTTTTGATCGCAAAAATGTCTTAAGTGCAGAATACAAAACATCACAGGAGAAGCGTTTTTGTGGTGGTTTAATATTGTAATATGTGTGGAAAATGTCACTTACAATAAAAATGATTAAGCTATAAACCTGAAATGGTTCTAAATATGTTGATGATATTTTGACAGATGATATAAATGATCTTGAATTTTAGATTTCAATCATTAAGGCTCGATATGCCCGCTACACTACATATAATTTTATTTTACGGGAAAGATATCATCGAATATTGTATTGTTCATATTGGTCAATTATCAGAAGAAGCGCAGGAAGCAAGAAATAAGAATTGTAAAAACTTTTGCGGAGATTTTACAGGAAAAACCTCTAGAGAGAACTCCAATATATATTTGATTCATAGACTATTAATATCATGAGATCCATTAATTTGGAGCATACGATAACCACCAAAAACTAACAACCGTAGTTTTGTTACTGTCGAATATATCAAAACAGAGAAAAAAGTACATATATTTTAATAATTTTTCCATAAATGTTATGAATTTTTTCCCAAACTTTTTTTCATAAAAAATAAAATTTTGTTCATAGATATTATTAAATTGTTCGTAATGAAAATTTAGGAATTTAGCAAAAATTTTTGATTTAGTATTATTAGATTTGATTGCAAATTCTAAAATTAAAATAGTGATACATGAAAATAATAACAAAAAACGCCTTAAAATGGCAAAATTCCAAGTAAAATCTGTAAAAAATAATGTTTAGAAATTTACATAATTTCGCTCGAATTCTGCAGCACATCATTTTGTTAAAAAGAGCTTCTCTTCTGTACTCAAAATGTAGCTAAAAATCATTAAAAGCTTAAAATTTTCTTAAGAAAATTTCAAATATTTTTTTACAAATTGAAAATGTAAATAAATATTTAAACAAATTTTTCAGTCCTCTTCATTTTTGATTCATTTGAAAAAATATAAAAAAAAGTTTTAGTGCTTAAGAAATTATGCTTAAATGTTATGAATTGAAATCAATGAAAGTAAATTTTTATGTTTATGTACAAACGTTTTTCTATGAAATGAATAATTTTTATTAATTAAAAATACAAAGACTTACATTAGAAAATCACTTCTTATCTAAAATTTTGTTCTCTAAATTTAATATCACTTATGTGTTCAAATTTTCTAGAAATAAAGAAACTGCAATGGGTTGTGATCGTATATATTTGTATATTTTGTTTTACGTTTAGTAAAATTAAACACAGGTATAAAATAATTCCCCTTAACGAATTTGTATGCTCGTACATAACGGTGTATGGTATCAGTTAGTCGATTTTAACCGACTACATCTTTCTTTCTTGTTTTATATGTATAGGTATTCAATTTTAAATTTTTTTAAATAAACTCAATATATCTGTTTGGTTTTTGTAATATTTATAACCAATTAAAAAATTTTTAAATCAATTAACCACTTCATTAAATTTCTAGAATTGCTTTTTGCGATTCCGTTGCAGGAAGATCACTCGAACTATGTGTATTGTTGAGCTGAATATTGGAATCTAAATTGATATTCTGTTCCATACCAGCGCGCTATAGTTTCACCAGCCACTTTTCTTGGCCAAAATGAATTTTTGTCACTTTTGTTTTGCTATAGTGATTTAATAGTAAATACTTTAAAATCAATTTTCATTTTATTTTTGCTCATTTGTTATCATAACACCTCAGATCAAAGAGTTTGTTAAGAAAATCAAAAGTATGTATAAAAAATAAGTAATTTTTTAATATTTTTATTAGTTTTTAATTATTGAATACAAATATTTTTATATAAAAATTTACTATGGAGTACATATATAAGGATCTAAATACGAAAATAGTAAAAACTTGATGACATCATGTGAAGAAACTGTGTGAAAAAATTGGGTTCGTAACAATTTTAACTTTAAATAATATCGCAAGTTAGCGGTGAAAATTAGTAAACAAATAGACGGATATCTGAGATATATTTTCCGTATTGCCTTATTTTGCGATTTTTTGCATTTTTCGAGAAAATCAATTTAGCATTGGCAATACTTATCATTTACAAAGGTCTAAGCAAAGAATAAAAATATAGAAAAAGAAATTAAAATAACCAGTTTCGATGTAATTCCTTTGAGTGTCAAAATTAATGCTTCCAAAACAAAATGCAAACTTTGGGGTTTAGTTCTAAGAGAAATATGAGCAATCTTTAGTTGGAATAACTTTTTATCCAAAAAAGAAAAATTTTACTTCTGACGCATGAAAAGTGCAAAAATTATTAAGAGGTTATAATACAAAATAAATACATTAAATTGCTTTTATTTTCATCCAAAAAATATTTCAAACGAGAAATTTTTTTATTATATTTTTTTTTCACTTTGATATTATTGGCCAAAAAAGGTGTTCAAAGAAGCCATAGAGCAGCGATTGAAAATCACAAGTCTAGTACATTTTGCAAAAAAAAAAAAAAAAAAAAAAAAATTGGAGTATTTTTTGGAATAGGTCTCAAAATGTTTTTAATTTTGAGAAATTTTGAAAAAAATATTTAGTTCCTGATAACTTTTTAGTACATTTTGCTGAAAGAAATTTTTGAAACTACTTTATGATGGACCATAATTACTACAAAAGTGCGAAATTTGTATCCTTTACACAAAAAAAAAAAAAAAAATTATGAATTTTTTTATACCAATTTCAGGAAAGAACTCAAAGCTTTGTAGGACAAAATTAAATCATTAAATTTTGTAAGTATTTTTCCTTTATTGTACTTACCAATACGCATCGTTTGAGTTACCTTCCTACAATATTTCTTTTTTTTCAACGGGACACTAATGTATAATCAAAGTTTATTATCGATTTTAATACAAAGTGACTCGTTTTATTCTTAATATATAAGTATCTAGCTTTGTGACGGGAGTATAAAAGATTGCAATTTGGTGTTTAGAATAAAGTTTGGTAAAATTTTGGTTTTGTGTTTTCGAATGCAAATAACTCGTTACTATAGAAGACAAATACCACACGAGTTTGAAAGAAAGTTAAAAAAATCAGGCGTGAAATAATAATAATAATAATAATAATAATAATAATAATAATAGTAATAATAGGAATAATAATAATAATGTAAAGTTATTAATAATAAATAATGTTCGTATTGAATCGTTTTAAAATGTTTATGTCAGATGTTTCCAACCAGTGTTGCCAATCTAGCCTTTTAAAGGCTAAATCTAGCTTTTAATTTTGCTTTTAGCCTCAAAATTTTCGTTTTAGATTCTAGCCTTTTTGCTAGTCTTTTTGATTCTTAAAATTCCATTAAAAAGGATAAAATGGCTAATATATTTAAACAATGTCTTTTTTAGCTATTACTAATTTTATTTTTGTAGAATCATCCATTTTAGCATTTTTGTGTTTTTATTCGTACAAAAATTTATATTATTTATATTACTAATTTTATGGACTTATCGATTATTATAATTATTTTTTTAATATACTTCATTATCCACAGAAACTATTTGTAAACATAATTTTAAGAAATTATTAAAAAAGCAAAAAGTATCCAAACATTTAAATGTGTAATCAAAAAGGAATTATAGTTCAAAAATGATTAAAAATCACTTGAAAACATTAGCTAATTTTTCATATGAAATTTAACCGAAATTTGTAAGAAAATTTTTTGGTTGATTTTTCATTTGGTCATTCTACTGGCAGCAGTTTTATTTATGCAGAAATTTATTGCCGTATCTTAAAAAAAAAGAAATCCAAAACTAATGAGAATGGGAAAAAAATTGCTTTTTAAAATTAAAGAAAAATATTTCAGCTTCTTTTAAGCCTTTTTTTTTTTAATTTAGCCTTTTTTAAATTGGCATTTTTTCTCACCAGCTGGCAACACTATTCCCAATTTACAAACATTCAAAACTTAAACCCGCGTGTTTCTCTGTAGCGCTTGAGTAAATAGTTCAGAATTACGACTTTAGTAAAGTACGTGAGAATTTTTATACATTTAATATTGTGACTACTTTTTTAGATGATCGTTTTAAAAATATATAATCGTAGTTTGAAGATCTCGTACGTAATTGTGTGTATGCCATTAACATCCGGAACTGCTTAGAGTTAATTTAGAAAAGCAATTAAAAACCTTAGACCCTATCACTGTAGAAAAAATGTTATATTTTAAACTTTTTTTGCCATAAATTTTACAATTGTAGAGAATATAGACAAGCACATGAAGATACATTTTATTTTAGATAAATTTATTTTGAATTTAACACATTTTATACGAACAATTTTGTTAAACATTTTATAAGCTATTTATCACTTACTGCAATATTTTTGAAGTTTTTATTTTATTTATGAAGTATTTTTAGTGTTATTTACTTTTTAGTTTATTTTTAAATGGAAAATATTTTGTTAATATTAAACCAAATGCTATTTAAACAATTTGTACTTGTTTCAGAAAATTTATTTTATACCTTTTAATATTTTTATTTATTCATCTCCCCTATATATAACTGCTTTCCATAAGTTTTTAAGTTAAGATTTTCCTGGGTTTTTGTTAACAGTTTTAGTACCAGTTTTGTATTATTCCTTTAAGCTACAAAATTTAAATTTGGATATGTTTGTTCAAATCTTTTAAAATAATGAGTAGGTTAACAATTTTAAGCTATCCCTTAGAAAAAGAAAATAATTTCAACAGTATAACCACAACGATTCATTTTTTAATAGAGTAAAGTCATAATTTATACAAATACCTTTACAATATACTAAAAATAGTTTTGCAGCTATACTCTTAATACTAAATATAAAATTTCAATTTTCTTATAAAATAAAATTTAAAACATATTTTATTTTTGGACTAAGCTTAAGCATTTCATTGTGTTATCAAATATTTATAAATTTTTAAGAATATCTACAACAATTTACTGAAAGGGTGCTGATTTATTTTAGAACATGAGCACCAGCTAAGTTGAAACATGAAATATATAAAATATAAAAAATTTATACTGGGGTAAATTTACAAGTTTCACACAAGTATTAGTAAATATATATGGTTTTAAAAATCACAATATATACAATATGGTTTATACAAAATGCGAGTACTAAGAAAAATTTACATTTTAGTGTTAACCATTTTACTAAAATAAATATTCCTTTATATAAAGTTTAAAAAAATAATAGAAAACTATGTGGAAAATAAATATGTACGTAAAAGTAAATATTTTTAAATACAAGTGCTAAAGTTACGAAGAAAAACAGATATATATTTACACAAATACCCCACAGTTACAGATGCTTTTGTAGTATCTGTACGATATATATATACATATACACTTTGTTTTTAAAGCTTTAATTTTACATAACAGCGTTATTCCGGTACATTCAACAGCGAGTGACAATACGGTAATATTTTTCTTTAGGAAATATTTTTTCTTTGTGTGAATGATTGATAACTTAGAGTGACAGAAAATAAAATGTATATATTTTGTGAAGGTTTTTTCTTTCAATCTTAAAACTTTTCATTTTAAAATGAAAACATTTTTCTTTGTAATAAATTTTTGTTGAAGATTTTTTGGTGTCTCCTACACAGAAAAAATGAAAAATTAAAAAATAAAAAATAAAAAAGTGTATTTTAATTACGAAATTACTTTTATTAATTTCATTTTGCATCCATCACCAAAATGATATTAACCAGAACAAGTGATTTTAGCTTAGATTTCAGTTAATTTTTTTTAATCAAATTAATTAGAAATATGATTGCATATTTGCCTAAAATCAGTTAAAAATTTCATTGATTTAATTCTACAATTAATTAAATCCACACGGATTTAATTTTTAATTTATTAATTTATTGAATTTTTAGAAATTTTAAATAATACACTACAAGTAAAATTAAACGAAAAAAATATTAAAACTTCAAATTTGATTGAGGCAAATAAAACTTGATACATATATAGTTTTATCTTATCATTCATATACACCCTGTTGAAATCACCAATAATCATGTATAAATAAGATTTTTGTAACCTTTGACCTCGAGTATCTGAAGTATCTCACATTTGTTTATTGGTGACTTTTAAAAGGATTTGTAAGACATATAGTTATGTTAAGTTTCATTTCCGTCTATTAAATTTTATGGTTATGCACTTTTTTAACTAGGTTTTACAATAATGTATATAGCGTACATATAATGTAAAAATTTATATAATATAATTCACTATGATTATAAAATGTGTACCCTTAAAAAAATATTTATATTTACTTTACCTTGAGTACTTAAAAATTAAAATATAACTCAAAATATCATTAGTAAATTGCACTTTTCTCTATTTCTATACAATTTTTGGTGAATAGTCTTTTTGTTTATAAATTAATTAATTTCTATAAAAGGTTAAATGAAAAAAAAAAATAAATAAAAAAATTCATTAACACATTTACAATTTTTTTAACCCAAAGTTCGACTATTTTTGAGAACTACTTATTTAGAAAAAAAATCTTAATGTCTATAGCTAAAGTAAATTCATTTGGAATATAATGTTTTTTTTCTCTATTTCTATCAAACTTTTGCGGATTTTCATTTTTATTTATAAACTAATGGCTTATTAGAAAAAATCAAATAAAATATTAATACGTTTTGCACTTTTCTTAAAGTTTGCCTTTGGTAATGGAAAATACATTTCTCACCAAACGAATATTCTATAAATATTAAATGATTCCCTCTTGTGGCATTTAATATAAGTGAAAATTTGTTAGTAGTTTTTTAAGTAACATTTTTTTTTTTACTTACAAAAAACTAAAAGTTTATTTTTACACGAGATGATTCTACTGGTCGGGATATACAAAAAACATTATCGTGTTCATCTTGTTTTTACTTTTTAACGTACCTTGGTAAAGTTTCTTCTTTCATTAAAATCGGACCAGCCGTTCTAAAATTGCATAATTATTTCCATTTCATTTTTTGGATCGCACACTGTGCGACCATCATCAGCACTCTTAGGTGCCCCACCGTGGTGTTCTCTGTAAACATCATGTATTTAACTCACAACTTTTTGGGAAATGGAATTCGTGACCTTTTCCTCTATATGAGTTAGACGAATGGTTTACGATATTATGTAATTATTTCATTGAACTTGAGCCCGAATAATTTTCAAATAATTCTAAAAGTTCCAAAATTGGACTAAAAATTAAAATTAATTTATATTTTATTTTTACACTTGAACGCATCACAGTGCATTGAAATATATTAATTTTTCTTTTTAAAAAATTTATTTAAATTTAATCAAAATATTGTTGGCCTTATCTTTTTTTATCTAAAGCATCTTAGTAATATACATTGTTGATAGATGAGAGAAATCGTATTATCCATTATTTCTAGAGCCTACTAAATTTGAGTAAAGTTTAACAAAATGGTAATTTTTTCACACAAAAAAAGCAACAAAAAATACTGAAATGAATAATTTTAAAAATGTATAAGTTGTCATAGTATAAAATTCGAAGATAATATATTTAAAAATAATACATTTTTTTTTGTTGGAAGACTGCAAAACTCTACAAAGTTTTTGAGAAAGATCTATTTTTATATCCAAATTTTAAATTGTTATTCCTGATTCATTTTGTTTAATACTTTAAAGCATTTTAACTTGGGACATACACTAAGCTAGATTACATTTCAATAATAAACTGGATCTACGAATGAAGACGTAATTTTGGAAAACTTTTTTCTTGAGCCCTATTTGTATAATATGTAAAATAATATAAAATTTTGTTTTACAAATCTCAAGTTCGCAAGGATATAACTAATGCAAAGTTAAAAATGTTGCAAATAAAAATATATATTAAAAATGATTTAAAGCTGACAGTGAATCATGCAGACTAAGAAATATTATCACTTTACATTAACATATTTTTGTCAAATATATATCAATGGAAAGCCAATTACATAGACATATATTTGATAAAAATATTTTAGGGTAAAGTGACAATATTTTTTACTCTGAACGACTCACTGTGCACTGTAAAGAAATGTGAAATAAAAAAGCAAATATTTTGTGAAGAAAGAAACAAGTTAAGAATTTTTAGAATGTTTAAATTTTCATTTCAGTATTATGTTTTAACTAAAAAATTCATATATTATTTTTTTCATGATGTACTCCTTAGTATTGTCTTTTAAACATAGTATACAAAAAAAAGTATTTTTTTTTTTATATGTATTAGTATTAATAAATTACATTGTAACAGAAACCTATACCAAGAGTATATAGTTGGTCCATAGATTAATCTTAATTAAAATAAAACTCCATATACTCCATATTTATTTTACCCATAGTTTGATCACGTAAGTGTTCCCTAAATATTCATAGATGTTATACAACATAATGTTTATTGTTTCTGTTTTTATTATTGATATATTTACGGATTATACTTCATATATGTATACATATATGAATGACACTACATTCACTGCTTACATGACAACCTCGTATTTATACGAAAATATTTGAATACGTGCTAGTATATATTTTATTTATGCTTAAGCTGTGTATGTGTATAAGTTTACCGGAGTGTTTGTTGAATACAGTTGAGAATAGGAAGTTAACTAATTTCCCTCCTCATGCAACAGGAAATTTAAACACACTCTTAACCACTTGTTATAAATAGAAAAACACTCACACACAAACACCAATATATTTTATGTTATATAAATGTGTATGTATATGTTTTCCATACATAATAGTTGTTTAATTGTTGTTTGTTTTAAGTTTGTTCTTTCTATACATAAGTATGAGTATAAGTTCTTTTTTTCAGTCTATCTTTTATATAAATATGTTAATGAAACTTTATAATAACAATACAACACTAGTTAGTTAGTTTGATATTGTTGCAGTTGGCTTTGTAGTACTAGTATTTGGAAAATCATATGTTAACTTAATCTGATACACATATAAGTCATAACAAGCTTCTATTTAAAGATATAGAAGGAGAAGAGAAACAATGTGGAAGAGTTAAGTTAAATTTTTTTAAGTTAAATTTTATATGTAAATTAAGCATAATTAATGAGACCAACCACTATTTTACCACTAAATTATAAAGAAAGTATTTTTAAATTCACTAATTATTGTAAAAAATTTATAAAGTTTAAATTTGCCAACTTTTAATGAATGGATGAGAATATTTTTTTTTTAATAAATCTGTCTTAAGTTTCTGTTCATAAGGAAAAGGTTTTCAAAAATAATAAAAAAAAAATTTTTTTTGTTAAGAGAAAATTATATGGGAAAAACACAATGCTTTTAAAATTCGTCTCATATTTTTTCGGACTTATTTTCTTGGCACACTAACAGCGCTTTGAACGAACAGAAAGCAATTTAATTTTATGGACTTCCCCAAATAATTTTCGCGAAATAACTCGAAATTATAACCGTGTTATCTAATAAACAAACAGTGTGCGAGTTTGGTTTTGACGTTCAAAGTTGCCATTCTTTAAATTTTTCTTTATTTGAAAAAATAAAAATAAATTTTAAACTAATGTAGTACCAAGTATATAGTATTAAAAAATGGTGAAATTGTTTTTACAGCATATTTAGTTTTAAAGATATTACATGAAATATATATTTTCTCTGGTTATACGAGTTTCGCTTGGAGCTACTGTAACTTGTTAGTAGTGAAATTTTATTTTTACTGTCACATACGTTTTTCGAATCCGATTCCCTAATAATTTTCTTCTTATAAATTGATAGAAATTTTGTAATTTCTTGATAAAATGTATTAGTAATTAGTTTTGAATAATTAGTTTTGAATAGTAGCAGATAATATAAAATTTAGCCAGAAAAAATAATGTTTTAAGGGTATATTTTCCGATTTTGAGAGCATTTTATAATGCGCATAAAATACCTTTTTTTTAAAGTATATTTATAATAGTGATATGAATTTAAATTTAATTTTTAAACTTTACTTTAGAAACGCGCATTATAATATTTAAACTTATATTAACTACCAACTATTTATGAAATCTTTATTTATTTTTGATATCTATCTGTACATATCTTTCCATTCGATTTTAAAGCATTTATATGGTTGTAATGTGATTTGCCTGTATTGGGGCTTTTTGAGTTTATACTATGCGCTTCTCAGCGGGAAAAAGAGTTTTGAAGAGCCCTTCAAAAATACCTAACTCATTTCCATTTTACACAGCATGTCGTTGAAATCAGGACCTTGCCTTCTCCCTGTCAATATACAGGCTTTCTTTTGTAAAATGCTATTTGAAAAGATTCTGAAAATTTGTTTTATTAAAAAAATATATATATCAACACTACCTCTTTTAACGACACTTAAAATAAGACTAAATGATTTTAAGTTCTTTTAGTCTCAGTTTTAAAAATATTTTTGTACGAAATGAGAAATTTTAGCATCGTCTACCTTAGAGTCTAATGAAAGGAAAACAATAATTAAAAATGGATATGTTTAGAGAAAGAAACCGAGAAATTTTAAGAGGAATTTTCATAGTAGGTAAAGAAGAATGTGTTTTGAATTTTTTTGAAAATTATGATAGTCATTTACAAAGGCCTGGACAGTATAAGACTGTCATATTTTCCCGCTGGGTTCATAATTTTTAATTTTATATTCATTTGAATTCGTTGGTATCTATGTACATTAGACTGTATCAAAATTCACCGACTTTTGAATTTTGACCGTAACTTGCCTTAGAATCGTTTATTGGGTTGTAAAAGGATATTATATGAAATATTAGTAAAATCGTATATCATAAACCATGCTTCATCGGACCTGAAGTTTGTATGGTGCGTTTATATAGTTAAAATATGGGTTTTTATAGTTTTTAGAAAAATTTAGCAATCTGATTTGTAATAAAAAATCGGAAAAAATGTTAAAGTTATTACGAATTCCCCAGATCATTAAAGCGTTCTTGTGCAAGGAGTGCACAAACAAATTATTTATTTTTTGAGATTGTTTAAATGAAACGCTATTTTTAATTAAATATGAACGATAGTTACTGAAAAATAAGTTTTCCCATGCTTGGTTAAAAATTGTTGATTTTTTTTAACTGTTTCAAAAGTCTCATTTCGAACTTTTACAAACTTTGTTAAACAAATTTCAAAAAATTTCAAATAAAACTATTTGGGAATTAAACTTAAAAAGTAATCAGGTCATTACTTTTTACAACTAAACCGTTTCTGCGTTTTCAATTTTACGGATATCAGAAAAAAGGTATTTTTTTGCAGTTTTTTTAACTATAAAGTAAATTTTTTTGAACTGGTATTCAGACTAAACTAAATAACTACAGAGTAAGATAAAGTATATCTTGAGAAATACATTCAGAAGTTTTTTTTATGGAAATTGGTTAAGAATAACCTTTAAAACACGAAGGTAAAAAATCAACATTAAGAATATTTGAAAGTTTTGAGAAAAACATAACGAAAACTTATTTATTTTTATCTGGATTATGATAAAGTTGTACTTAAATATAACTATAATACCTTTGTTGACATTAGCAGTCAAAAAAGGAAAGCTTAACTCCCAACTGTTTTTAAGATCAATATTTTTTTTAAACACGCCTATTCTTGAATATCTGTAAAGTAAATATTATTAATTAATATTATGGGTAAATGAAATGATAATTACCTCATTCTAAAAAGTAAAGTCATGATAAACCATCAAAATTTCTCACAGAAATCATTGCATCTAGATCCAGATAAATTTCAAAATTTCGTGATGTTTTCCTTAAAAATTTTAAATATTTCTAATTTTGACTTTTGACCTTCTTATTATAAAGTTTATCCTTTTCCAATTTTCTTAAAGGCTTCAAAATAAATCTTCTAAAATATGCTTTTCTTATTGTGTAACAATTTTGTTTAGTCTGAATATTAATTAAATAAAAAATATCACTTTGTAATTAAAAAACTGCAAAAAATTCCTTTTTTCCGAAATCCGCAAAATTCAAATCTCAGATATGGGTTAATCATACAAGGTATTGACCAAATTATTTTTACTTTTTTGAAATTTGTTAAACAAAATTTTTAAAAGTTTGAAATTGGAAGTTCGACATTTTTTAATGGAAAGTGGAAATGGGTGTGAATTATTTTACAGAAACAAAAAATCTTAGTTTTCAGTAATTATGATTCAAATTTAATTATAATTAGCATTTTATGTAATAACTTCTTAAAAAAAATTAAAAATTTGTTTGTGCGTTTCTTACGCAATTGATCTAAAACAAGGTTTAGCAAAAAGTTTCCACTTACGGCTATGCAATAAACATACAAATGCCTCATTTCTTTAATACTCAATAACCAGAAATATAACAATTTACAATTTACAGCGGCAAACGCAAACCATTGCACACGAAGTAAAATATATTTTTGTATAGTTGCCCATGTACAACTTTGCTGAACTCATATTGCGCAGTATTGTTTATTTTATATGTTGAGCCATAAACTCTTCACTAGTTACAAATTTTTGTTTTGATTTTGCTACTGTAGTAGCATGGTTAGCAGTCCTTTAGTTGACAATTCCGTTGCTTCCAGAATTTCTTGTGTGAAAATCTTCTTCATATAAACTCGATTTCACTAATATTTTACTTAATATCTTTTTACAACCCAATGAACGATACTAGAGGGAGTTGCGTTCAAATTTCAAAAGTCGATAAATTTTGGTGTAGTCTAATGTACATATATATGCATATATATGTAAAATGTCAAATATTTTTACCTTTCCGGCAGGATTTCTATAGCAGCGTGCATTTGATTTTGGTAAATCCTTTTTTTTTTTTTTTTGAAAATATTTCATTACATTACTAAAGCCAAAACTAAAGCAAATGCCAGAGTATATATGGCCTTTTCTCTTTATTAAATAAAGAATTGCATAGAATTAGAAATTTGGTATTTGGAGTACTATTTTCACTGTTGTTGCCATATTGTGTAAATGCAGGTAAATGAATGAATTTTTGCGGGCATAACTTAATTAAATTTAAATTTAGTTTGGCGGCTTTAAAGTTCATATATGAAAATCAGTATTTCCTTGATGATGGAAATATAGTTTTTTAATTAAGGAAACTTGTATACCCTTATTATCCCAACGCTAATATATTGACGAGGGTATTATGCGTGTTCTAATGGTTACATCGCCAATTATTAGTCCTATACTCACCTTAGAGTATGCATAGAAATCGATCGGGAAGCATTAGCTTGGTCGATTTAATAATGTCCGTCTATTCATCTTTTTTTAATTTACTTGTTTTTTATTTTAATTTAAATGAATATTAAAACGTGACTTGCAGATGGATGTGATATTAATAGATATTATTTCTTATATGTGGTATTTTCTCTAGTATCGCTTTAAAACCTATATACAGTAGTGTAGGGTTTACATAAACATACATCGCACAATGGTTCCAAAGCGCTTTTTTGGAAATAATTCTGTAAATTGTGATCCGTTAAAGGTTTTTGAAAAAAATTTTACATAGAGGTAAAAGTCGGTGACCTTGGGTATGCAATTAAAAAAAAAAAAAAAAAATCGGATTAAATTCCCTTATGATTTTGTTGTAAAAAATTTGAAATTTAGATAGACCTTAAAAATCTCTATAAATAATACGCTTATATGTGTAGGTTATCCTCTCTTTTTCTCTAAATTTTGGCCTTGTTTTCTTAAGTTTTTTTTTTCTTTAACTTGACAGGCTTAATTTGAGTTATATTGTTTTGTGGATATTCCACTACATTCCTTATAAATTCTTGTTAAAATTTCTATTGAAAACATTAAGAAAACGTTATGTGCCAGAATAATTATGATTATAGAAGCAAAAACTATTACCACTTTTCTGAAAAAGAAAATCCAAAAATATGAAATTTTTTAAGTTTCAGTTTCAGATTAATATAACTTTATATCGGATCCATGTATTTATATAATTCTTGCAGCAATATAATTCAGAATTTCCTTTATTAATAAAAACAAATTAAACTATGTCGAAAATTCTTCAGACCATGACCTAAAAATTTAAATTTTAAGTAGATTTTTAAGAAATAATGTTCATATTCGAATTAAAATAAAATTTAAACGAATACAGATATCCTATTGAAATATTGATAAAAGCTTATGTTTTAATCAAAGAATGAAGAAAAAATCTACTTTTTTTAACAAAAATCGTCACTCTGACACTATCACCTTGTCAAAGCCGTCCAAATACTTTTTGTGCGTTTAACCAACATGTTCAAGAAATGTTTCATATAATATACGAGTATTTTTGTTTGTTAATTTCAGTTTTTCGAGGACTAAAAAAAATTTAAAAACATCTTGAAAATATGCAAGGCATTTTTGTAATAAACATACAAAAAAGCAATAGGCTCAATAGTAATAATAATAAATAATAATAAAAATAATAATAATAATAGTAATAATAATAATAATAATAATAATAATAATAATAATAATAAATAATAAAAATAATAATAAAAATAATAATAATAATAGTAATAATAATAAATAATAATAATAATAAAAATAATAATAATAATAATAATAATAATAATAATAACAATTAATTGTGAGAAAATATATCTATCTATCTATCTTTTTGGAAAAAAACCCGAAACTTTGAAATTCTTTCAAATCAAATTCAGATTAATATAATTATTTATTGGATCCATATATTTATACGATTCTTGCAGCAATATAATAAGAATACCTAAGCTCTAGCCATGTCAAATTTTATTTATTTACTCGTATTTGTAACTGATCACACGGTACGGAATTATTTCCCAAAAAGCGTTTTGAAACCAGTGAGCCTCGTTAAATCGACTGAAAGTTTTTAAGTCGAAAGATTATAAGTCGATTAAAATTGTTATATCCTGAGATATTAGGAACTTCAATTATTCAAATAATATTTACTGTAAATGAATACTATTTAAAATTTACTCCATTCTTGCTAAAAAAAGAAAAAACCTGCAAAGCATATTATGAGTTGCATAATACATCACATATGAAATGATTAGGGTATCGCAAAAACCGACTTTTTTTTAGAGAATCGGTTTTCGGTTTAATCAAAAGATTTCATTTTAGAAAAAATCGGATGCCTGGTTTTCAGTCATTTAAATTCTTGAAGAAGAAAATTATATTTTTTTGTATTTTTTAAACAAAAGCCTAAATTTAAACGTGTATACAAGTTTTACTCTGCAAAAATAATAAACTTTGATGTGCATGATTTGAAAATTAAAGTTTTTTATTCAAGTTACAACAAGAGGAATAATTTTTTTTTTTAGTTCGAAATTGTTTTTATTTATTTGATTTGTCTTAGTTAATAAACATTCTTTAATATTTTTTAATATTTTAATATTTAAAAAATATATCTTTCCAAAATATATATAAATGAAATATATATAAATGAAATATATATAAATGAAATACTTATAAGTGAGTTCGAAACAAACTAGTGCATAAAATTCTGTTTATAGAAATTATGTTTGGTATGTTTTTTTTTATGAAAGAAAGTTTTAAATTTTAAATAATTTTTTATTGGTTTTAATAAAATTTGTAAGCTTTTCTGCAAAACTTTTACTGTGAATTCGGTAGCCTTTTTGCTGTAATGTGTGTACTTCTAAGCTTTTAATATACTTTTTTTATCTAATCGAGTTTGAGGAAATTTGATTGATGAGGCTCATTTGGAACATAAACAACATCACCCACCAAAAAACCATCCAGTGCTTCAAAAAAAAAAAAAAAAAAAACATCTTCATCACTTCAAAAATAGAATTAAGTACATATTTTCAGCTTTTTTTTTTTTTTTTTTTGGAAGTTATTAATAATAATATCTTTCAAAATGGTGAAAATAGATGTATTTGTTGTTGCAAAATAGGTTAATAATTTCTAAGAAAACTAAAATTACAAAAATTTTAAAGCATTTTTATTATTTTTTAATAAGGATAAAACAGACGTTTTATTAAAAATTTTATAAGCATAGTTTTAAGAGAAGCACTTCAAAAGTAATGAACAAGGAGCATAAAAGAAGAACATTCCTAAAATGATAACCATGGGTTAAAAAAGCTCTTTATGTCAGTACCATGTACTTTCTTCCAATGCCAACACATTGTTAAAATCATGACTTTTTCAGTTCCTTTTTTACTGGACATGATTAATAATGATAAATATATTTAATTTGTCATGTATACATATACATACAATAAATTTAACTTTCGAAAAATATAAACTTTTGAATTTTCTGTACTTACTGAATAGTTCGATTTATTTTAACTATTTAAAAAAAATTGTCCAAGTTAAATAAGTTATCTGCCATTTTTATTGCATTTAGAAAATTACATGAAACTTCTTATTTATAGTCATGTACATTTTTGAAATTTTTAATAAAAAGTTAAATAAAATGCCGTTAAAAATCAGTAAACAGTTTTTAAAACACCAGTTTTAAAAAACCTCGAAAAATTAGGAAAAACTGAAACCAACAGCGTTTGTAAAAAATCGGAAACCGCTTAACCGTTTTTTGCTTTTAGATATTATCACAATTTAAGAATAAAAAAATCAACAAAACAATAACAGATTTAGGTATACATTAATAAAAACAACTACCTGAAAACATTTTTTTAGCATAACTCAAAATTTTGAAGGTTTATGGGAAATGTTTAAGGCTAATTTGTGATATCCTCAAGAAAGCATATTACATACATTATGTAATTTTTCCAAGTGATTTTTCACTTTAACACAATGTAATCCAAGTGAATTTTGTAAACAAGTACAAAGCTATAATAAATTATATCTTAATATTTTCAGCAATAATAATCGAAATATAATAACTTCACCTAATACTCAATCATTTATGTACATAAATTTTCATCAATTGCCACTTAAGGCGTTGTAGTGTAACATAGCCAAGTATATTTTTCTCCTTATTTCTTATATGTATATAATCTACATATATAATTTGAAAATGTTAACTTACGCTATTTAATGCTTTTCATTCAAATGATCATTTTACTGAGTTTGTTTTTTCCATTTCCCAAAAATGTATTATCAAATACCTTTTAAGCATTATTAGAATTACAAATTGGTATCAAAATTTTATTAAGGTTTTAATTTTACATTTATTATTATCAAAAAAAATTTTTATTTTTTTATTTTTTATCTCTTTATAATCATCACAATACTTGTACCAAATAATTAAGCATTCCTAACACCATGTGGTTAATGTATTGAAATTAAGATTTCCAGCTAAATGAATCTTTACTAAAGAGTGTTTCTTAACATTCGTCATTGAGTATATGAGAGTGAATGAATATTTGTTTGTGATTTAATTAATTTTTTCATTTAAATCCAGAAAGTGATAGAATTAAATTTAAAAGCAGAAAACAGAGATATTTGTTTAATATTTAAGGTTTATTATTTGCTGGCCACTATTTAATATAGTAATATTTTTAATAAAGTTAAATCAACAGAAAATTTATGATTTGTAGTAAAAAATATATTTCAATGTGAGGTTATATAATATATGATTTTTTATGTGAGATACACATTTAGTCTTATTGGAATAATTTTTCCTCCAATGTTTGCTTTGGTATATTTTGATGTATTTTTTTTTTTTTTTTGAAAATCTAATTTAAATTACTATAATGATACAACAAAATATTTTTTGTTTTATTTATAAAGCGTTAAAAATTCTTTATGTAATTTAGATATATATTAGAATATATTTATTTTTTTCTTTCTATTTGCAGGTATGTATCTACATAATATATTGTCGTATTAACTTCGTTAACTTAAAATAATGATTTGTAAACGTAGAGGTATGAATTTAATAATATAAAATTTACTTATCTTTTTATCATACTAAAATCAGGGACCGCAACGATTATGAGTTTTAAAATAAAATTCAACAAATAATGATTATTTTTCACTTTTTTTTTTATCAACGTTTAAGGTTTTATTTTATTGAAAAAATATATATATTTCTTCTTATAAAAATATTTTTACTATTTATAAATTTGAATACTTGAAAATTCTCAAAATTTCCAACAACTTTTTTTTTTGAAATAATAAAAATTATAATTGATTTTTAAAAGATTTTCAAACAATGTTTATTTTTGAAGCAATAAAATGTTTTGTAAGTTTTATTTAAAAGTATTATTTGCAATAAATTCATTCATGAACACAGAATAATAATATTATACTTTAAGAGTTAATTAAATGTTAAGAAAAACTTTATTCCTTCGAACCAGTGTCCAAATCGACCTAAAAGAAAGTAACGTTATTAAAATTTAAATAGTTCTTATTTAACTGTAAACAAGTCAGGCATGCTTTAAATGAAAATATGACTGTTACAAATACCGCATCTACTACTCGTATAACTGTAAGTGGAGTTATGGTCATTGTAGACCGATTTTAATGTAATTTGTTATAAAGAGCATTTCATTAAAATATTGCTATATTTAAAACGTTTAAACCCTATTCCAAGTGGATATATCTATGGGAACTAGGTCAAAAAAATATACATATCATAAACAGTTTTATGCCAGCCGATTAGACAAAATAACACAGTTGCGATATTCTTTTAGACATAATACCCCAACCACAGAATTCACGTACCCTTTCATAATTTTTTTCTCTCTTTCAATGGACACTGCAGAAGTTACACAAGAGCTTAAAAAATAAAAAAAATTCCTTCGCCTTCTATTACTGAATTAGTACAATAAAAAATTCAAATTTGTAAATATTTTATTGAAAAAAATATATAATATCAAGCATTTTCTAGATTTGATCTAACATTTCGATTCCTAGCGAGTTACTTTATCATCTAAATAATTAAATAAAATTCTTTGCGGACACCCTATAATATTGTTGCGGGCACCAAGGGGTCTGTGGATCCTCATTTGGGAAACGTTGGTGTAGGTTATAAACACTTCTTTTTTTTTTTGGCAAGACAATTGAATCGTGTTAGGTGTACCAGAATAATTACATATACCAATTTCTATGAAATGATGTAAAATAAGCTGATTTAAATATATTTTCGTACGATTTAATTGGACCGTTAACCGAGCGGCCATGCATAGAGACGGTCATACTTAAATAGATTTCGAAATGATTATGCTGGTGTAGAGGATAAAAAAAAAAACATTTTTACATGTTTTCAGATCCATATTTAATAGGTTTCCGTGTTGTCTGGAAAAAAATACATAAATATTAATTATTGTATTTAGAAAATTTTTACTTAAATGAATATAATTTAAATTTAGACGTCTGCAAATGTAGAACTTCATATACGTAAATGAATTATATTTTTCAGCATTTTAATAATTTTGTTATTACTTTTTACTGAACTTTAAAGAGAAAAAAAAAATTCATATATTTGAAAATTTTTTTTTCATAAATATAAAATGAATCGAACATGATTTTTTTTCCAAACTTTTTTCCTAAAAAATAAAATTTTGTTCATAGATATTATTAAATTGTTCATAATGAAAAATTTTAGGATTTGTGCATATTTTGCAGAAATTTTGTTAAAACATTGATTTAGTTCTATTAGATTTGATTGCAAATGGTACATGAAAATATTAACAACAAATGCGCTAAAATTACCAAATTCCAAGGAAAATATATTAAAAAAATAATGTTTATAAATTTCCATAATTTTGCTCGCATTCTATAGCACATCATTTTGATAAAAAGTGTTTTTGTTTTATTCCCAAAATGTAGCTACAAATCATTAAAAACTTTAAATTTTCCAACGCAAATTACAATTTTTTTTTACAAATTGAAACTACAAATGAAAATTTGAAAAATATATAAAAAATTTTTAATGCTTAGAAATTGTGTATAAATATTATGAACTGAAATCAATGAAAATAAAATTTTATATTTGTGTACAAACTTTTTCTGTGTTGTCAAAATAAAGAAATCTGCTTTTGTTTTTTATATTGTGATTGAAAATATTTAAAACCAATAAAATAAAATATTAAAACCAAATATTATTATTTATTAAATTTAATTTAAATCAAACAGTGATTTATTTAGAACAATTTTAGTCATATTTTTTTCTGTGTACACATTATCTTTTTCATTCAATATTCAATTTTTCAGTAAAGAAATCTGATTTCAAAAAAAAAAAAAAAAAAAAAAAAAAATAGAATTTTAATGCAAATTTTGTTTTTGTTGGAAAATCGAAACTTTCGAAAATTTCGATTTTTGGTAAAAATTTAGATCCGAATTTTAATAAAAAATTAGATTTTTGTTGAAAAATCTAGTTTAAATTTAGAAATTAAATTTTTCACTAAAAATTGGGTATAGTTTAATTTTTGACCAAAGCAAAAAAAATAATAATATTTGTCCACGTTTAAAGAATTTTTGGGAGAGGGAGCTATAATCAATTATTTGTCGTAACTTCTGAAATTTAGTAGTGTGAATAAAATAAACTTCTAAGTGTCAAATCCTGTATCCCTGTTATTATAAGATCATTTGTAGATTTTCGTATATAGGAGCTATAGTCAAACATAAACCGATTTCTAGGAAAATGTGTTGTGGTTTAAGATTAAATTTATTTGTGCTAAATTTTATAAAAATAAGGCAAATTTTTAGGACATAGTTTCGTGAAAATGCTTGAATAGGATTTACGTTTTGTGCCTGATTTACATGGACGGACGAGCACCGTAAAATTGCCTACGAAAGTGATCTTGAGATTTTACTTTTTCAATAAGAAAATAATGTAATAAAACATTTAAATTTATAATATAAGGTAGAAAGGGGGAAGAAAAGTGAGCATTCACCACTTATTTTTTTCTTTATAGGTCTCTCTTCTCTTCTCATATCGATATCTGTAAACTTTCTTTTGTACAAAAGACTTAGATATGTTGGCAATAATTTAAGAAACCGGTTGCAACTTTTTTGGAAAATAAGCTAGATCCGGCTAACCAATGCTATGACGAATGCTCCTCAGGAGGAGTTTTATGCACCAATGTTTATTTTTCACACTTTAAATGAATTTATTAAAAAAAAACTGTTGTCAATTTTTGTTCATTATTATCAAGTTCATAACACAGAATAAAATCTTTATTAAATCCTAAAAATTAGGAAAGTTATCACAAAAAATAATCACAGCGAAATATTTGAGAGAGTATGGAAAAAACAACGTCTACCTCCGATCAAATGCAAATTGAAAATATCAACATTTGATGAATGAAGTTTCTGCGATAAAGGAAAATAAATTACTTTTGTGCCACAAAAATTATTGCATCGTTTTCAAGTTAATTGGCAATGAAAGATGTGCCTCTATGATGGATGTTACCCCTTCTAATCTACATTAAATACTTTACCATTTTTTTTATCACCTAAACGATGAACTTTATACAAAGTACCAAATATTTTTTTAATATCCTTTTTGTGTGTGTTAGAGATGTATTTTAATTTTTCCATGTTAATTTGATAGATACCCCTTAAATATTCGTGTTTACAAAAATTCCTTCTTAGTGGATTTAAGTCATGCCTCCAAGTTTTCGATTCTTAGATTCACAAGTTTGGTGTGCGAATATAAATTCTACAATGAGAAAGTAACGTAAATAGAAAGTTCAAAAATAATTTTTGTCACAGTATTTTAATTGGATACATTCTTATGACCGATAAGAGCTATGCTTCTATCACTATTTAATATTTTTTCTTTTTCTACTTTGCTATTGGTTTTACGCGCAGTGTTATATATTTGTTTCAAATCCCATATTAAAAGATGAAGCTATTCTTAACGCACTACATAAATAGACAAACACATGAAAGATAATCAGCTGTATTCAAAAAAGCTTAATACAATTTTACTAATCATTGCTAAACAAAATTCCTTAAAGTTGTATTCAAAAACGGTGATACTTTAAGATTATTTCTCTTAAGTACATATTTCAAGCAAAGCATTTTGTTTTTTTTTGTAATCATGCGTAAACTTTTGACAAAAAGGTCACATTTTTAATTTCTAAATGTTAGGATTCTATATAAAAACGTATAAACTGAATTCCGGGACAGGATAATATTTTCTGCACATATATTCAATTTAAGCTATTTTTTCCTTATTTTGGATTAAAATACTAACATTCCGGCTGCCCGCATCTCAACCAAATGTTCGCCACAATCACATATGTTCAACCTTTTCGTTTTTTGCTGTTTCCAGGTAATTCAAAATAGTACATTAATATATACAAGTCTTATGTTAAGGTACGATTAATCTAATATATCAACTGTGGATTAAAAATGATTAAAATAGTTAAATTTCAACAAAATATCAAAATATCAAAACTAATGTAAACAAAACCAAATATGAATGGTGATGTTGATTTTATCAGAGAATATTCGTTATTCGGATACATAAAATTACAACAAACAAAAATTAAATAAAGGTATTTCATTTATAAATAATTATATTTACATAACCTAAATAATGATATTTTTTTATAAAAAACTTATTTGTCATTTTGTTGTATTATAGAAATTTTTATTTTATAAAATTCCATTTATTTGTAGAAATTTCTAATTATATTAAAAAAAAAAAAAAAAAAAAAATCAGAAATTTCTAATTATGTTCCTGAAATTTTTAATTATATTTCAGAAATTTCTAATTATAATTCAAAAATTTTCTAATTACATTTCAGAAATTTCTAATTATATTTCTATTTACGTTTCGAAAACTACTACTTCTAATTATATTTCTAAAATTTCTAGTTAAACTTTAGATGTCTACGATTTTATTTTAGAAATTTCTAATTATGCTTCTGAAATTCCTAATTATATTTCAGAAATTTCTATTTGTAATGCAGAATATTCTATTTGTAGTTCAGAAAATTCTAATTGTAGTTTAGAAATTTCCATTTGTATTTTAAAATTTTCTAATTGTATTTCCCATAGAATAGAAATTTCTGAAATATATGTGGAAGTAACTGGAAGAATATCAAAAATAATATAGGAATAAAACAGTTAACGCATAATTTATTCTAACTATTCACAACACTGACAATATAAATGAGAGAGAAGGGTTGCCTACATAAAAAAAACAGTTTATTAGTTAATGCATACTGTAATAAAGACTTTTAGGTCTAAATTGTATATTAGGTGGTTTGTGTTTCAAATATAAATTAAATTTTTTTTAATACGATTGATTATTTTTATGTAATAATCTAAATATAAGATAAAATAAATCTTAGAATATTTTTAATATATTTAACAATCGTTAAATTTTAAGTTTGATTACATATGAAAATAAATGTTTACAAAATGTTTACACTTGGCCATGAACACACTCACACTTACTCCTAAAGAACCTATACACTTATGTAGTTGGGTAATGATGATGATGATGATCGGAGCTATGATTGTGCACACGTTAAATAAAATTTAATTAAAATCATTTCAAGGAAATGCAGAGAAATATAAAAAGTACATATAAGAATATATACGAGTACAAGTAGAAACAAGGAAGAAAATAATATAATAATAATATATATTACATACATACATACATACATACATGCATGCATGCATATATACATGCATACATATGTATGTACTTACGTACATACTTAATAAACGTTTAAAATAAACAAATAATCCTGTAAAACAAGACAAAATCACACAAGCTCCCACACAAAGAAGAGATAATCGCACATATTACACATGTGTCTGGTACATTTCATGTTATAGGTGGTTTTCCTTATTGTTATATTCTGTAAAAAAAATCCAACAAAATTAAATAATATAAAAACTGTATAACAAATATATTTGACTCTACTAAAACAACCACTACACACAACAATACACATTCTTGTTATAATAAAAACCACTACAGATATAAAATACTTTATAATAAAATACCTACAGTACTTTTTTGTTGGATTCAATTAACAGCTAGAGTATGATTAAGAGTGTTTTTATATATACAAACTTTAAGATATATTTGAATGGATATAAATATGCGTTTGATATTTTAAGCGGAAACAGGATATGTTAACACTTGTTTTCTGGAAACAAAAAAAAAAAAAAAAAAAAAAAAAAACTAAAACCAAACATTAAAAAAAATTTTTTTTTCTTTGACAAGCATTTATAATAATTTTATGAAAAATAAAAAATTAACACATAGGAGTAATTTTGTCTTTACTTCCTCAAGTTACAAAATATCAGATTCTTATGCAGGAAAACTGTACAAATACTATATCCGATGGTATCAAACAAACTCAGATATATTTTTATTACTACTATAGATACAGATACAACACATACATACCTACTCTGAGTTTCAGTATTAGCGAATGTTCGCTAAAGACGAAGAATTTTCAAAACAAATATGTTCGAGAAAATATCGAGAATTATAGTAATTATGACTGTTTGTAGCATAGAACTTTTCTCGATAATTTCTCCATAGTAAACATATGCGTAATTTTGGAGAATTTCAGAAATATTTATAATCTTCTAAATTTCTCCAGAAATTCTTATGTAAATAAAAAAGCAACGTTTTTTTCTTGTCTGTGGATGCAAAAGACTAAAATAAAGAGAATAAAATATAATTCTTGAGTAATAGTTCATAGCAATCGGCTGTAAAATATTGCGGTATAAAATTTATGATGTTAGTTAAATTTGAAGCAGTTTTTAATAAAAGTAATACACTCCGTTGCAGAAGTATAAATACATCCTATTATTGAGGATTTCTGGAGATATAAAATTCGTAGAATAATAAGTATGTTAACGGTGTCTACTTCGCCAGTGTTGTCATCATTTTTTCGCATGCATCAATTATTGGTTATTTTGTATGAAAAGCACTTTCACATATCTGATTTTCAGGGTATATCCAACGGAATAATGTTCCCCATAGTTTTGTCAGGCGAATAGTGCGGACTGAAGTATTTGTAATCATGGAAAATTGGCTCATATCTGCGAAAACTTCAAGAAAAGACAAGTAAGAAAGATATAGTCGGTCATGCCCGAAAATATGATACCCTACTCCATTGTGTATGTCCATTTGTATCGAATATAAACTTGATGCTAACATGTGTGTGTGTGTCATTTATGCAACTTAAAGTGATTTTCGGAAGAGGGTTTTATATGGGAGATATGGTCAGTTATGGAAAGATCTTCAGGAACTTTGGTACAAAGATTACTATTTATACGAAACTTCTTTGCACCGAATTACTTCAAAATGTTACTATATTTAAGGCATTTATGATCCTATTCCGAGAGGACATTTGTATGGGGGCTATGTGAAATAATGGACAGATCATAACAAATTTCAATAAGCAATTGCACCTGTACTGTGTGCACAAATTTTAAATGGACCAGCCGTACAGCCAGACGTAAGGTCGGACGTCGTTAGGTCGACTAAAAAAGTGATTCTGAGGTATGTGTTGGATGACTTTTTCTGTGCGTTCCAACCATCGGCACAAATGTATAATACCCCAACCATCTATGGTGGTGTAGGGTATAAAAAAAATTTTATAGAAATATTTTTTAATTCAATTGCTTTTCCACATTGCCAATTTTCATTATTCTACGACTTTTATGTCTCCAGAAATCTGCAATAACAGGGTATATTTAAAGTTCTGCATAATACATATGTATTAAAAAAAAATGGTAAGTAATGAGGCCATATTTATCTAAATATTTAATACGCTCCGACTCCACTGTTTATAGACTTTATATATTCTAGATACTTATCTTCCAGATCTTATTTACATTTTTAATATTTTATTTACTTGTTTACACTCACATATTTTTTTAATAAGTTACATGTTTTAATAAAGTTAAATATTTTAGAGATATTATTTTGGCATAGATTATTCAGGCATGAGCAGGAAAGCATCGTGTCAAAAATTTTTACTCTTTCTGTGGAATATGCTTGTCATTGATCAGGTATATAGACAGATGTAAGTTACAACTACGGCAGACGGGGCTAATTTCATTTTTCAGGAGGTTGTTAATAAGTAATAGACTCGAGTTAGATTTGGGGTAGGTGGTGGTGACTCCATTTGGATTGATAAGTTTGTAACGATGATTGTAGTTTGCCCATAGATTTAATTTATGTTCTTTAAGGTGTTTCGATATCAAATTATTAAGATCTTTTACAACGTGTGTAGTGAAGATTTATGTTGGAGATTTATTGCGCAATTTATTTGGGAATTCAAATAAATGATTGCGTATAAATGTTACAGATGGTTCAGAATATTTCGTATTTAAAATAGCTGAAATTGTGGAATTGCTGTCTGTACGTAACGATATTTATGATTTGAGGAATATTCCGTAGTAAATTTAATTGCTAGCGCTTCAGCAGTAAAGATACTACAATGTGGTTCTAGAAGGCCCTTGAGTATAGATGTTTCATTATCATTCACAATGCCAAACGAAATATATAAATATGATTCTGAGCCATATGTGAATATGAATTTTGCCAATTAATTCAGAAAATTTGTACTAAAAGATGTGAATTTGAGCAGCATTAAAATTTAAAATATTGTGAGAAAAAACAATGATGACTCCTCTGGACGAAATTGAAGTTTGTATAATGTTGCCACTCTTATGTAAATGATTTTATTATTTTTATTGTTCATTATATGAATTATTATTTTTGAAATGTAATCTATTATTATGAAAGTATATATTTTTCTAATATTTGATATATTGTGTTAAGTTTGAAATAAAACATAACTTAAATTAGCTTTTAGTTTTAGATTGGGAACAAAATGAAAATGAAAGAACATAAAAAACTATCGTTTTCGAAGTTATGCAAATTTAAACAAATATCTCTTTTTTAATTTGTTCTGTTGGTGCAATTATATATAATTTAATCCTTAGAATACTATTTGTTTGTCTTTCCACATGGTGAATACTTGCGTGAGATAATATATGAGCCGCTTATTTTAAAAGTGGCCTTAATTCATCCACAATAATAATAAAAAACAATATTTAAATTTTTACGTAATTATTAGAATCTTTCTCTCTTATATCAACAATTTTTAAGATTTCTGAATGACTGAAGAAGAAAACTTAATTTGGGATCAAACTATTACTAAACACTTAACTATTTTTACGAATAACTCGATTATTTTGGTCATATACAATTCTCTAAAAGTGCTTCCGGTTTTGGCGATAAAGTACTATTCTTTGCGATCTGGGAACCTTGGTATAATTTTAGATTTTTATTTTGCTTACAATTTGCTTATGAATGCATTTTGTAGCACTTGTTGGTATTCATTTTAACTTTTAACTCACAAAATAATGAGATTAAATTCTCCTTATTATCTACGACTTCCGATAATCGGAGATTTATGCATGATCGTTTTAGACATATTACCATCGTATGCTACATTGATGGGCGAATTTTAGAAAGTCGAACGAATTACATATGTCTGCGTTTCAAAAACACCCAAGTCGAAAAGACACCATTAATGCTAGCGAAGTATGTTATGACAAAAAAAATGTATATTCCATTATGTAGATATCTAGTAATAATCCACAAATGCTGCTTTGGTACCGTCAAATAGAGACAACTGTGGACGAAAAATATTCTGAACTAAATTTGTTTAAACACCAGCCACCACTTTACTCTCAGAAAAGCTTTATTAACAGCCAGAATAGATCGGCAGTTTCTAGTATGTACACCAAATATGTTCTGGTTGGTAAGAAAAATATTAAAGTATAATAAAAGTGAGCGAAAAAGGATTCTACCCATATAGATAAAATTTTATAATATAAAGTATTTTCTATTAGTATGGGTAAACAAAATATTATGTAAAATGTTTTGGTAGAATCAAATAAGTGGGATAATTAATTGCTACTGGAAATGGAAACTAACTTATATTTTCATACACCTAAAAAAAAAAAAAATATAGTTGTAATGAACTTATGTTAACAGCTAAAAATATATATGATTATAAATATTAATTGTTATGATTCCATTTTATCATATTGTGTCCGATTTTATGGTTCCCTTTTTCATGTTATATTTCAACCTTTTCATATTTTTATATCATCTTACTACATTATATCTCATTCTATCAAATTGTGATTTCATTTTATTACATTGTTATTTAATCTTATCATATTATTATGCTATGTTATCATATTATTATTCCATTCTGTCATAATAGTGTTCCATTTTATCATATTATTATTATTCTATATTATCATATATTAGATTTAAACACATTAATTCAAAATTATTATTTTCATAAATTTATTCATTAATTAATTATATTATTATTTTGTGCAAAATAATTTTTATTAACTAAACCCTTTAATAGTAGTTAATCAATATCTTATATTGCTTGAATCACATCAAATATAACAAAACTTTATTTACATATAATAATTCATATATGATAATAAATAAATATAAATGAGAATTATAATAAAGATGAAAAGCAAACGTTAAAAGCTAAATATATTCAAAAACAAACAAGTTATTAATTTTTCAACCATATTTGTAAGAAGCGTATTTATTTACTTTTTATTATTATGGAAATAATATTAAAAGGTTTACAATATTTAATGGTTGTAGAAATAATGATATTTTTTATATTAATAAAATTTTGTTTCTGGTAAAAATATCCAAGAACATAAAAATTTTTAATCAACTATATTAAAATTTTGATTGCATGTAAACATTGAATGATAGAACTGAAACAAAAGCGTTGTTATTTTGAACACAGCTTTATTAAAATCAATGAAAATTAACAATGAGAATATATTATTTTTATAGTGACAATGCCATTTTGCAGAAAATGGGCATGTCATTGTAATCAATAATATATCCTATATTTTCTTTTGGAAGATGCACGATATATATTTGTGCAAAATATCAGTTAAATCGGTTGAATAATGCGACTGCTCATATATTCCAAACAATCTTATTATGAAAGGTGAGTGGAATTTAATAAAAATCTTGCCTATTATCTAAGAGAAGCTTTGTATGCTAATAAATACCGATAAATACATTGCAACTTACTGATGTCAATGTTATTTATTTATGAAGAAAGTGCTCCAAAATATACGAAGTTTAAGAGTTCAAATTCGAAGTTCGAACTAACTAAGCAAACTCTTTAGGGATTTTATAAGTCTTGGAATTATTGAGGCAATATTCGGTGACCCAAAATTTGGTGTATAGTGTTTTTGCAAAAAATTTTATACATATAGATTTACAATGAAAATTTTTGAACTTTTTAAGTGTATCAAAAAACTCTTTTTCCTATCCTCGTATTTTCATCCCATTAAGCAAGCTTATGACTGAAAATGTATATATGTATCAACGTTGAAAAGTTAAATAAATGCTCATCTGGGCATAAATAAAATCATAAAAGTAACTCGACCATTTATAAAGCAATTACACTAAAAGAACCTTCTTCATACATACGTTTAATATTTTAAGGTTTTCACCCAAAATACGAATATGGTTAGCATAAAAAAAAAATAATAATAATAGAGTTAAAATCAGTCACCAGTACATAAAATACTCCTGGCCATATTCTTCTCATATATTTAGCACACATAAATACATATGGGAATATATAAAAGTGTTGAGTTGTTGGTGTGGAAGTAGAAACATATGTATATATATATATATATATATATATATATATATATATATATATATTTATATATATATATATATATAAATTAATTACGTTTGTTTGTTTATACCTTATATAAAATTTTTTGGTAGGATCAGGGAAAAGGTATCCTTTATACAAATAAAATATTAATTATGGAATATCTAAAGCACTATTAAAGTAAAAGTTTTAAAATTTTGTGGAAATAACTTTCTTATCTTCTTCCATAATTGAGATTAAAATAAAATTTTAAGTCCAAGAGGAAGGATAACACTCATACAAAGTAAATGTTGATTATCCCATATTTAAAGTACTACCTCAGCAAAAGACTTGATATTTTGTGGAAACAAATTTCTCTACAAAATGCATAAATACAAAGGAAATATTAATTATCGCATATCTAAAGAACTATACCAGTGTGAGTCTTAAAATTTTGCAGGAATAATTTTCTTATAAAGCTCCGCAATTGTGATCAATATAGGACGGAAACGTCTAGAGAGGAGTATGGTGGTAGCCCCCATACTAAATTAATATTAATAAAAGTATATTATATTATTTTCTTATTAAATAAGAATAAGACGGGTAGCCTCATAGAAAGTAAACATCAGTTATCGCAGCGAAGCATACTGGGTTAAGCTAGTTATGATATAAACGTGACTTTGTTAAGAGTTTGTGTAGTTAATTATATCTTTTTAAAGGTTTTTTTTTTCTGTATCCACAATAAAGCAATTGAAGCTTTTTTTAATGGTAAAATCATATGGGTAAATTTGTTTAAAGGAAAAGGTGTGTAGATCATGTGTTTATTTAGAGTTAAAATGCTGAAATAAATTTATAGTAGGTGGATTTTTTTTTTTGTAATAGACTCTTTTAAAGGAAATATTTTTATTACAAAAAAATATGTTAAAATTCATAAGTAACACTTTAAAGTCTCTTATGTTAAGAATATTAATTAATATTAAAAAATTTATATTTTAGATTTAATACAGATTGTAAGCACTTTAATTTCCATTATTTGTGTTTGCTAATTTTCTTGCTAGATAATTGACATTTTTAATTTATGTTCTAAATTTAAGTTGGTCTTCTATTTAAATGAAATTTGAATGAGGAGCAAATTAAATTTGATATTTGTGGTCGATGATTAGCTTAATTAATTATTCAACATATAATATGTAATCTTTAATTCAAACAAGATACTGTACATAGAAACTTAGAAATATTAATATAAGTGATAATATATGTATGTAATCATATATGTATTTATATATTATATGATGTATCTAAACACAATGACATTCATATTAAACCTACTTATATACACATATAATAATATCACTTGACAACATAGAATTAAATATCACGTATGTTTAACTAATTAAAAACATTATAAACACACGTATGCACTTACACACAGAGACACACACAATGAGTAAATATTTTCTGGAATATTTCAATTATCCAAAAACAAGTAGAAAAGCACAAATACGAACAAGTGAGAATGATATTTTCGGCTTAACCGAATCTGTGCACCCACCATATGCAACTTTTGTTCCACCGTAATTTAAAATTTTATCCCGCCTTTTTGTGGATTACAAGTTTACATCGATCCTTGAACTATTTTTACAAAATTTCTTTGGCCTACATGCTTTTATTTAAGAGATATCGGCGGATAAGTATAAACTTTAGTTACAACGGATACCCTGTGTTCCTAGGTGGTCCGTCCCAAGCCATATCTTTCTTTCAAATGACATATAGGTGGACAGATGGATGGACATTGTTAGATCGATTCAGAAGTTTACTAGGACCCAGAATATATATATTTATTTTATAGGATATGATTATTTTGACGCTACATACGGAATGACAATCCCAATATATTTTTTTGGATGGTGGGTATAAAAACATCAGCATTATATAATGAACACATTTTTCCATTTAACGCCTCCAGTAATTATTTTTAACATATATAAACAAATAATTTATTTTATTTTTATGGAAAAAAGTCCAAAAATTTAATAACAAAATTTAAATCAAATGATAGCTAAGATTTATAGCATTCAAACTATGTCTCGTTTTTTATTGTGCAATTAGTCTGCATAAAATAGGACGACTGTAAAATCAAGTAATTTTCCAGTATTTTTAATTCTAGGTAACAAAAAATTGGTTCGGATGAAAAATTTAAAAATTTAAATTTCATCTGCCCTTATTAATTAGACGTATTAAAAATCTCACAAAGAACAATATTACAAATAAAAATATGAAATATTTGCTTCTACACTGAGAAAAAATTATGTAACTTTGACTAAACCATCAAAAATTTTATAAAATATTGTCAACATTTGTGGAATAGCAAAAAAAAAAAAGCATAGTGAAAAAGAACCTAAGTCTGAGTGATGTTCAATATTTAGAAATGTTTTCTATAAAGTCCACATTAAACTGTAAGTGTTTTCTATGCCAACTTTTGAAATAGGTAAGTTTTCAAAATTGTCCATATTACGGACTTTGTATTAAATATTTGTCTATTGAAAATATCAAAGTTAATGGATATTGTTGATGAATAATTGTGAGGAATGCATTCTTAAGATACTTTAGCATGTCTTTTCAGAATAATTAAGAACAATCGTGATGTGGTTGCAGCAACAGTTGATCGAATTATAATTAATTAAAAGAACAGTGTTAATAAATATTGCGTAGCAAGTAATTTCGCATTAAAAGATGATTGCGCATATTGTTTTTTTAAAGTTTAATCAGTCAGAAAACTAACACATCCATAAATTTTTCTAATACGTTTCTACAAATACGTATCTATAAATAATATAAATATAATGATAAGTCATCCCTAAATAAAATAAATTACAAATAAATATGAATAGAAGACGAAAAAGTAAAAAAAGTGAAGTAAATTTAATAAAAAAAATTGTATTATATTCAAAAAACACACTGGCAACACTGATTAACAAAAAAGGTTAATAATTTATGCAAAAAATACCATAATTAATATTTCCTTCTGTGTTTCTATAGATATATGTACTCTTATAAATCCCAATATTTAAAAGATGGTATTTTGGGTAATTTATTGATCTAATACAGACAAAATATTCGAATTTTTTTTCTTTAAATTTTAAAAACTTTTTATAAATGTATGGTCAATGTCTACACATATAAAAAATTTTATAGTTGTACCTAGTTTCCTTCTGCTTGTTTCCAATTTTTATATGGACTCAGTTCAATGTATGGCGTTATATCGTATTTACTTTTTGAACAACAAAAACAATATTATAAATATAATAACCTGGAAGAACTTTGAGTTGTGTGAGTAAATAAAGTAAAAAAGGAAAACAAACGAATAAGTACCATTCAAATTTGCAATTAAAGTAAAAAATCTGTAAAAAAAGCTATTTAATATAATAAAGAGAATTTCAAGGCATTGTTGCTTTTAAGTTATTGTTTTTTTTTTGTATTTGTAATTATCGTTTTGTAGGTCAAGTGATTAAATGTTGGAAGTGAGGCTAAGAATTGATAATGTGTGAATGGGAAATTAGCGAAAAAGCTTTTTAGGAATATGAAATTTTTATGAGTTAAAGTTTACGTGTGTTAAATTTTATGTATTTCGTTGTGAAACTGTTTGTAATTTTATGATTGTGGATTTTATGTTCAAATTATAGGGAATGTGTTAAGAATTAAATTAAGTTATAAAAATTTTATATAAATCTTATTGGAACTATAAATTGTTTAAATAATTTTTTATTTTTTCCATCTACAAATTACATAAATTAATTATATAATATAAATCAGTATAATTTAAACTTATCTACTATTACATAATTTTAAATATTTTGTTATTTAGGCAAAGTCGGCCATAGCATTCCGAAGCCAAGTGATTTCGGCATTTTTCTCATACACAACCAGAGTTGTCAGACCTTTTTGAGCCTCTGTCGTCAAATTGTTAATCAGAAATCGACAACAATCACCAAAATAAAATATTAAAATGTTAAGTGTCGTACAGTTTTTAGTACTTAAAATTTTGTATAATTTATAAATGTAAATTCAGCTTTAACACGACTAACGATAATTGCAATAGCTAATAATAACACTATGCTAGTTGCAAATTTTAAAAAACTGGACACCCTACTGGTAAAGCTAATTGGAGTACGCTGAATTCAATGGGGGCAGATGTTTATCGAAGTTAGCGCACGTATTCGCGATTTTATGGGTTTAAACTTAACTATGAAAGTAACGAATTAAATGAAAATTAGTTATAAAAGAAAAATTATTGCTCATTGGTAACACTAGTCAGTTTGCTTACAGAATTATAGTGATATTTTTTGCCAGTCTAAAGTGTTGTTTATTAGCGTTTAAAATATATTTTATAATAAGAATTCATTATTCTATGAAATTCTATGAAAAAGAATCATTAAATAATCTTACGTCTCCTGATGGATTATGCAAATTGACATAATCGTTCAAATCAGAATAAGTTCCCAGAAAAAACTTTTTGGTTTTCGGTAATGACAACTACTTATTAAAGTAGTTTCTTGGTAATGAGGCATCATTATTTTTTGCCTACTCTGTATTACATTAATAAGTACTCAATAGTATAATAGCACAGTAATGCTGCAATCACATGGATGAGTTGGCTAGAGCCAGAAGGTTGTTGGTTCAACACCATTCTGAAGCTGTTAGTTTTTTATAACAAAATGTCTAAAAAGATATTTTAAACTAAAAAGAGTTTTTGTCGCTTAGGATGCTATGTGCGAGATGGTGTACTGAGTAAGACGTTAGTCATTAAAAACGAATGGTTAGTTTGTATCCAAATTCGAGTCTCACTGACGGCAAAATGTTTTTTTTTTATTTTATTTTTGTTTTCGTTTAGGTACATATTTTTGAGTACCCCTAGAGTCAAAAAATAACTACATGAATTTGTGGACAACTCTAACAAAAATAACTAGTTATTCAGGCAAAAAATAAGTAGTTTATTTTTGTTTCCAATTATACCTGCTGGCTTACCAGGAAAGCAAAGTTTTTGCTAGGGAACTATGGCTATAGCGAACACTTTTCTTCGGTACCAATGATTTTAATTACTTGAACAAAAAAAATATTATAAACAAATATGGTATAACTGTAAGATCTACGATCATGTAATGTTTGAAGACTAAATAACTTTCTTTTAGCATCATAGGAGGGAACATTAGGCCATAATAATAATTTAAAAATAATTTTTTAAAATTTTTTGAATGCGCTCTATACGATTTTTTATAAAATGGACACCAAATTATTGAGCAATATTCTAAAATGATACTAAATTCTCTTGAAATTCTCCTTATAAAACCGATCATTGCATGAGCTAAATAACTGATGTAATCAATATGATGATTAAATTATAACTTAACGTCAAATATAACTCCCAAATCCTTAAATTTAATAACACACTTAATATGAAATTAAGAAGAAAAGAAAAAAACTTGTTTTTTTTTGAGCATAATTCAAAATGTTTAATGATTTTTAGTTACAAAATTATGCATATTTTCAATTAAACTTTTTCTAAGATTTTACTTAAAAAATTACCGCTATCGTTGATAATTTATGTGTAAAAATTTTTTTTAGCTTCCAAGATAAAATTGTATCAAAATACGAAAAACATAATGAATAAATATTATATTTTATGTAAAAAGTTTTGAATAGATTTTGATTTAAAAAATAAAAAAATATTTTTCATTAACTGATAAAAGTAGTACATAAACAAATTATTTTTATCGAAAAATGTGTTTTTAATCGTATGATCCGTAAAACTTAAGCTTTAATTTAATGAATTTTAGAAATTTAGAATTTCGTAAACCCAAAAAAAAAAAAAAAATAAATGAAATTAAAAAATTATTTACTACTAGCTAACCCAACAAACGTTGTTTTGCCATATAACTTATTTGTAGTGGTTTTTAATTAAAAAATAACGAAAGTGTTGTAAGTGTGGGGGAAATATAGGCGTGCTGTTTGCTTTATTTTACGTCCTAAATGTTAAAATTTATAGGCTCCAGTTCCTTCAAGACTTGAAACTATTATCGGATAATTAATTAATATTAATAGGCAGAAGGAACTTTTACCCATTTTGCCCTATTTTGCGACCTAAATGTTGGAATTTCAAAAAATGTATACCTTTAAGTTCCATTCACATGCTACAGTGTCTGCATGCCAAATTTTATGAAACCCGGTTGATTAGTTAAGAAGATATGGGGAGAGAGAACTTTTACCCCTCCTGTAATATTTCCCGTCCTAAATAAACAAAATTATATGCTATAGTTCCTTCTAGATGTTACAGTATTTGCCTGCCAAATTTCAATAAAATCGGTTGTTTAATTAAGAAGATATAGGGAGGGGGCTCTTGCCCTATTTTACTATTTTAATTTTTATTATAAGTTATTGTTCCTTCCAGATGTTACACTATTTGCCTGCCAAAATTCAAGAATATTGGATTATTATTTAAGAAGATATAGGGATGGGGAGTTTTATCCCTTGTGGCCTATTTTACGCCCTCTAGTGATATGAAATATACTTTACAACCTATTCTCATACCTAACATATACACGTAGAAAATTTCATAAAATCGGTCAAGCTCAATTACAAACACCGTGACACGAGAATTTTATATATATACGAGTAGATTAGAAGAATTTAATATGTTACAAAAATTCTTAAATAAGTTATGTAGTTATTTAAAAAAGTAAAAAAAAAAAATTACTTAAAAATTTTCGAAAGAAGATGCAAATTTTTGGACAGACAATGTTGAAGATAAATTCATCATTCCTTTTTCTATTTATGACAAACTAATTCTAAAATAATTCTTATTTTTTTCCCTTTTCCTATTGCACATTTTTTTACGTGTTTAATTTTTCTTAGTTGCAAAATTCATTTTTGGATACAAATTAGGATCCACTACTGAATACACACATATGGAGACGTTGGGATCGCGAGTTTCATTAGAGACATGTATGAGTTTTTCATTATCTTTTGTGTTTGATTAAGTTGGATAAATGGTGAAATTTCTTCTTTTGCGTGTTACACAGATAAGAATTTCGAAAATATTATTGTATTTACGTAACTTTTGGTTCCTTTTTCCTTGCAGAAGATATTCGATATTTAAAAACAATTTTAGATCATTCTTAATTATAGTCTCTAAATTTTATGTCCACGACTGCAATACACTGTTTTTTCTTATGTATATTTCTTATGTTATAATCGATTTTTAATAATTTTTAAAATCAACTGTTGGTTACTGCGACCATAAATATATTTCTTTATGTATAACATTTTGATATGCACATTATATGTCGACAGTAGTCAGTAATTATTGGTGATAAAACGTGTAAGTTTAAATATAAATTGTGTTTACTGATTCCATTAGATTTATTATGATAAACATAATGGTCGGGTTAACTAATTTTATAAATCTCTAATATTAAATATATTACAATAATTTTCGTATAATTTTAAATTCAGAAATTATATAGAGTTTTAATAAGTTTAACAAAAATAATTAAAATTATATTGATACTATTTATTTTTAAAATGCCCTTATTAGCATAAATTTTTTGAGTATTTCACTTAAACTTAGTTTATTTCTTTGTTTTTTAATAAAAACATAAAGTGTTATATATCAAAATATGCGTATTTTGATGCTAAATTCTTTTAATTCCACTGCTTGTAGAAACATTTGCATATAAAGAAAATTATATTACGAAAAACAGAAAAAACCATTTCGGTATAACTAAATTTTTAATTTAGGTCTTATTTTTGTAAATACTTATGTGCAAAAAATAAATACGCATCCAAAAGGCCTTTCTTGCGACATCAATATTTCATATTGCTTCTTTGACAGAAATGCGAAAAAAAGATATTCGAAAAACCAGCAAAAGGATTTTTGTTCATTTTTATCCAGATCATGAAGGGATAATGTCAGGACAAAAGTCTTGAGAAATGGTATCTGAGAAAGAAGTAAGTTTTCAGTTTAGCTGGGAACATCTATATCTTCCTTTCTCTCTATACAAACGGGGCCACCCTAATAAGCACATGTTTTGCTTATAATTATAAGAATCTTGCCATTGAAATTCTGTGAAATACATTGGCTAAAGAAGTAGTTGTAAGCAATGTACTAGATTTTGAAAATAAAAGAAATTTATTTATATACTTGAACGTCCCGTGACTTAAATTTGTAAGAAAAATGAAAAAATATTAATATTTTTGAATTCATTTTGGGCGAAATTTTTTTAAGAAAATTTAATATGAATTTTTAAACTTTTTTTTAAATATTTTTCCTGTATTTGTCACTAATACGTATCATTTTATCTTCGATCTTCCTACATTTTTTTTTCGTAACAAAATCAAAGACTTTGTACTGTATACTTTTAAAAATTTTATATATTTATTATTTAAGGACTCATAACTGTTTTTTATTTATCGTTAATTTGCTGACTTTAGTGAACAGAATATTGAATGGTTATTAAACTGAAATTTGTTAAGTTCAATAATTGAAATTGTATATATGCAAAAACTGTTTCGCTGTATTCCTCCAATTATGTATTTATGCCAATTAAACATTTTACTTAAAGAAATTTATAAATTCATATTGTGCACTCATACTTAACAATGTGCGAAAATTCAGTTTTTTTTTTGCTAAATTTAATATGACTTTAATTGACAGTTTTGTTTAACATTAATAATTTATTTCCTTTGTTTAAAGTTCTTAAATATTAAAAATTGAAAGCACCTAAAATGAAAATAGCCCAAACAATAAGTATTTTGGATTAACAGTGCGTATGAGTAATATTTAAATATGATTATGAAATACAAATAAAGTATACTATAGGGAAACAAAAAAAAAAGGTATTTAATTTGAAATTTAAAAAAATGTATAGAAAATATTTCCTTTTCCGTAATTTCTAAGAATTTATACAAAAAAAAAAAGAAAAAAAAAATATCCTCGCGAACTTTTAAGATTTTCTGAAAAAAAGTGTTTTTACACAATTCACAATAGAGAGTAACATTTTTCATTTACCCCTAACTATTTGGTTTCTTTTTACGTTCTTTACCTTTCTTTACCTAATTTTCCTTTTACTATCTACTATTTTCCCCTTTTTCTATAAGTATTTCTAATGTTGTTGTTTTTTTTTATAAAGAAAAGAAATATTTTCTTTTATAATTAAATTTAATAAATATGTCATACGAATTGTGTTGTGTTTGTATGTTTGTTTTTGTGCCATTATCGTTGTCATTTTTATAATATTTCCTTTATCAAATTACCACGCTAAGATCTATTTGTTTCAATCTATTCTTAATTTAAATAAATTGTTGTAGGAATTTAAGCGAAAATAATGGCAAAAGGAGAAAATTTAATTTTTTTCCAGGATGACAGGAAGTAGGAAGGAAAAAATATATATATTTCGGTATGTTTTTCACTTTGTCCTTTTTCAGAAGTTCTCTTTAAGGTCTCAATAAATGTCCATTTTTGCATGTTTTTTCTTTTTCTTTTAAGGATTCAAGTTTCACAAATAATAAAGATAACAAGAATTTATTAACTAAAACATTGCAGGAATTTAATATAAAAGGTTGTATATAAAGTAAATTATATTCAAAACACTGGTGTATGTATTTCTGTGCTTTTCGGACCCTTTTTATTATTTTTAGTTTTCGCTTTTTTATTTATTATTATGGTTGTTAGGATTGCAAATATTTTTTTATTGCTTTTTGTATTGTATTTAGTATGAGCTTTAAGATAACGAAAAAACGAAATTAAAAATGTCTGTTTATTAAAATTTGATATCACAAAAACAAAAGTTAAAAGTACGTTTTTAATCACATGTGATTAAATATTTATTCATACAAAATTTTAAAGCTAAATATTATAAATCCAATACAATTATTATTTACAGTGAAATTTGTTAAATTTTTAAATTTTGTTGTGAAAATTGCATAATAACTGCTGAAAATTCATAGGTATTTGAAATATATAAATAGATATTTAAAAGTTATAGCTATTAAGTTTTAAGTATTTTTTTACAAAAATTGAAGGAGTTAAAATTCGATTTTTATAGATATTTCTATTTTAATTTCGGGCAATATCGAATGCCGTTAATCGTACCATTTTTTGTTTAAAAGAAATGCTTTATATTCAAGACCTACAGTATAGACTTTAGTAATAATTTGTAAATAGAATTTAAATATCCCCTAATCAAAAAAAAAAAATTAACAAAGAAGGAGATATGAAAAATTTTTATCACAAATTATTGTATCCTTTCTGTAAAGAGTATGACACTCCTTTTGTGTTTCTTTTAATACGAAAACATAGTTTGTTTTGAAATTTCTTTTGTGTTTTAAGAAAAATTACTTTTTTTTGTTCAGTCTCAGCAGCTGCGTTCACATAAATAAACCTAAACATAAAATGTTATAAATAATTCAGCATATTTTGTATTTAGGTGATGATATTTTCAATTTAAATTAGTAACTAAAGTAACACAGAAGAAGTTGGCCTCAGATGTGTAAAAAAGGAATCGAAAACATACTTTACAACAGTGGGGTTAATTGTAAAAAAATAGGTTAAAAAAAAACTTAGTTTATAGCATAAGCATTTATATTTTTAAGTGTTAAAGTTTTTCAAATAAAAATTGCGGGAATTTCTTTTAAAATATTATTTACAAGTACCCTTTAATGCTAAATTAAAGGATTAAATTTATCTATATCTATTCTATATTATGCTCAGCGTTATCGTTGAGAATTTTTAAAAAGTATTCAAAAAAGGGCATTTCAAAAAACAAAGCAGACAAAAAAGGAGATTTTTCGAAAAAAACTTCTTAAAATTTGTTTGTTTGATAAAAAAAATTTTTAAGCTTAATTTTATTGCAAAAATAAAGATTTTTTTCATAAAAGCATTTAACATTTTATGAATACAAAATATTAAGCTTGTGTACTTTTCTACGAGGTCTTCATTCAGACTCCAGTTTCACTAATATCGGACTGAAATTATGGATACACAAGTGTTGACATTAAGTCTGTTGAATAATTTATTTATTATTAGTGATAATTTTCATACTTAGAAAAAACTTAATAGATGGATAAAGAATACTTAAGTTATTAAATATAAAACAATTTTTAGAACTTAAGTACAATTTCGCAACTAAGTGAGCAGTATAAGATCGGGCCTAAAAGTCATCATTTGATTTTTATTTTTCATCTGTATCTTGTATTTGTATTTGAAACTCAGAAACTGATTTTAATTTTTATTTTAAGAGATCAAAAGTATTTTTTATTTCTGTATAATAAAATAAAATTCAAAGCAAATTTTTATTTTTCAAACAATAAAATGAAAATCAAAAATAACAATTAAAATTAGTTTTATTTTTTTAAATTTATAACAAATATATGTACAAGTAATCCGACTCACTTTTGATAATATTTCTCTCTCTCTCTATACGGGTATCATGTGAATTGTGAGAAAACTAATACAAAGAAGAAACACAAAATTTTGACCTGTAAATATTTGAATACTATTCTATATATTTTTGGAACACCATTAGCCCATTTTTATTTTGAAAATGGGCGAAATTCGCACAAAACACAAAATATAATTTTTTAATTCATTTTTGACAACTTGTTTAACAGAGTTAACAGTTTATATTTTTAGTATTAAAACCAAATAAATTGTATTTTATAACATTTTTAAAGAACTCTGTGTGAATAGGGAAAATAAAAAAGTTCCAACATAATTAAATTTTTTCACTAACACATACTTAGAGTCAGGTACTCCTGCCAAAGAGTCAGACCACTTGCATATACATACTTTGCTTATAACACTTACGCTCACTGTTTAAGATTTTTAAATCATTAGTCCTTTATATAATATAAGTTCTCCATTTAATTTAACTAGAAACTTTGAAGCCATATATTTATTTCCAAATGTTTTTGTACCAGAGCCACTGTGTCTTGTTTCTCAAATATTACATGAAATTTGAATTTATGTGTATTCCATACTTAAACATTTAATACAGCAACAACTGTTGCTGCTATTTTAATATCAATTAACACTTCTTCATTTATAGCATCATTATGGTTAAATATAATTTTATTTCCGTTCATGGTGAGAATTTTCAACTCTATTCAACTTATTCATTTCTGTTTCCATTCTTATTTCTTGTTTTGCTATCTAACGATGTGTTTTTGTTAATTAAGCAGCTGTTGCTTGCTACTGTTATTTGAGATATTTATGAATAATTATTATAAGTGTAGACTGAGAATTTGCTTAAAAATGAAAAAGTTTAGCTATATTATTTGCAGAATTTTGATTAAGATGTACCATTAGGCTGCACCAAAATTTACCTACTTTGGAATTTGAACCGTAGGTTCCCTTAGGATTGTTCTTTGTGCTGTTTGATATCGTTAACCTATGTCATATCGGATCTGAAGTTTTTAGGGTGCGTTTATATTGGAGAAAGTTGGCTTTTTTTACAGTTTTTAGAAAATTATAGCTTTTAAAAATTTTTGCTAAAGAAATTTTAATAAAGTTTAGTTTTTGAATTCTTCGAATTTCGGCAAAATAGCATTTTTTTGAACTGATATTTAGGCTAAACAAAATTATTACATAGTATGATACATTCTGAAATTTTTAACAAAATTCGACAAGGATAACATTTGAAATACGAAGGCAAAAATTATAAATATTTTAAATTTTTAAGGAAAACATAACGAAGAATTATTTATTGTTATTTGGATTGCGATAACTTTATTTCTTAGAATGAGGTAATTATCATTTTATTTATCCTGATATTAATAAATAAAATTTTTTTTTACACATATTTAAAAATAAGGACTTTAAAAAAAATTTTCCTCTTTTTATTGATATGTCCGCTTAAGCGTTTTAGTCATATTTCTATAAAATTTCATCAAAATCCAGACAAAAATTTTTAATTTTTCTTAATTTTTTCTTAAAAATTTAAAATATTTATAATTTTGACCTTCGACCTACGTATTTTAAATGCTATCCTTGTTCAATTTTGTTAAAAATTTCAGAATATATTTTCTGAGATATGGTATACTTATTATATAATAATTTTGTTTAGTCTAATTAATAGTTAAAAATACTTTATATATAAAAAACTACAAAAAAATGCCATTTAGCCAAAATGCTCAGAATTCAAGACGCAGGTACGGCTTGACCCAATTCTTTTTAGTTTTATTTTCTGTGATGTTGTCTATAAAGCTGCAAGGTTTTCTTTGAACTTTTTTGAAAGTTCTTTATTAAAATTTTTAAAAGTTTGAAATTGGAGTCTTGAATTTTCAACAAATTTAGGCATGGAAAGGGATTTGAATTATTTTGCAGAAAAAAAAAATTTTTTCAGTAAAAAATTAATTATACATAGATTTTTATTTAATCAAAAAATAAAAAAAATATATGCTAGTACACTCCTTACACAAGTGGTCTAAAACAAGGGAAATCTTTAACATTTTTAACCAACTAACATTAACATTTTTAACCAATTTTTTTATATCTTATGTAATGGATAACTATATTTAAAACAATGTGTTTTTACAACACAAAGATCGATTCTAGGAGGAATTAAGGTCAAAATTCAAAAATCGGTAAATTTGGATGTCTAATATACCATTATATTGAAGTTTTTAAATATTCAAAAAGGTTTTAGTTTCTGATACATTTCTTAGAAAACCGATTATAGATCGATTATTAAGAAGTTTAATGTCCCAATCATTTTTGTCCTACGACTAATATCTCAATAAACTTTTCGAATTGCCTTCATATACACGTGTAGTTTATTTTTGTATTTAGTAAATGTTGTTTTTTGCTGCTACACAAAACATACACGTTTTTGTTTTATGTAAATTAGATTTAACATGTCAAAAATATTGTTGAATATACTCATACATAAATAAGCTTAATCCATATAGGTATGCATGTATGTAAATATAAATGTGTATTTGTGTTTCGTATTTTGTAGTTAGATTTAATAAACCCCCTTTTGCTTCACATTTTTAGAAATAAGCTCACAGAGGACAAGCCTCATTAGCTCTTTTTATCCAACATACAAATTTTATATTAATGATTTTAGTTAAGGCTTAAATATCAGTTATTGTGATATTAAATTAAATTAAATACTTCAACTTTGATCAGAGCTAATTAAATGTAAAGCTTATGTGGTGACAAAAAGGATTTACATATGTTTATTAAGGCGACTCACTAGTAAAAGTATTTTTGTTGCCCCCCTGAAATTTAACCTTGGTATGTTTTATGAAATTTCCCAAAATATTTCGGTTATACTGCTAACCTTTCATGAGCAGGACCGTTTTTATACAAGATCTTTCTTTAGTTTTTCGAAATTATTAGTTTTTTCTCCCAAAGCAGCACATACAAAAATGTGGTATTGTTTAAATGGTATTTAAAAGGCGTATCCATTGGTATATAAAGCATATGTAAGAGTGATCTCAATATTTTTATTTCCTATTTTTCAAGGATTTTTTTCTCACAATGTTGTTTGTTATTTTTAATGGAAATTAAAATTTTTAAACTTATACTTACTTTTAGATATAAGTTGTTGGTGTTTCAATATTCTTCAAATTTTGTTGAGTATGAGACAGCCAATTTGATTTAAAATTTTACATAAACATAGTCGTTGTGGGTGTCAAAATTCTTCTTTTGAAAAGAACTACTACTACTACTGCTTGAATTAAAACATTTCCGAAAATTACAAAAGTTCTAATAAAAGTAATATATAACATTAACAGTAAATATGAAAAATATAAAGTTAATGTAAAATTTTAAATGAGAATGACTGTCTCATAAATAACGAAATTAAAAGAATGTTGAAATAAAAATTAAGCAAACATCAGCAACATATCTACAAGCAAATAAAGATTTAAAAATTTGAATTTTCCTTAAAATTAACAAACAATGTTGTAGAAAGAAACCTTGAAAATTATTATATTTTGTGAAATATAAAAATATAGAGGTTACTTTTGGATAAGTTTTATACACTATTGGACGCGCCTTCTAAATACCTTTTAAATTATACTAAATTTTCCATATGTTGCTTTGAGAGAAAAAAAAAAAATAATTTTGAAAAACTAAAAGAAGACCTTTTTTAAAAGCGATTCAACTCATGAACGATCAGCAGTATAATCAAAATATTTTGGGAAAATTCATAAACAATAGCATGATTAATTTTCAGGGGGGTAACAAAAACACTTTTTTTTCCTCCATACGGAGTGAGACGCCTTAATGTATATGATTATAAAGCATTAAATGGAAAAAAAATGTTTACAAATCAAAGCAAAAATGTCTCATTTTAAATTATTTAATTAATACTAGCTTTTACCGGTGCGCTACGCTACACTATTTGATGCGGTAACTAATATTTACTTTATATGGGTGCTACTACTGGTATCAATATTATTTTTAAAACATTTTAAGACTTTCACTATAATAGTCCTTTAGATGAGAAAATTTATATTTTCTTTGTATGGAGGCCACCTCTCCCCCTGGACCTATCTGTTCTATTTTCATTTGATCAATGGGATATAACAAGGCAAAGGTTCTCTCCTTAGATATGTCATTATGAATATTTGCTGTATATGGGGTTGCTACTCTCAATACTCCGATCAAAAAATAATATATCATATTTGAATTTTTTGCGAGTTTAAAAAAATGGATGTAAAATATGGACGTGGCATCGGATCAAGATCCAGTGTAACCTATATCATTCTACTGTGCTATCAATATCTGTGCGTAAAATTTAATGTAAATAGCTTCATTAAAAACTTGCAAAATTGAAAAATAGATTTTTTAAAAATAAGCGCAAAATGTGAGTGCAACGTACAATCAACAACTACCTTCGGCACTGGTACTATTTGTGTGTCAAATTTGTGATAATCGGTTAAGCCGTTACTTATATATATATATATATATATATATATATATATATATATATATATAATAAAACCTAATGGCATACAATTTTTCTCTTTTAATATAAGTAATTTATAGTCTTAAGCATATGTTCTAGAATCTCCTTAGAATTGAAAATTAATTATAATTATTATATTATATTTCTATTTTGCAACCTAACACTTCAACTCTTTTCTAAGTACAATTCCTTTGGGCAACATTATCTAACACTTTCGAATTTTCTATTTTGGTCTTGTTCTCTGGCTTTAATAGGAAAACGAAGCATAAAATGCAATCAATACAATTCTTGTCTTACGTTTTGAATACAAAATATATTTTTGTGTAAAAAGAAAATACAGTATTCAGTAGTTGAACAAAATGAATGCTTTTAATTTCAATTAAATGAGATTTGTGAGAAACATTTAATGTAATTAATATTGAGATAAGGAATACAGGTAGTATTTTGAGTGAAATTTAAGAATACTAAATTAAAAATTATATTAAAATATTAAAGTTTTATATTAGCACAAATGTATATTATTTAATATTTGTTAGTAGTTAGTAGTAGTTATTTTAGTGAATTAGTTTTTGTATTAGAGTTATTAATTTATAATAAAGTTTATTATAAATTTATTGAATAGTAAAAATAATACGAAGCCTCTTAATTTAATCAAGTTTGTTATGCATCAAATAGTAAAAATAATATGATGCTTGTTTTATTACTTGTTGCATATTAACATTGTTAAATGTTACGCTTTAGTATGTACACACTTACAGAGAAAACATATTTGTTGTGGTAATCGAATTTTTTGTCAATCGATTTTTGTCGGTTACATGTATCATTACGAATTCGATTGCAATTACTATTGAATTGCTGAATTTACGGAACACACAACTGAATGAAAAAAGCAATACAAGTGAGAGTATTGAAAGCGTTAGTTAGGACAACAATTATTTGCTTTTTTTATTTTCATTTCATATAAGGAAATAAAGATACACAAAACTTCAAATAGAACAACAAATGTATAATTTGTTGTTTTATTTATTGTTGTTTTATTTATTTTATGTATATACATACAGTAACGTATGATTTAAATACTTTAAATCTGAATACACCGTGTGAGATAAATAAAAAGAAAATGAATTAAATTTTCCTTTTTTATATCAGTAGAGAAAAAGCCGGGAATATAATAAGAAATTTGATTTCTTGAAGAAAACACTTAGTCCGGAGACGAACACTGTTATTAATAATATATTGGTGCTCTTATGTGTGTTTGACAAATTTCCTTTTTTCTGTTACCAGTTGATGAAATTATGGCGATTTGATTTTTCTACTGTTTACTTGCATATTTCCAAAATTATGAGACTTCAGTCTAAATAAACCAAAAAGATATTGAAGTGTCCTTACTAAAAGCATTCAACATTGAATAATGGATATAAATATCTTTTATGTTTTTCCCAAACGCTTATGTTAAAATAATTTTCTATTTTTAATTATTTATAAATGTCAATTTTGTTGAAATATGGTGGAGAGCACTGAGTTGGATTTTTAATGCCGTAATTGAATTTTTCGGTTATTTTTAAAAATATTTATTATCAGAACATATAATGCTGAATTTAGTTTGGTTGTAATTTTTCATTGTAAGAACCTTAATGCAATTCAACTTATATATTTACAATTCTAAATAAAGAGAGTTTTCCATTTTTAATAATAATAATAATAATAATAATAATAATAACAATAACAATAATAATAATAATAATAATAATAATAATAATAATAATAATGAGATTTAACTTCATATTAATAACATATAATAATGAGTAACGTTTTCCAAAAAATCTTTTTTCCGTGTGCAGGGAAAGTACGTACTTTGTGACAACCGATTTTTTTGTCAATCGAATTTTGTCGTTTATGACTATCACAAATTTGATTACAAGTTCTATTCGATTGCTGAATTACTGGTACACACAACTGATTAAAAAAAAAAAGAAAACAATTCGATGACGGGAACTAAAATTATTAGTTTAAACGACTGAATTTTTTAAAAACTTTATGTTCTTAAACGATTTAGTTTTAATTTTATTTTATTAAAAAAAATATGCAAGAACTTGCATAAAAATAGTAAACTAAACAGATATTTTTAGTACAGGAACGGACTTTAACACTGAAAATCCGACGCCATCATATGGACTAAAGTAAGAGCAAAGACATTGTGCCTTTTCTTTTCCGATAAATCTTAAGACATATTTTCAAGTCTAGCATCTGCTCCATAAAACAACCAATTTTATTTTATAAATATGTTATGTCCTTTCCCGGAGGAAGAAATTGTGATGGTTTTGTTTTGCTTTTATACATAAACGTTCCACGTAAGTTTTCATATGCAGAGACTTTACTTTAAATTAGCCTAAAAAATATTGAAATGATCTTACTAAATGTATGCAACATAGAATAAAAGACGTACATAATATTTTTTTTGCAGACTTTTAACTTTCTTTGGGTTATTTTTATTCTTTAAAAAATTTATTTATTTTTTATAAATATCAATTATTTTGGAATATAGTTACGACCAATATTCATTATTCGAACATATAATGTTGAATTTATTTTGGTTATAATTTTCGTATTAGTTAAACCACATTTAGTATTGACAATTGAATTAATACATTTTTCACTTGCAATCACCTTAATTAAATTCAAATTATATGTTTATAATTCTAAACACAGAAAAACCTTTTCATTTATATTTTTTGATAATTATGATGAGAATTTGCTTCCTATATTAAATGAAATTTTTTTTGGTTAAGATGCGAAGTAGCAAGCATTTAATTAGAAATATGGCAATATGTTTCAACCATTTTTGGATATTGAAATTTTAGTTTTCATAAAAATTTTGTGTTTATATTTAAAACATTTCTTTAATAGAGTTTATATAGATTTGTTATGGCAACCGAATTTATTGCCAGTAGAATTTTTTACTGTATGAATATGATACACGCAACCGAATTCATTATAATTTAGTAAAAAGCCTCAAAATTCTGAAGGACTCTATTGTGAATCAAGAGTTTCTTTTTGACGTTTTATACATTAATTAAAAGAGAAAGTTAATATGAAAGTTAAATGATAGTAAAATTATTGAAAGAACTTGGAAAACACTTAATTATAATTTGCTTGTTGTTGTCTGTTATTATTTTGCTGTCAATAACATTACTAAATAAAAATTACACATTGATCCAAATGAATTAAATTATTCGTCATTTTTTCTTTATTATTTTTAGTATTAGTTGTTTCTGAAAAAAATACAAACAATTTATTTATTTATTTATTTTTTTTTTTTTTGTTTAATTTTTTAATTTTTGTTAATTGTAATAAAATATTAGATATTCTTATAAAGAAAAGAAAGTAGCATTAACAAGCCAATAGCCACTTAGTAGAAAGAAATCATTAATGATTTTCTACGTAATCAAGTCGAAAATCCCTTCATATATAGTGGGGAACCAGTTCTTTTAACTCAAATATTGCACTCATCAGAAAGCATCATCTTCAGAACGTTACCAAGTCAAAAAATAGTACGGTACAGTTATTGTGTTAGTTACCCAACAAAAAAAAAAAAAAAAAAAAAAAAAAACAAAAAAAAAAACGATCAAGTGCTTCCAAAAATAATTACATTTTCACCACTTCAAATTAGAACCAAGTGCATATTTTGAGCCATTTTTAGAAGTTGTTTATAATTACTTCCAAAATGATGAAAATAAATGTAGTTTTAGCGGGGAAGTGTTAAAATATAATATTTATTAATTTCAAAGTATTCCTACTATGTTTTAATAAGGCTAAATAAAACAGAATTTTCGTAAAAAAATTTTATAAACATAGTTTTAAGAGAAGTACTTCAAAAAAAGAACATCTTACAAATGAAAACCATGGGTTAAAAACTTCTGCAGCTTTTTCTTATCACTAAGAACTTCCTTTCAATGAGAATACAATGTTAAATTAGTAACTTTTTTCAGCTCTTTTTCAATTCCTTTTTTGCTAGATATGATTCCACTGATTTATTTTTATCGCATCTTAAACCAATTATTTGAAAAATTTTTTGAAAACAGTTTCGGCTGTATATTAGACACTTTTTTTAAATTTAGTACTTATTTTGGAAATTTTAATATTTATTTTTTCCCGTTTTTTGCTAACTGGTGCTTTTCTTTAATTGGTCTTTTGATCATTAGAACTTTTTTGAAAATTTTGACTTTAGTAACTATTTGAAAATTTGTAATTTTGGCTTAATATTAGTTCAATGTTTTAATTTTTTTTTACAATTCAGAATTTTTTGAAGATCTAAAAATTTTTGTTTTGAAAATTTTTACTTTTTATACCCTAGGCCACTATAGGTGGGTTGAGGTCAATTTCCAAATCCTCCAATTACAACAAATATTATTATAAAAACGATTAGAATAAAAGCGTGAACTTTTATAATTACATTATAAATTTGCTAGAACAAAAATTATCGGACACTCAAAGTATGCCTTTCGACTAACTCTCCGAGTCGACTTAAGGATGTCCATCTTTCCGTTTGGATTGCTAACTGGATGTCTATACATTAGAGTGTACCGTTGAAAAAAAAATTGTAGAAACACTCCCCAAACGATGCACATTAATGAGTAGAATATGGAAAACATTTTAAAAACTTTTAACATTAACATTTAACACCTAAAAAAGGTTTTGAGTTTTGTCACGAAATATTATGAAAAAAATATTTAAAAAATTTCGCAAAAATTTTGTTCCAAAAACTGTCGTTTTATTGCATCATCAGAAAAAATTTCGATATTTTGATTAACTACACCACTATATGTTGAGAGAGTATTATTCGTTTGTGCTAATGTTTGTAAGACCCAAAAATATTGGTCTAAGACTCACCTTAATGTATACCAACCATCTTAGTATCACTTTCTGATTCGTAATCAAGCTACAGGTTACAATTTTGAATATAATTCAACAAAATTTATTACACATATGTCTAATATGATACAGGGACTATAACTTCATCTGGCCCCAATACAAATGTCCACTTTCGTGAATCCCCCTAAACTATATAAATAACATAATACAATATAAGAATAAAAAAGTATCGGTCACAGGTCCCTCTCCGAAGTTCGATGCATGTTCCCAATGGTGTGCAGTATTCTATGATCGGGATTGACCAACTATTTACTTCTAATTTGTTTTTTGCAAAATGGAAATTTTTCATAATTTTGTTCTCTTTATGGGTAAAATATTGAAAAGTTTCATTGCAGTAAGTATGGTTCATAATAAATTATCTTCAAAAAATTTGTTCACCAAAATACAATAAAAATTCCTCTAGCGGAACAAAATGCAGTGGAGAAAAACTTAAACCAAGCTGAAAATTAAGAATTTTATTAAACGTATGTCACGAAAAACACGAAACAATCTTTTGGCCAAAATATAGAGAACTGAAGATCAATTAAACCAAAAAGTTTAAATTTTATTTTTCATATTCAGCTGATCAATACGCTTCCTTCGAGGGGTTTTCCTACATAGAAATCTCAAAAAAGCGTTTCCTCTACTGTCTATTAAGCCGACTCAGAGAAAAACGTGTTTTTGTAACCCCGCTGAAAATAAACTTTGTTATGTTCCATGATGATCTCCTTCAGGTTTTTTTCTGTAGAAATTTATAAACACAGTCAATTTAAAAAAAGTAATTTATGTTATTGTCATTTGGCATAATCATTCAATCCACAAATAATAAGATTCATGGACATGAAATCATATTTCTTTTAACCCAATTTTAGTTAATCTATAATACTATACTGCATCATCCTTTCTTATTGAGATGATAAAGTTCTCAATTTTTTTCCATGACGCAATTTTAATCTTTACCACTTCCTGTTGCAAAACAAAATTGCTATAGAGTGACTGCAATTCATGAGTATTTATGAGCATAAGATATTATTCATAAACGCTAAACAATTCTAATAAAACTGTCTGCCAGTGTGACGCATGTATTTTTTTTCATTTTTCTCTTAACTCATCATATGTACTTGACATTTTTATAGTTAAATTATGATTTTATAAAGGGAGAAAAAAAAAATGAAATAAAAAAGAAAGGGAAATTGTTATGTCATATAATCACTAGCTAAAGTGCAAAATAATCTAACAATTATAAATAAATAGATAAATATATATATAATTATAAATAAATAGATAAATATATATATATAAATATAAATATGTTTCCTTTCTGATTTTATACAAATGTGTAAACAAAAAAGATTGTTCTTAATGTACTTATATAAAATATATAAGATATAAAAGCATCATAAAAATAATATTAAAAATTATCTATTTATATATTACTGACTGTTATTCAATCAAAAAAACAAGGAAAATATTTTCTTTATCCTTTCCCAGTTTTTTTTTATTCTAGAATTAAATACAAAACATTTTCAAACCCATGTTAGGAATTTATGAAAACGTTCATTATATTGGTATGTGTAAATTTGTTTTTATTATTGTTATTTTTTATGTTTGTTTTATATATGTTTGTATATGTATATATGTATGAGTGTGTTTTTCTTTTTTTTTTTTTTTTTGTTTAAACAACAAGTAACATTTTAATAGAAAAATAGTAAGAAAATGCTATAAACTTGACTTTTAAGCTTATGCATGATTTTGACTTGACTTTTCACTGCTTTGATATCTAGCAGAGTACAGTGGGAAGTAAAAAGTGTTGGGAATAAAATAAAAAGGGAATGTTGTATTAAGAAAATGAAAAAAACAAATATTTTAAAACTATAACTGTGGAAGTTGCTGACATGGAATTTTTATAATTACACTTTAGTTATCTCCACAATTAATGTTTTGAGAATTAGTTTTCACTTTTATTGTTTAATTATTATCACTCACTTTTTCTTTTATACATCTCTATAGAGATGTATACATGAATTTGTTTTATTTTATTTGTACAAATGTGAAAATTATTTTCTACATATGAGTCATTCCATTTAAAACCAACCAGCTGGTCTACTCACCAGTTTCGAATTTAATGAAATTATGTACAATCATTATACTCGTCAAAATTAGGAACGGCACAAAATTTTAGATAATTTTTGTAAAGTTTTGTAAATAGTTAAAAAATGTAGAAAGTGGTATACACAAAATTACAAATGCCTTTCAAAGTGTTTACGCCACAAGATTCGTTTGAGTGTCATATTAAAGATATAAAAATTACCTTTAATATGACTTTTGTTCTAAACACTAAAATGGTCTATATATCGCGATTTATAGTTTGCGGGTAAATATGTAAAAAGGTCTTATTAAAATTTAAATTATATATTATTATTATATAAATAATAATATATATAATTTAAATTATAATTATAATTATATATTATATATTGGCATGCTGGGACTAAAAATAGTTTATGAATTATTACAAAAAATATCATAATAAATATGAAATATTTATTTCATTAACACTGGTAATGCAAATACAGAGTTTAAGCATGAATTCCGCGATTGTTCGCGATTCACAATACGTCAAAAATAAGATAAATTGTCTTTATAAAAATACGAATATCATCCAAAATATTTATAATACAATGTTCATTGAAGCCTATAATTAAAGGTAATAAAATTATCTTTAAAACAATACCCGAAACTTGTTTTTGTGTTAAATTTGAGTGGTCAATATTTCGCGAATTAAATTTCGTAGTCACGCATGTCAAAAATTGGTATTCTTAAATTCATGAAAATAATATATGAAGACTTTCTGTGTACTTTCTGTAAGTATTGTGCTGGCACTCTCAATATTATCTGAGTTATTAAAGAAAGTCACACCGAATAAAATGCTTAAAATCGCATTAAAAGTAATAATTGTTTTTGTTTTACACTACGTTATACATTTTGTAGTAACTCAGAAGCCATTCAAAGTCCCAGCGTGATACTTACAGAGAATATACAGAAAAGCTTCATCGTCTACATATATTATTTTCATGAATTTAAATATACCAATTTTTGAGTACCGCGATCGCGAAATTTAATTCGCGAAATATTGACAGCTCAAATTCAACATAAAAATATGTTTCAGGTATCGTCTTAAAGATAATTTTATTCAATGCAATGAAAATCCAAATACTTTTCTATCTACGCAAGTTTTAAATTCAAAATAATTTTGCTGCAAAAACATAATATTAATAATTTTAATATTGTGTTAATTATCGCGACCGTTACTCTGAATAAATTCAAAATATATTTATTGGGTTGAAGATAGTTCCTCATTTGCTCATTTCGCTGGTTGCTTAAGCCAACTTATCAGGAAACCTTTCCTAAAATCTTTTGTAAAACTAAAGATATATAAAAGTATAAACTTTACAAACTCAATGGGAATTAGAAGATGTACTCTAAAATAACAAATCAAAAATAAACAAACCATGATTTAATTTTTTTCTTACTTTCCTTTTTAAAGAGTTAACAAAAATATTAATGAAATCAAAAAAGCAATGATGTATTTTTGTTGTTTAAAACCAAAAACAGAATTGTTGTTGGTTTTGCAAATTTAATTTCAAAATAATTTAGCTGCGAAAAACGATATATTAATAATTTTAATATAATACTAATTAATAATCGCGATTGTTATTTTGAATAAATTTACAATTTAATTGCATAATATTATTTTTCATTTGTTTAAAAAAGTTCTTTTCAGAAACAAGTATTTTCAAAAATAACAACCAGATCTCAATGTTTTATAGTAGAACAATTCACTGGAATCTCTTTTTAATAATATCTTTGGATGCTGTTTTTATTACTTCTCAAGCATAAGAAAACATACACTTATTGATACTTTGGTGGAGATAAAAACCTACTTCCATAAAAATAATTTTAATTTATTTTTATTGGGAAATAACTGACATTTAAAAAAAAGATGTAGTTGATATAAATTTATCATAAAAATAAAAGTGTTCTAATCAGAAAACTAAATTTGGGTTAATCGGCATAGATTATTCGGTTTATTCGTTATTCGAAAGTAGAGCATTTTAAATTATTCGAAATGTTAATCGATCAAAATTAATCGGATAACCGAATGACGGTTAATTGATTGGATACCCTATTGCAGCTTTATTATATTTAAAAGAATTGTGAAAATAAAAATTTTTAATTTAATTTCTTGCACAATTTCGTAAATTTCAAAAAATATTTATTGGTTAAAAATTTCTAAAAATAGTGGATAATAATAGACATGTTTTGGGATATTTTTCTGAAAAAATGAAATTAATATCGGCACTAGTTTAAAATATATAGTCGTTTAAACTTTACTACTTTTGAAAATAATCCTTACAAAAGCGCGATTTTAGGTTTTTTATGATTTTAATGATTTTTTGGCAAAATTTTAAAATTGTATATTATTAGTTTTCATTAGTTTAAAAATGAAACTATAATGTAAAATATGTGGTGCTGATTTTTGAGTTTAAAAACATATTTTCTTTTCTATACAATTATAAGTCCTTAATATATGTAGACGTCTCTGAATTTTAGTATTAAGCAAATAAATGCTTAATACTAAAATTCAAAATTTTAACATAATTTACACTTCGCGATAGTTGTCAGCAAGCGAAATGTGTTTGGAGAAGAATGTCGCTGCAACCGGTATAATTGATGTTTCTTTAATTTTTTTTTTTCATACTATCAGTTTTAATCGTTAAGATGTTTCTTTACAAATATTTTTCGATGATTTGGTATCATATCTGGTCTTGCAAAAAGCGGAAATAAATTTGGTGAAAATTTTAAAAAGTGCATAAAATTTTTGCATCTTTGACTCGGAAGTGTCATTTATTAAAAAATCCTTTTTACGCAATGTTACGCAAAAAAACAATTGTAAAATTTAAAAATGGTACATTTTTTGGCTATTATCTCTAGTATTGTCTCTCGACTGAAATAAATCAAAAAATCCTCAAAAGTTTCAACTATTTTTATTTTTTTAGGTTTAAATGGCTGATCTGATTCTTAGTTATTTTGTAAGGTTTACCGAAATGCCTCAATATTTTTACTGTTTTTGAAACAAACTTTAAAAATACAAGGCACATAAATTCAGTTTCAAAAAGTTTCGAAATTTTTTGAAATTTCTCATATACAGATTTTATTTTATACACAAAAATAGGTGTATATTCACGTCTGTACGTATTTTTTTTTATACATTTTATATCGATCCTATGCAAGGGGTTTCTTGTTTATTTAATTTTAAATCTTTTAATATCCAACACGTGTTTATTGCTGTTGGCATTTTAAATTCATTATAATTTATATTGCATTTTGTGTTTTGTATTTTGTATTTATTTTTTTTTTTTTGTATTATTTATTTGAAATTAATATTTGTATAACTATTCCTATAGTGTACTGTTGAGCTTTCCACGTAGTGATGAGTTGATGATGTCCTTATGTTAACAATATTTACATTTCAAAGAAGTGTGAATATAGAAAATCCCAAATTGCATTTGGACTAGATGTAATATATTGGGGTTGATATGAAATGTAATAAAATAATAATAATAAAAAAAAAACTAATAATAATATTTGTTGTAGATTGACTTAGTTTGAATATTTTAAAGAAAGTATGCACTTGATATTTCAAGTCGAAAGTATTAGTAATTTTAATGCTGATCCTAAGTAAAATACAAGGACATATCAACAAGTCCTTAACGTTTTAAACTTTATTGAATTTTGTTTAAAATGATAAAATTACTTACAAATCTTATTTATATTATTGACAATTATACTGGCTAGACAGCAAAATTTACTTCCCGATAATAGGAAATTATACAAAATTTTTGACAAAAATTTGGTTTTTGTGAAACTTTAAAAATTGTAATAGAATAATTATAAGTTAGGGCACCCTAACGATTTTTTTGGTGCTGTTATTCGGAATAATAAAGTGTACAAAAATGAAAACCGTCCAAAATCATACATTTTTTTTTTGAATTTTGCGCATAAAGTCCACATTTATTGCAGATCTGATATTAACCGTTTAAAAAAAATTAGGAACACCTTACACAGTGCTACAAGAAAAAATTGCTTCAATAATTCCAATACAAAATAAAAACATACAAGTAACTTAAAAAAAAACTCGAAGGGTTTTTCAAAGATAGTTTGTATATCGATTATATGTCCTTTTTAAATTTTAATTTTTTGGAACCTTTTGTTTAATATGATTGGAAATATAAATCATTTAAGTTATTATATCAAAATTATATTATGAGATGTTGTTTTAAAGAGTAGCACCATTATGACGTTAGATGTTTATTGGATGGCATACCCCTATACGACCATTTTTGTTATAATATTGTTTACTTTATTTGATTTGACTTATTGTTTAAACTATTGAATCTATTAAAATTAAACTTGGCACATATGGACAAAAACACACAACTTTTAAGATTCGACTAAAATTGTTTTCGCACTTTATTTCTTTGCACATTGATAGCGCTTTGAACAATAAACAATCATTACTTCAGCGTTTGAAATCAGTTGGCGTGAATCAATATCGCGAGGGAGCCCAAAAGTTATCGCGGTTTAAAGTTGAAAATTAAAAAAAAAATATCGAATTTTCAAACATCACTTATGTTTATTATAATTGCACACATTATATAATTTTGTGAAGAACTATCACCACATATTACAATATTATCATTAATAGCTTCGTTGCGCTGAAAAATATTATTTTTTAAATAATTTTTGCACAATTTTGGAAATAATAAAAAAAGATTTCCGGTGAAAACTTAAAAAAAAATATGTTTTGTTAACTTCACGATTATTTATTTGGTGCAAAAAAAAAAAAAAAAATAAGTTAATAACTTTAATTGTTTAAAAGTTACAGAGGTTTAAATCGTGCATGCCCTGAAATTTTACTGAAACTTTTTTCATAACTTAAATATGATTATTTTTTGTTTAACTGATTTAATTTAGAAAACTAACTTGCCAAGTAAAATCCTCCTGTTAGAATTTTTACTCTAAGTTATTTTTAGGATATTATTTGATGAATGTTCAGCATCCTTTTTGAGCTGTATACTATATACCTGAATTTTTTTTAATATTTTTGGATTAAACTATAGAAAAATAACTCGAAATTTTTACGATCACTCAATAATCTGTTTTAAAGAAGATTTTATATCGTCAACAATTTTGAGGTTATAAAAATGCGTTTTTTTTCATAAACTTCACACTTTTTTTTAGGACGCCTTGCAATTGAGTCACATTTTTTATTCTGATGCTGGACCTTGGATGTGCCCAAGCAAAATGCGTTTAGATAAAAGTATCTCGTTTTCTGCCAAAATTAACTTATTTTGACAGATTTAAAAAATTATCATTAAAATAAACTAGAGTTAGCCTTCCAATATGCTTTATATAATTCCTCGTCATTTTTTTGACATATAAAATATGCTCAAGTAATTTCTGAAAATTTTGCTTAATTTTCAAAAAGTCGTTAAAATTTTTTGCAATTAAATATTTTATTGGGCCCTTCTGACCATGTAATGTTAAAGCCAAAAAAACTCAATTCGCGAAGAAAACCGATTTTCTGAAAGTAGTGTAGTGTGCCTGGAAAAAGGTGTACTTTTTTTTGAAATTCGCGCTTATATTTTTAAGATTTTTAGAGACCAAACTCTGCTATTTAAGAGGGTACATGAATCAAATACATCACAAACAAAGCAGAATTATGTCATTTTTAAATATGTTTCACCAAATTGCATCTTAATGGAGGGGTGAACATATAGTGACCAAAAAGTAGACAAATGTTAAAATAGCTAAAATTTTGGTTTCAAGGTTTGCCATCGTATAACTTTTGATCCAATGAAATATAAAATAAAATTTTTTTATGGTGCTACCAATACAACCTTATTAGCAATTTTGGCAAAAACGAAAACGTGTTCGAAATTATTGTAACATTAACTCGGTTGCATTGATTCTAAAACATTCGTCTTTCTGCCCAGGCGTGGTACCCATACAGATTAAGCTTTAAATAATCTTTTTCCGCCGTTTCACTTTGGATTTAGAAGTAGAAAATAGCCACAGTTCCACCAAGACATAAATATTTTGGAAATAAATCTGTAATTTTTAATTTCTTATCCCACTTTGCGCCGGTCTATAGAGGTCTGTGAATCAGGCAGTTCGAAATTACAGATTTATTTCCAAAATATTTATGTCATGGTGGAACTGTGAATATTTTCTAGTTCCAAATCTAAAGTGAAAGGATAGAAAAATATTAGTCCCAACTATAAAATCCTATTATTTGGAAGGGATGAAACAGTTGGGAAAGTCTTGAACAAAGTGTAAGAAAATACAAGGAATTTATTTTGATAAATAAATGACTTAGTTTTTATACTTTGTTTTTCTGAATTACATAGTTTGTCGATCTGCTAGTGGTTAGGTTTCAGATAGACCTAAATGGATAAGATACTGTGAATCCTGATGAACCCTTGGCGCTACTAATTGAGTCGCTAGAGAGTATTTTTAGGTTTCAACGAAACCACGCAATGCTGTTGAAGTATGCAGCGACACAGAAAATATCTGTCTAATTGTAGTCCACAAACTGTCCCAGGTTCCGCCAAACAGAGAAAACAAGGCAATTTACGATTACAATCTTATTTACCTAGTAGACATCTAATATTTTATTAATCAAAATAATTCATTCAATCAAAAAAATATTTAAATTTGCACCTCTCACCAAAATGATTACATCAGTTAAAAATAATAATTGTAAAAAATCAGAAACAATGATTTTTTTCCAATTAAATACTTTTAGATACAATATTAATTCGAAGAGATTAAACAAAGCATTAATTGAATGAAACAAAATATTAGTTGATCGAAAATAAATATTTTAATGGAATCAATAAGCTAGATGATTGAATAAAATAATATTTGAATTGAAGAAATATTGTGTGTATTTTCTTTATTTTTGTTTCATAAATTTTTTAATGAGTTTTTTTGTTGTTGTTTTTTTTTATAATTCATGGCTTTTCATCACATTGGCTTTCTGAATTACAAATAGTTCATACTTATACTCCAACTTCAATCTACGATATTTATCAGTGTCTCTAGGAAGAAAATAGACATGAATAACTATTACTCTTTCCATTTGGACTATAATTATTTACATGCAAATAAATAAATAATTATCTTTTACCGAGTGCCTTCTTCGTTTCTCTGCATAAGCAACCAAGTGTGTCATCTAGAATTTAGATACAAACGAAGATGACCGAATCTTTTAATGATAAATAATAATAAAAAACAATACATACATTTGTATATATATATATATATATATATATATATATATATATATAGATGTCGTTTCTGAAATAGATAGCGAATTCAAATTTCCTTTATATTCAAGAAAAAGGTCATAGCAACAAATTTATCAAATTATGTATATAAATTAATTTTTCATTTTGTTATAGTTAATTTTCAGTTATCTAAATAAAGGTTAATGTAATTTTGTTTTTGAAAAACTTTTACAATAGTTTAAAATCGATTGGATAATTAACCACTTAATTAAATTTTTGTATAAAATGAAATAACAGTGTTGTTTGAAAAATTTAAACTAAAAATTTTTAGTGTGTAATTTTCTTTGTTATTATATTATATTCTAAGTTTATATCGTCTGAATAAAACACACTCAAAACCAAAATAAAAAAATAAATAGTTGACATTTTCTTGGAAAGTTCATCAGTTCCGCAAACAACTTTGTATTGAAAATTCGAAAAACTGATTTACTACGAAATAATATGCATCATTTTGTAGCAAAATGTAGAAAAATATAAGGCAACCTCTATAAATTTTGACATTTTTATTAAAACAATTAATGCTGACACTTTATTTTATTAATATGTGTGTTTTATGAGTATGTATGAGAGGGAAATTTAAATAGCTTTTATTTTTATTTCGAATTTAAAATAACTGAATTAAATATGTTAATTTGAAGTTTACTTTATTTATTCGAAAAGTAACTAATTTAAATATTTTCCTATTTTCAGTTTATGTTTGCAGCATTAATACTTATATGTAAAATGTTCACAAAATTGTGGGCGTAAAGTTAGGTGAGTAATTTCTTGAATTTCTTTTAGTTTTTTAAAACCTTAATTTTGCAGAGCATTTAATTTCAATTAAAAAAATATGAAGTACAAATTTATTTACATTTCAAATATCTTTTACAACAACAAAAAATATTCATTAAAAAATTCGACTAAATGATTTTTTTTCAGTTGTGTTTGTGTAATTATATAAAAGTTATTTAATATTTCTTAAGTTAAAGAACTCATTTCATATCAGATGACAGATGTTTTTATGCTATAATAATAAAACTTTAATATGTATTTGCTTTAAAAACATTTTTTTTATTTTTTAATTTTTTTATTAAAGTAAAATTTATTTGAGTTTTATATGTATTACATTTTTGTTTTAATGTTAAATTCAATTTATTTATTTTTAAAAACTAAATTAAAATTGACTTTTATTAGGGTTTTTTTGTCTAACAATTTAAATGACATGATGTTGGATTTTTAATAATAAAATGAATTTAATATGAATTTTATTATTAGAAAATTACATCGAAGAAGGCATTTAACACTTTGCTTTATGTGAAAATAACATGAGACTTGTATCAATCAGATACAAAAAATTTACAACCTTTGTTAAAAGTTTTATTTATAACATTGTTCATTGATTTTTTTTATATATTTTTATAAAATTAAATATTTATAATTTGTTTAAGTCGCATTAGCTAAATAATTGATTATATAAACTTAAATTTTAGAAAATAAATAATAAACGAATAAACATCAATAGTTAATTAATTGAAGAAATTTATTATAAAATAAAAAATAGATGAAGTTAACTTTCCCATAAATTAAGCATAGTTATACCTCTAAGGTCTCCGTCAATACAGTCCAATCACGCAGAGAAAAAGTATGGTTGCTGGAGTCACAATCGAAAATCATCATATTATGATTGGACTATATGGTTATAAATAATAATAAATATGAACATTATAATTATAAAATAATCTAACTTTTTATATCATGATCCGAATTTTTACATCTTGTATTTAAATATTTTATAATGTTATGATCCAGTTTTATAAATCTATACTCTCCTCATATTATGCTTTAGGTTCATCATATTATTTACCACAAGAAATATTCTAACATTACCCATAACATGTTTTAAATGATCTTAAAATAATCAATCATTATTTGTTCACGAACTAATTTTATTTACATATGTTGTACAAGATAATACAAGATATTTTTTGTTAACTAATGGTGGATAATCAATATAATGTACTGCTTAAATCACACCGAATATAACAAAACCTTGTCTAATTATATTTACTGATGTATAAACTAAATGAGAATTATAATGAAGTTGGAAAAGAAACATTAAGAAAACAAACAAGTTATATGTTTTTCAACCATATTTCTGAAAAGCATAAGTATTATAATTATTTCTAACATTCTATTGCTGAGGGAATAATAATGTTAATATGGTTTAAAAACAAGATATGGTTTAATATTTTTTTTTAATTTTTTGTTTTTATAGTTATTTTAATAATAATATTTAATGGTTATAGAAATAATGATATTTTTTCATATCATAACATAAGATTTTTATAGGCAACTATATTAAAATTTTTATTGAATGTAAACATTGAATGATAAAACTGAAACAAAAACATTGTTATCATGGACGAAGTATTATAAAAATTAATGAAAATTAACAATAATGACAATGGCTTAACCATGTTTTTTCTCTGCGTAATCTGACAGTAGATTTAGTAATAAATTTTAGTTTTGAGTATTTACCAAAATTCAATTAAACTAGATTATATTTTTGATGGTTAGTAACCTTTAATAATATTGATCGGTAAAAAATATATATTGTTTTCTTATTTAAATAGAAATAAGTGGACCAGAAAGAATTTCATATGCTGAGCACGAATCTGCTTTCAGTTTTTTTCTATCCCCCTAAATGAGAGGGATATATTAGGCATATCAAGAACCAAACAATAATTTCTATTTGCTCAATGGTTTTTTCTTTAAAGGTTCTCTTAAGAAATGAATGCGGCAAAAGTTAAGTTTTTTTATCCTTTATCATAAAGATGGTAGTTTTACGAATAAAATAAGTATCATCAAAATTGATGCACTAATCTTAATTTTATTCAAAATTAAATGAGAATGACTTCAACTAAGTGGAGACACATTCATTACACTGACAGAAAAACGTTTTTTTCCTTTTTTAAATAAAAATAGATAGACTAGATGGGTTTTTGATACTCTAAATAACTTTTTTCACTTTTTTTCTATCACGTATAAATTTATTTTTAAATTGGGGCAACTAACATAACCACTTTTTTAGATGGTCTCACTAGTATAACTCGAGAACGGTTTGTCTAATTTAGATAGATAAAACTCCAATGGATGCTGATTAAAATTATCTTCAAGATATATTAACACTAATTTTTTATTTCATGAATTCCATGAAAGATCGTTGAAAAAATGAAGTTTTTTGACCTTAGGTTTTCAGATTTTCTTAAAGTTTAGCAGATACTTACGCTATGGAGTAAAACAAACACCCATTTTATTTTCTAAATTTCTAAAAACTCGCGGATTTATTCGCGAATTTTGTTTATGGAAAATTGTCAAAAATATATTAAAAATCTAGTTTTAAATATTCATAACTTTTTCAGTTGCAATCTGACTTCACTAAATTCGCTGCAAAAGCTGTTATGTCCATTTTAAACCTCATAACTAAAAAGTGATATTTTTTTATAAAAGTGCATTTACAATGCAAGTGCATTTTTCAGATGCGTTTTTGTTCTCCCCCTACCATTTTTAATTTTCTTATTTCATTTTAAAAAGTGTTTTTTGGTAAAACAATTTAATTTGGATTTTTTTTGTGACAGAAATATTTACTATTTTTAATAATTTTTTTGAAAAAATTACCAGCACTTTTTTCCATACGAAAAATGATTTTTTCAAATATTTTACTGTTTTGTACGTTTTACGCAGAGGATACAATTTAAATAATGCAAAACTACTTACGCAAACGCAAGATTTAATAAAGTTAAAAAAATATTTTAATGGTATTTATATTCGTTTTTATTTAAATAATTCAAAAATAAAATTTTACTTATGAATTGCTTTAGACAGAAAAATACATTTGAAATTTTTCAAGTGCATTTTGTATAGAATCTAATAAAAAATGTATTAAAATATTATAATTTTATTTATTATTCATTTAGTTTCATTTGAATACGTATTTTCTCATTTTTTTATAAATAGACCAAAAACTTAGTTAGTTTTTAGTCTAAAATACAAAAATATTTGAATAAATGTGTTTTTGTATAGGAAAATTGTTTGGGGTTTTTTAGAAAAAATGTTAAAATACTATACACAAATTCTCGTCGCAAAAAAAAGCTTAAATTGAATTTTTTTTTAAATATATTAAATTTTAAGTTCTTTTAAGAAAATAAAAAATCGAAGTGTAAGAACGTTTTCAAAAATGATTTTAAATTATACATACACTTTTTTAAAATTATTTATTTTTCTAATAATAATATTAGAAGAGGAATTAATCGCCATTCTAACGACTTTTGAATCAATGAAATTGAACTTTAATTTTAAAAGATATAAACAATTAAAATTACATACACAGTGAAATATTTTCACTTTATACAAAACTAAAAATGTTAATCAAATTGCGAATTTTTTGAAATTTTAGAAAACTAAAACAGATATATTATTGTGTACAAATGCTAAATATGAACCAAATCTGAGAACCTATGATATTTTTCATATACAATGTTTCATGGAATTCATGATATATAAATCAATTATAATTGATTTCTATTTATTTATTTATTTATTAGTTTCAGTCTATGGATACAATATTATCCTTACAGACATCAATGATAATTTAATATACATAATTAAATTAATTATTTAAACAAACTGTTTAACAAATTTTTAAATTCAAGATTTGATATACTTAAGTCTAGTTCATCAGAATATTTATTGAATAATCTCATAGCCTTTATTAAAGGTTCATTCAAAGCATATGTTGTTCTATGAATATCTATATAAAAGATATAATTATTTTGCCTTAGAGGCCTAGGAGGTACATATAGTTTTATGGTATGAAGCAAATCGGGACAATCAATTAATCCACGAATTATAGCATATAGGAAATATGCAGATGAAATTTTGCGTCTTGTTTCTAAAGTTTTCATAGAAATCAAGGTACATTTATCAGGGTATGTAGGAATCGAAATTTGAGGGTTTACATATGAAAAGTTTAAAAATGAAAGAGCAAACTTTATAAATTTTACTTGAATTTTTTCAATTCTATTTGTGTGTAATTGAGTACAAGGACCCCTAAATCTAAAATTTCATCCAAGGATGAAAGTAAATGTTGATGTATTCTATATCGAGATATAACAGTGTTAGAACATCTATGATAAGTCATAGAAAAACATTTGTTTAAATTAAAAGGTAAACCATTACGGGCTGACCAAGAACTCACCCTATTTAAATCCTCCTGGAGATTAAAAAAGTCATTGGCATTAGAAATTGTTTTAAAAATTTTTAAGTCATCATTATACAATAAATAATGAGACTTTCTGAAACATAGGTCAATGTCATTAATAAATATAATAAATAACAGTGGACCCAAAAAAAAAAAAAAAAAAACAGTGGAATACCAGAAGTAGGAATAAATGATGTGGAACAAACACCATCAAGAGAAATCACGGTTTGCCTATCCGACGAAGCCAAGATAACATTCGGGAATGAACGCCCAATTTATATAATTTTAAGAATAAAAGTTCATGTGGTACTCGGTCAAATGCCTTAGCAAAGTCCGTGTAAATCGCATCAATCTACAATCGATCTTCAAAACTATCAACACAATACTTGGTAAAAACAGCCAAATTAGTACGGGTCATAAATCCATGTTGAGATAAAGAAATATGCCTCTTTGCATTGAAGAGAAGCTTATGATAAACAATATGTTCAAGAATTTTTGAAATATTGGTTAATTTGGAAATTGGTCTATAATTAATGATATTATTTTTATCACCAGATTTATAAATAGGCAAAACTGTAGTAAATTTCCACTTTTTTTGTAAAATAGCCATTGCTTAAAGACTTATTAAAAATAATTTTCAATGGTAGACATAATGGAGAAGAACATTTCTTTATTAAAAAAGCTGGTAAACCATCATTATCACCCTTAAATGAATTAGAAAGCCTAACAATACCTTCTGCAACATCTTCTTCAGATAGTTGCAAATTACCGAAATCCATAATGGTGTTTATTTCATTTAAATCAAAATTATCATACTGCATTTCTAATTTAGTTTTCTATTTTGTGTAAATTGAATCGATATTTCTGTATGACCCCAACTAAATTTCATAAAAACTATCCACTTTTTTTTTGTCATGGTCTTCTCCTATTTAATAATATTATTATTGTTGTTATTAATTTGTCTAAAAGTATGTGAAAAAAGATTTTATGAAAACACTACCCTAGCAAACGGCGTTACCGTTTGGCGACTTTAGTCGCCAATTGCCCATTTTCAACCACCTGGTTACCTTTTTGACCCTTATATAAAAAGCGCAAAAATTAACAAAATAAATAAATAAAATATAGAAAAGCCTCCAAAATGGAAAAAATTGCTAACACAGAAAAAAATCTCCAAAACGAAAACAAAAATGCAAAAATGAAACAAAAAAACTTCTAAACGAAAATAAGTCACTAAAAGGAAAAAATCGCCTAAAGAAAAATACTCAAAATGAAAAAAAATTCAAAATGAAAAACGCTAAAGCGGAAAAAACTAACACGAAAAAAAATTTGAATGATTTTTTTTTTAATATAACTTTGCTATTTTAAAAATTTTGTTTAATGAAATTGCTTTAAAGTTAAACAGTTCTATTAACAATTACAATTTTATTATTTATGCATAAAATGAAATACCTTAAAAACCAAATATAAGAGGTTAACAAAAGACTTTCATTATATATGAAAATAATTCGACATTAGGGGGATACATCCCCCCGAGATACCAGAATTGACATCAAGAATTTGATGTCGGATTAAAAAATCATGAAAGAGAAATTTTAAGCAGGTGTTAAACATTAATAACGTTATGTCACATTCTACAAACGGATTTACAATGGCAAAAAAAATTTTTTTTGCATTTTTTTAAATATCCTTTCTGGCACAACTTTTTTTCGACTCACCCTATTTTTGTTTTCTACGAATTTTCTCAGTTTTTTTACAGATTAAAATTACAATATTTAATTTATTACAACTGTTAAACGTTTCTAGTAAAATTTTTAATTAGATTAGATTTTTATAAGCACATTATATTTTCTGAAAGATATTGTGTACTAAAAATTAATTTTATTTACATTAAACTTTTTTACTTCAACAGTATTAGGTTAGCGGAGTACCCCAAGTATAATATAGTTATAATAAATATATGTTTTTCTATATTTTTATTTGTTATTTTATGAGGACAATAATTATATTCTGTGAAATGGTATCATCACACGTTTATAGATATACCATTAAGTTAACCAACTAAATCAACATTTGGTAGGTTATTTGAAAAGGGTCACATACACTAAATAAATACTCATACTCAATGAACACAACATCACTTACATGACCATATATTATGCCACTACAATTTCACATAGCTAAAATCCACAAAAAAAAAAGAATAAAAAAGAGGAAAAATAGAAAAAAATCACGTAATATAACATGCTTAAGCTTATTCCTCTTTTTTCACTGTATGGATGGATTTACTTCTTATAATTATGGTTGAAGGTATAAATAAGTGTATTTGTGTTGGGGCGTGTGTCTGTCGTATTAAATCTAGTTACAGGTGTAGTTGTTATGGATTCTGTAGTTGCTGTAGTGATCTTCTTATATGTATATATATATGTTGGTGTTGTTTTGTTTGTACACATAATAAGCTTTTAACGGAAAAGGATGTTGTCGCTTGTGTTTTCATTAAAAAAAATGCTTGACTTTTTTTCTCGTTACTTTATTTTAAGGTCATGATTTTAAATACTTTTGTAAATTTTTTCTTTACTATTTGAAAAGAGATTTAATGATGCTTGTAACCTCAATACCACAAACACCCAAATATTTTATTCTAAGTATTAGGGTTATTTGAATAGTAAAAAAAGGAGTAAAAAATTTAAAATCACATAAATAAAGTTTTGATAAATGTATAAATGATATAAATATTTTATGTATGTTGAAATATATAGACATATATATTTTACTTAAGCTTTAAAAAATTCCTTAAAATTTTTTTCATTATAAATTAGATTAAATAAATATTATTTTAACTTCTTCAGCGTTATAGAAAAATTTAATTAAAAAAGTGGTTTTTGTCTTTTCCTATACATATGTATTTATTACCAAAACTACATATGTATGTGTATAAGAAAGTAAGAAAATCAAAATTTGTAATTTAATTTTGTAAATAAAACCATCAGAATTAAAATATTTAGTATTTGGCCGATAAAAGGAGAAGGACCTTTAAGTCCTAAAGAATCATCAGGGATATAGATATTTTAAATACTCCATACTCATTATTATTATGTATTCTTATAGTCTACATTATGACCTGCAAAAATAGTTCGTTGATTCAATACAAGTAATTTTTTTTATTAACATTGGACACAATTATCATTCAATTTTCTTTGAAATTTCTTATTTTATGGCGTTTTATTTTCTGGCTTAAATGTTGCTTTTATTCTGCTTTTTGTATTCTTTTCTTAAAAAACTGTAATAACACACATTTTTTATTTAATTCTTTTTTTCACCAAAAATTCATAATTTCAACATAAATTCCAATTTCACCAAAATTTTATACTTCCTACACCTTATATAGCCATTACTTTTGTATGGATCAGTGTTGCCAATTTCTGTGTAATTTTCTAAAAATGGGACAATTTAAAATTTCTAGAATAATTTTCAGATAATACAATTTCTGTGTATTTTTTGTGTAATATCAACGAAACTTCAGTTCATAAATTTGTAAATTAACTTTTCATAAAAAGTGGTAAAATAAAAATGCTCCAAGTTAAAGATTTTACACTGTGCAAGTGGAAAGCTGAATTTAAAAAAAAGTCAAATATTCTCAAAAGTTTTTTAATTTATTATGCCCTGACCTGCCCTGTTTGAACAATATTTTTAACTTAAATTTACAAAATATTATGTATTCTTATAGTTTACATAATATAATTATAATTATATATATATTTCTATAGTGCAACGTGTTGATATAATTTACTGGCAAATATAAATTCTAGTATCCATATACAATTTATGCACATATGATTTCCCAAAAATAAGTTTCAATGGGGAGCTTTATGTAGAAGCTAATTTTAGTATTCGATATTCTCAAATTTATGTATCATAGTCAGTGTTGCCAGAAACTTTTGACAAAAAATCAGCATTTGAACGAAGAAAAATTATAATTTGTCTGTAAAAATAATCAACTTTATTATTTTATTTCAATTTTAATTCATTTATCAGTTAGTGACTACTAAAAAAGAACAACTGAACGTTGCGAGTGAAAGTTTGCATAGGAAAAATTAATGTATACATCGAATCTTTACAAAACTTTTCGAATTATATAATAAATTAAATGATTTCGAATTTTTTTTTATGGATTCGAATCACACCCCTTTTACAAACATAATGACATAATTGCACTCAAACATAATTACAGTTTTTCAAGAGTTCAAAGGATATAAGAATGTTTTGAGTTAACTTTGGTCAAAAAGATTTTAAATAAAGTTAATGAAAAATATGCTTTTCATAAATGAATATTTTACAAAAATACCCAAAGGTCTCACAAGCATCAATCTCACAACCACTTTGAGACAATAAAACTCGAGAGCGACACACCACAACTTTTGTGTAATAATTAAATACCAAGTCAAAAGTTTTAAAAATTTATGATTTTTAATTTTTAACTTGAAATCTAACTGATTGAGGTTCAGTTGAGAGAAAGCATTACATAAATTAATCTCTTATTTTAGTATCAATTTAACTATTAAATTATTCTAAAATCTAAAAATAAATGCATTAATTTTTATGCAAAGGAAAATGTTTGAAAAATTGAGTTTTCTCATTTTGATATAAATTTTTTTTCAAATCGTTCTTAAACCTAAAAATAAATTAATTTTAAACAGAAAATATTAACCAATTTTAGACCTAAAGAAAAAACAAAATTTTGGAAAATATGAAACGTGAATTTATTGGTGACGTATAAAAAATATCAAAAATGTTATATTCGGTATAATTTAGAAAATACTATAAATTTCTTGTTTCTAAAGACATTAACCATAAAAAATATAAAGTTAGAACTAATTAATATAAGTTCTGTTCCAATATTAGTTAGTTATACATTTTATGGTCAGAAAGTGTTCTTAAAATTCCTTTGTATATTTTTTTTATGTTTTACTAATTCTGAGTAAAACCTATAAATCTAACTAGTTTGAGAGTCACATTTGAAATATATGTACACATAGTATTTAAGAATTAGGTTTGAAACAATTTTAATAATGAATACATTTCTTAATTTATGAAAAAAGTTGCCTTTTTGTTTACAAAGCTTTTTATTTATTTTCAATCCTAAATTTGAGATCAAGGTTTCGTTTTAAAGAACACAAAATATAAAAATTGTAATTAAAGTACTATCAATCTGGCGGTTTCGTTTTCTAAGAATAGAACTGAGAATAGATCAAAATTTTAAAGGTAACTATCAAAAAATGGAACGTTTTTACCAAAGTGTGAAGATTTATAATTTATTTAATCTCTCAAATCGATACAATTACAATTTTAAATACTTTCGACCGCTATATAAATTCCTTTACATTTGTATTAAATTTTAAAACTTTTTATAAAAACAATACAAGAAAAGAGTTTGTATTATTGACTTTTAAATAAAAAATGCTTTAAATTTAAATTAAATGGTCTTCATGACCCCCCAAAAATGTATGTACGAACTCCTTGTGGGTCGCAGACTCCCATTTGAGAAACGTTGTTGTAAACCATAATAACGTGATTTGCAACCAATAAGTTATGTCAGACTCCAACCTTTGGATTACAAATTATGTTAATCCAAATTTGGAACACTTAAATCATGCTTTTTCATTTATTTGTAGAGAACAATTTTGCATTGGAAATCAATAATTAGTGGATCAAATTTCCCAGATGTTCCAGAACCTACAAAAGCTAATGGATAACCGTACTTCGATCATAAAAAATTAATGTTTGACATTAAGCTTTTAATACAAAAAAAAAAAAAAATTTCAAATATTTACTTTTTATTTCGTTTTTTAAAGATGTGGCATATAACTTATTTTTTTTTAGCATTTTTAAGAAGCAGAAATCTTTCTGTTTTCAACCAATATTTAATTATAAACACTTACGGTTTATTTAATTTTTTTTACCCCAATGTGCAGTGGTAATATGTTTACCATAACTAGTATAAAACATTTCGGAACATATAACAATCGATTAAAAATTGTTCTTGGTGGTAATAAAGAAGCAATTTAGTTAATTTTAATTAATTCATGTTAATAAATTGGAAAGTGAGATTATTTGGTATTGATTTTTAACCATATTTTTCAATCCATTTCTAAATTAAATTTAATCCAACTTATGTATTATGGCTCATAATATATATATATATATATATATATATATATATATATATATACGTAGTTACCATCGTTAAGATATTACTTGTGTTCAAGTTCATCACAGGAGAATTGAAATCATTTCTAACAATATAAGAAGATGAACTTGTGCCCTTACTAATTCCTACCTACCAATACCTACTCTACATACAATTATTTATATTCACTTTTTGTATTTTTGTTATTTTTTTGCAATGTATCAATTGTTACTTTTATTTGACTGAATTCAGCTATAGGCTAAAAGAAATTTTCTTTCATTTTTATTTGTTTAACACCAATTGTTCAAATAGAATTTGACAGCTACTTTGGCATGCCCAAAGAATATTTTTTTCGCTTTTTATTTTATTTTTTTCTTTGTGAAAAGAAAACAAATAACAACAAAGTTTTTCATATATATTGTTATTTATATATCATATACATATGCATACCTAAAGAACCCACATATTTTTAAATACATACATACCTACGGTCAAAATAATAGCATCACAAGACTTAACGCAAATTATATTTTTATTTGTATATATTTTCTCCACAAATTCTTTATAGAATTATTGTTTAAAGCACTTTTTCTCTACACAAGTACTATTTTATGAGAAGTAATCTCATTTCATAAAGTATTAACTGATGTAATGCAGTTAAAATAATAGCATCGTCATTAGACATTATTAAACGAAATTTAATGTATAGGCTCCTTTTCTAGTAAAGTCATATCAAGTGGTCATTTGGATCTATTTACAAATTTACTACATTAAAAGTTATTTTCATATTTATTGTTTGAAATAGGTCAAGTAAAACATTGGATGCTCGATATGGTCTTTATCCTTATATAAAATATTTCTGAATAAAATTTTTATGCTGAAATTAGGAATTTTGTTGGCTGATTGATCAGAAATGATATTGTATTCGAAAATATTGAATTTCGCCATTCCAGAAATTAGCATATTATGTCATTTCAGTAGTACAAAGAAAACGTAAAATTGGCAAGCGGTGTTGTATTTATTTATTTACAATTCCGAGAATGTAATTTAATGCTCGAAGTTCAAAAAGGTCACCATTGTTAACATACAACTTGGTTCTAATAAGATAGAATTTACAAAGTATCTCTTACTTTTTCTAATAATGAGGTGGCGATACAATTCTTGGTCTAACTAGTCTCAAATTATATTATTAGAGAGCGCGAGATCACATTGATATGTGAGAAGGACAAAGTAGTTAAAAATGTACAAAAATATTAAACAAAAAAATAAAGAAAGGATCATTGTTTTCAAATATCATAATTCTGTCACTATAACTTGGTGCTCATTAGTGAGGAAAAACTGTGATGCATTTATCTCTATAACTATAAATACTTGATCAAATTATAATTTCATAAGACACGAAGGAAATATCCCAATAACGCGAAACACAGCAGTTGATTGGCATAAATGCTATGAGCACCTCAGACTTCAGATGGCAATATAATCAAAAATATATGGCGTGAATTAGAGAAAAATGTTATTGGACCAGAAAATAATACCAAAAATTGTAAAGAGATAACATAATTAGGTATTAACGCTAAAAATAAAGCAGATCAACATAATTTTCTTCAATACTAAAATATTAACTTTATCTTCAATCATAATAACATTAATCAATTTCATTTTTTTTCTTGAAAATTTAAGAATTATTCCAACGAATTCGAGATTGGTGTTATTTTTTTTCACTGGCTATGAAGCTTTCTAAATATTTTATATCACAAAAGTTGTGTGAAATTTTCATTTATTATTTTACTTATTGTTAATTTAGTACATAAGTGATATTTTCGAAAAAAAGATCGGAAATAAATCTAATAGCTTTTGTATAATACTTGTTTAAAATAAAATAAATGATATGGTGCTATTTTATTGAACACAGCTTGACGTAAATATGTATGAATATATTCTTAGTGGTAAAAAGAAGGTTCAAAGAGACTTTTAGAAGGCCTTTTCATAGTCATAAGAGCTTCTCCTTGCATTCCATGTTCATGTAATAATATATACATAGAATTGTTGTTGCTAAACACGAAATATATTAAAACATATACAGCTTCTTACTCTCCTTCTAAGAGAAGGGAAGTTGGAAGTTCTATCGGATATTTTAGAAGGCAAAAATGAGGTATTCTTGGAGTCCTGTATATATAAGACTGGTTAGCATGAGCAACTGCATCTTAAAGAAGGCCTGCACAATGAAGGCCTTGACATTTTTATCGCTGTGTTGTTTTTACGTCTTTGGATGTTTTTACATATTTATATTTATATGAATTTATGTAAGAATGTGTTACTTAAAAATACAAATAAAACTTGTGTTAAAGATTGTAGACACACTAACAACGTATGTGTTAACAATTTTCAATTGAATTAACTTTTCTTTGTAACTTTCTTATTTATTTTTATTTATTTTTTTTTTTACAAAAAATTATCAGAAAAAATCCATTTTTATTTAAATTTTTTCGAGACAGAATAATAGAAGCTTTAGATTTTTTATTGAATAAATTTAACAGGTTTTAAAATATTATAATGGTTTTAAAATAAATTTAAGTATAAATGAAAATTTAATTGAATTACTTATAACAATTGTATGATTTCATCAATTATGTTCAATTCATTTAATATCTATGTAGTGCATTTTAGACAAAAATTATAAAAAAGAAAATGAAAAATATTTTACAAATTAAAGCAATAAAATTATAAAGACTAAAATATGCAACTGGATATTTTTTTATATGAAAACTGATTATATAAATTATAAACTTGTGCAAAAGAAATAATAAAAAAGTATTTGATTTGTTAACGCATTTGCAAATCGTTTTACATTTTCAATTGTGATTTTTGTATATCGTTCATTCCATGAAAGAACGCCAAAACATTTTCTTTAGGTCTTCGAATTTGGTTAATATTCGACATATACAATATAGAGCCATTTGAATATCTTAATTTTTCTTTTTTTAAATTTAAAAAAAAACTGGTGGCTTTATTCACGATTTTCATTTCAACTTTATTTTCAACGCCAATATCTTTATAAGCACTAAGTGGAATTTCATGATTTAAATTACATGCAGAAGATGAATAGCCCTCTCTAAACACAATAATTTAAAAATAATATTATCGCTCAAAAATGCATTCACGCAAATGCAATTTTAAAATGAATTTCTAAAAAATTTCTACCCTTTCGATTTCTGTCTATCGTTGATATTATAAAAATTAAAATGTTTACTAAAAACTGCAAGATAGATTGTTATGCCAAAAGATGGTCTACTATTTTTAAAATATTTTTAGAAAATTTTTCAATAAATTTTGTCATTCAAAAATACTATTTTTTATTTTTTGTGAGTTTATTTTATAATTAATTTTAGTCATCACATTTCTTTATTTGTTATTTGTGGTACATTTACTACCCTCTTGTTCCAAAATAATTACTAAAGTATTGTGTAATAAATATATTTGTCTTCAATAATACGTAAAAATTTTTAGAATCAAAAAGTTAGAAAATTATTAAAAATGCATCCGAAAATTGCATTCTTTTTGTGAGTACATCTTTATCAAAAATGTTATTTTTGAATTACACAATAAATTTACAATACTTATTGAATAAGCTTCATACTGGTATTTAAACCAAAAAACCGATGAATCTTTTTAAATTGTTTTTTAAACAAACTTTATCACATAAATCGAAAATATTGTTTTCTTCGTCATCTTCAAAATCATTAAATAAAATGCAATGGGAGAAAAAGTGACATTTTGAAAAAACCGACTTCATCTAGCCCGGAAAAACCGGTTTTAAAACCTTTTGAAACCCCGTATCGATCACCCTAGTAAGTAGTAAAAGAAGTAGTAAGATAATTTGCAGTGAGGTATCGCTTGCAGTGAAGTTATCTCCAAAAATTTTTATTTTTTTATCTATAATTGTCAAAGGTATCTGTACATTTTGGTGAAAATATAAGCAGCTCTTTAGTATAACTCATAGTTTTTTCTAACAATTTCAAAATGGCTTTGGCTATTAATTAGTTTGTGTATAATATATCTAAATAAATTTTCATGCATTTTTAAATAAAATTATTAATTTTTATAGCTCTCTGAAGTTATTTTTGTTAAAAGTTAATTAATTATTGTTCTATTTTTATAATATTAATAGGTAAGGAGATTTTTTTTAACACTTTTGTCTGTTAAAATAGGATGTACTAAAATAGATGTACATCCTATTTTAACAGAAAATATAAAATTTTAAAGATACGCGTTTACAGATATGCAATATACAGATATACAATATATATTTTACTAAAATCGGTTCAGCATTTAATAACATATAAGTGACTCTATAAAGGCTTCTATAATACGATGGGTATAGTGAAGCCCGTCGGTTTAACTTAGGTTTTTTTATTTTTTTATAAATATCATAAGCAATTTAATAAAAATCAAAATTTTCCCCAATTATTTCTAAATAAATTGTCATAAATCCTAAATTGTTATTACTAGTTCTGTTGCTACTAACAAAGTTTTGATGTTGTTCCCTATTGAATTTCACCATAATCTTACTCTAAAGTATTACTTTTCTTCAGAGCATAGAAGTGCTGTCTGCTTGGACAAAATAACAAAAGATACAAAATTCCTACGTGTATTTTATTATAGTATTTTTGCTTACTTATTTGAGTACTAGTAAATAGTTCCAATAGTTTATGGTTGATGTATTTACAAATAATGGAGTTTTATTACTGATTTATAAGAATTTTCTGCTGTATAAATTTAATGGAATTTATTTTATGTACGTATATAATACACCAGAGTATTTATTTTATTATTTCATTTAATAGCATTTACAGCAATAATACAGTAAAATACACACTTTTATGATTTTTTATGCATATAATTTACAAAATATACCTGTAAAACTCATAAAAAAATTAATAGAGATATTTATAATAAAGTCCACGGATTTGTATGAAAATAAAAAATGTTACTACTCTAAAATTAAAGATTGGTATTTTATAAACTAGTACCCAAAATATTTTGATTCAAATATTTCGTTCTAGTGAGCTGGACTATTTTAAAAATATCTTAAAAGAATGTAGTTTTCGATAAACAGTGTACACAATTTTTAACTTTTTGTCAAAAAAATTACAATATATAATAGACACATGTCAACGAAATCAGAAAAAAATTTTTTATACCCCAGTCGATCTAACAATGTCCGTCCGTCTGGCTAGCTGTCCATGTCAACATTGTTCACAAAGTACAGTCAATGAAATTTGGCACATAGGACTTTTCTGACACAAGCCTACTGGTGAAGCCTACTGAAATTGGTTAAAATCGGTCCATTATTTCACCTAGCCCCCATACAAATGTCCTCCCAGAATAGTGGTTTAACGACCATAAATACCTTAAATATAGCAATATTTTAATGGAATTTGGTATAAGGATGTTTTATATAAGTGGCAGTCTTTGTAACAAATTTCATGAAGATCGATCCATAATTGACCATAGCGCCCATATAAAACCCTCTTTCCAAAATCACTTTAACGTGCATAAATCACATACAGACACATGTTAGTATCAGGTTTATATTCGACACAAATAATTTTTATAGAAGTAGAAATTATAGTGACAAATTTTATGAGGATCGCTCTATAATTTACCATAGCTGCCATATAAGTCCACTTTTGGGAGTCACCCTAAAGTGCATAAATTCATATAAATATTAATATTAACGTAATATTCTGTATTCGTATATTTTATTTTACACTTGGTAAAAGTATCGGTTCACAATTGTCCACAATTGTCCACATGTCTAATATAAAACTCCTCCACGAATTTTGATGTATATGCACAATGGTGTGGGGTATCATATGATCGGGATTGGCCAACTATATCTTTTTTACTTGTTTTTAATTAGTTTTCATTCTCGTGAAAAGAAGTTTTTACTAAAATTTTCTATGTTTTTTTCTAATACTATTTTATTAAAGTTTGAATATTTTCCATGGTAATTTAGACTTTAGAGAAAATGACAGAAAAGGCTAAATGACCCAAAAAATAAGGCTAGAAAAAGGTAATATTTTATTTTATTTAAAAATTTATTTATTTTTAGTTATCATTAGTTTTTGATATTTTTTCTAGAGATATTGTAATAAATTTATTATTAAATCATAGAACGGCTGCCAGCAAAATGATTCAGTAAAAAACCGCCTACAAACTTTCCAAACAAATTTGGGTTATACATATTTCATGTGAAAAATTTCCCAATGTTTTGACATGATTTTTCGTCATTTTTGAATTATAATTCCTTTTTGATTTATCATTTTAAAATTTTTGGGTAATTTTCGCTTTTTTTAAATCATATTCATAAACATTTTCTGTGTTATTGAAGTTTACTAAAAAATAATTTCCTATAATAATTAAGTAATTCCATAAAATTTGTTAAGTTTGGAGATTAAATTTTGGTTAAATATATATTTTTTTTGTTTGTGATTTAATACATAAAAATTTTTAAATGGATGATTCTGTAGAAATAAAATAGTAAAAGCAAATAAGAAAATATTTTCTTCTTTGTTAAGTCAATAAAATTTTTAGAATTTTTAAAAAAATTTTAGAATCAGAAAAGGCTAAATAAAGCTAGAAGCTAGAACAAAAATTTTACATTTTTATTAATAGCAGATATATAATTTTTCAAGTAATGAATAAAAGCAAAATAAAAGGTCTAGATTTATCCTTAGAAAGGCTAAACTCGTAACATTGTTCAGTACTACTGATTTATGTATCTATTTAACTACTTAGTAACAAAAGTAATATTTTGGGATCACCGGTCCATACCAAGTTAACTTTTATGGCAAATAAATGTATATTTAAGAAAATAAATGTCACTAGATGCATAAATTTCATAGCAAAATAGACTTCCTTTTATTTGATTATTACCGCAATTTTAAAAGAAGTCATTATATTTTTCATAAATTCTTTGATACTTAAGTATAATAAATACTTCCATACAACATATTTGCAAAAATTGCTGATTAAACCTTTTGAAAATAAAATGTATAAAATTTACGCTCTTAAATGGTTAATTATCTGTAATTTTCGATAGCATCAGAATAGGCCTTTCCAATGCTGCTCTAAAATCAAATATATATTGAAAAGTGTCCGAAATATTTGTAATTACATGTTTAAATAATGTTAATAAAATCTTGATATTTCACAAATGAAAGGATATGTAAGAATTATTTAAATGCATATTTGAAGTGTTGATATGCCCCTATAATGTTTTGAAGTTAATTTTCTTATAATGAAAATTTTTATAATGCTATTGAAGACAATCCATATTTTTAGAATAGTCCTTCATTTCTAAAGGGGTACATTTACAACTTTTTTTCTTAAGGCATTTTAATATATAGTTATATAATTTGACTTTTCTCTAAAACAATTTTTAATTACAACCTGCTATTCAAAATATTGTTTTGTATTAATTAAAAGCTTTAGGCCTTCCTTTTAATTAGATTTTAAAGTATTCCAGGCAATACCTATAAATTTTGGAATTTATTTTTTAGTTTCTTTGAATTTCCCTACATTTCTAAGATTATCCTAAATATTTCTTTAAATATTATTTAATATTAAAATAATATGCCACAAAAATTTTTGTCCACAAATCCTTAACCAAATTAATATAAATTTCCTTCTTTTTTGTAGAAAATCTTTATCTTTAAGACTTTTGTGTTGTTATACTTCATTTATTTCATTTATATTCTATTTAGCTTACAGGAAGCTGGAGATAAGATTATCATAAATTACTAGGATGTTGTAAAATGTATTAATTTTTTTTTTTTTTTCATAAAATTATTTATTCTCTATGCTTTATGATGATGATTTATTAAGTTTAAGGTCTAATTTTGTTAAATCCAATTTGTTGATATTCAACGAGTAAGAAAAAACGTATCTATTATTTTACTTATGTGGAAGAAAATAAAAACTAAGGAGAATAGAAAAATCTTCAAGTGAACAGTGGTCAAAAATCTATTTTCTACTTCTATTATATTCTATTTAATATTCTATATATTCTATTCTATTTTATATAACCATTTAGAAAGTGCTAACATTTTTTGGCAAACTCATGCAATCGTAAATTTTTTTCAGTTAAATTTTGCTAAACCAAAAAGCAAAAAATTCTTGGTTTTCACAAATAATTAGGAAAAATATTATGTTCTAACTAGCGTTTGAGAATTCCCAGACTTTTCAAGTTCCCGCAAGCAGAGAAAAAATATAGTTGTAGTGACCATAATCTAAGAGCAACATATTATGATTGGAACATATGATCACAGCGAAAAAATCGAAATGATTATCTTATATTGTGTCCGATTTTATGGTTTGTTTTTTCATGTTATGACTCTAGATTTACATATAATTGAACAATTTTACTTCATCATTATCCCATTCTATCAGATTATGTTTTGATGCTATTATATTATTATTCTATCTTATTACACAATTATACCACATTGTCCTATTATGATTCCATTTCATAATATTATTGTGCCATTCTTCATATTATTATTCCATTTTATTATATTACCCAATCTTATCATATTATTATTTCATTTTGTGATATTATTCCATCTTCTTATATATTAAAATAGAGCTTATTAACAAAAAAAAAAAAAAAAAAAAAAAAAAATATATATATATATATATATATATATATATATATATATTTTTATTGAAAAAAAAAATCATATTATTTGTTCATTAATTATATTCATTTGTACCACCATGCAGGATATGTTTTTCAACTAAACCCTTTACCCCAGGTCTACAACTGAGATTAACTCTGATATAATATGTCAGATAACGCCGGCAGAGGAGAGTAACCATTTTGTCTATATATTATGTTAAATCTTAAATAAGGCGTCTACGTATTCTAATAAATCCTATAACAAATCATTGTCTTTCATCAGTCGCAGAGTAAATATGTCCTTTTTATTTAAGAAATTCGCACTTTTTAGCACAATTTGTATGAAAATGTTTTTTAACATGTAAAATAAACACTAAAATGAAACAATTTTTTCAGTACACATGCACACACACAAACAAACTTTCGTATATGTGTATTTTTTTGACAGTTCATCTTATAAGATGGTTGTGTAGAGAAATCTCATCACAACAGTCTCATAATACTTCTCATAATAATAATATTTGAATCTACACGTGAAATAATTCTCTCAGAGAGCGAATTTGACACAATCTGACTCAAAAATCTTACATATTATTTTACGTCTAGACGGGCTGTTAGTGGTAGTTAATATTGCTTGAATCACACCGAGTATAACCAAACTAATTTATATTTATTCATATATAAACTAAATGCGAATTACAATGAAGTTGGAAAATAAACATTAGAAACAAAATATATTTAAAAATAAACAAGATATGAAATTTTCCACTAAGTTTGTGAAAATGATAAGTATAATATTTATTTCAAACATTTTATTGTCATGGGAATAATAATATTAATATGGTTTAAAAACAAAGAAAAAGACTGCAAATATTTAATGGTTGCGGAAGTAGCTATATTTTTCATATTAATAAAATTTTGATTCTGATAAAAATATTTAAAACCATATAATTTTTGCAGTCAACCATATTAAAATTTTTATTGAGTGTAAACATTAAGTGACAAAATTTAAACAAAAAAATTGTTATCATAAACACAAAATTACTAAAATCCAAGAAAATTAACAATTAGAACATAATATTATTGTAGTAATAATACTACAATCATGTTTTTTTAATTAATTATAAACTATTATAAAAAGTTAATAATTTATTTTGTTTTCTATTGACATTGTTTCAAACAGAGGCAGAGTGTTTCCGTAATAGCATTTGCTATTAATAAGTTTAAGTCACGATGGTTTAAAACATGAATTTATCATTACAAACTTTCAGAATGCAGTCTTTTGTTTTTGTGTGATATGTTTCCTTCTTATAATTATCTACAATCTGTGATGGTATTTGGATATTAAGAAATTTTCAATTGGATTTTCCATAATTTCGTCAAATTTTCGTATAGACGCTTCATCAAATGCTGTCAAAATTTTTAATGATAATCGTATTGAGGAAAATCATGTGCGTTTTATGTCAACTACACTTTTAAAAATTTTCAATTAACTAATTTTTTTATTAAAAGCTAAATAAAATATCAAACAAAATGCAATAAATTATTCAAAAGGATATAATTTTAATTTCCCGTTTTGCTGGGAATAATATAATTTTTCCCAGAAACTTTAGTTGATTATTTCTCAGGATTTCCCGGGCGGGAATTTCCGTTTCCCAAACCCTAATTCTAAGATATTTTTTAGTTTCACTAGTCAATAAAAATCTAAAAACTTACAAAATAATTATACCAAATATTATATCTAAAAAATATATCTACTGTTGTAATATTGTAATTTAAGCAAAAATAACTAAAATCAGTTTTCATAAATATAATTCTTAACTTTAGATAAATAATTTCGAAACAGCCTCAGAAAGACCACTATCAATGCTTTCTGAATTTATGTCAGAAAAAGTGGATTTTTGACCAGTGTTAATAAATGTAGTAGTACCATAAATTATTTACAACTAGGAGAACAAATTCGATAAAAAATATACAAAATATCATGTGTTAAAAATAGAGAAATAGGGAATAAAATGGAGAATAAATCATAAAACAATAAATTTTTAATGGTTTTTATAATTTTTGATGCTTTGAGTTATTTTTCTGCCATAATTTTATGGTTAACGATACTTGATATTTGCTAAAAAAAAATAATAATAAAATAAAATAAAAAAGTGGTAGAATAACAGGTGCTTGGTGCTATTTATTAATAAATACAAGGATATTGTATATTTGCTTTATTTATTAAAAAATAACACTCTGCCATAAAAAATGACAAAACGTAATTCCAACAAACACTCAACATTTTGAGTTAAGCTTAAAAAACAGTGAGATGTTCCTGCATAAATGTATCCCTAATTCTGTTATTCTTTTGTTAATTTTTTCTTTTTTAAATTTTATTGAGAGGTAGAAGAATTAAGATTTTCAATCTTATACATATGTTTACGTTTGTATGAAATATTAAAAGTAAAAAAAATTTACAATTTTTCGAGTTTAAAGCCTATACAACATAGATTTTAGATTTTTTAAAATTAGAAAAAACTGTAGAACTCCTTCGAGTTTATCTAGATTATAGAATAACTTACAAAAAACTTTCTACTCATCTCATCATTTTTGCCCCAAAAAGTATGCACCAAATAAAACTTAAAACAATAACAAACAATCAGTAAGTAAAATTCATTTAAAAATACAATTCCAAGAACAAGCTGTGAGAATAGGCTTGAATTTCTTTTGTTTTCAAATTTAAAACTATACCTTTTTCCAATAAAGGGGTGCCAATAGTTATAACAAATATATTTCTCAAATGCTTTTATAATTAAAAGTTGAGCTTTAACATTCTCAAATATTTTGAAAACTATTTTTAAAACTGAAATTATGCCTACATAAATGATAGAGTGATATATTTTTTACATTAGCTGAAAAGGAATTTCATTTTAAATTTTAGCCATATTTTTTGTCATATTTCATCGACCATGATATCTATTTTTGTCCATTTTATTGCGGCACAATAAATATATTAATATTTTCTTCACTCATCCCAAATTCATATTTATACATTAAAGTTATTTTTGGAAGTGGGCTTCATATGAAAACGGCGACCAATTATGACCGATCCATAGTTTTATTTAACTTCTTGTGAGTAATAAAGAAAAGCCGGTTTCAACATATTTCATCAAAATGACACAAAAATGTGAAGAAATCCTCAAATATATTTTCAAAATTGTGAGATTTGTTTTGTAAATATTGGCCAATAATTTGCCATAACTCCCGCAAAAACTCGTACAAATAATTTGCTTAGAAAGCCAAATATTTTTAAAACAAAAACTTTTAATTTTAAATGAAAAAACCTAATAAAAAAACATGAACGAATTCATGCAATAAATTCGTTACGTATTCGCCTATAGACAAATCGTTCGTAGACAAATTCGTTCGTTTTATAAAAACAGGCTATAAGTCCGATATCAATAATAAGGTCATATATAACAACTTGCAAACGTATATAAATTTCAAATTAAAATTTTTGACAAAAATATACATCCAAAAATGTTAAAAGTTGCACTAAATTCAAACGTATAATTATTTTTGGGGTACCACTTGATTCCGATATAAACTGTAATAAAAGCTGCAGATTTGTATACATTTTCACCAATTTCAATTAGCGCCTTAAGTTGCATATTCTATGAATACCCTTAATAAATTAAATATATTTCTTTAAATTACTTTAAGTTATTTTTGTTCAATCTGTGCTAAGCAAGATCTCATAATAAAATGTAAAAGTTAGTTTTTAAGCAACAGTAGAAATGTTTAGTTCAACGATTTTGGAAAAAATAAACATTGAAAAATTAATAAATAAAAAAATAATTAATTTTAATAAAATTATTTGTTGGTGTGTCTCGATAATTTATGAAATATTAAAGACACCACGATCTCAGGTCATGAATACTTTTGATGCAATTTTTTTGTTGAAACCTATTTTTCACTTAACTAAAACAAAATAGATGTACTCGTACTTATTATAAATATAATTTTACATAAAATATACAAAAATGTTAATGAAAAGTACGCAAAAGCTTAGATCGATTTTAAAGAGTTTTTAAATTTTTGGAAAATAACATTCTGTTGCGCTACAATGATTTTAGAATGTAATTCGGAAACCTTTTTTGATCATGCTATACTTTAGCTTCCTTGAAATTACGCTTTGAGTGTGCCTCTCGAAAAAGGGACCTCTAAGAGCCGTTCATGTTTTTTCCCCCCAGGTTTGGGCAGCTCCTATAGCATTTCCATTGAGGGCACATTAACAAGGAGTATCTCAAACTATGCATAATTACAAGAGCAATAAACTTCTGTTCTTTATTTTACTCGAAAAATTAATTTACTGCAAAAATTTAATATTTTGAAAATTTTGGTTTAGTCACTTGTCCACAATATAATTTAACCTATTCTGGCCTATTTCTACAAGTGTTTGCAGTTTCCGTTAGAGGAATTAGACATATATGTTAAAATCCGCTATTACGGGAATCAAGAGACACGTTTTTTGGATTTTTTTAACTTTGTGTGCTTGTCGGTACCACATAAAACCATTTCATATCTTGGCTTTTTGTGGTTTTACTGCACGAGGTATTGTAAACATCACATCAAAAGTTAATTTAAAAAATCTAAATTAAAAACAAATATTTGATTTATTAAAGGTAAATGTAAAAAGAGATTTGTCTTTATATAAAGTACACATGAGATATTCTTTTTGAATTGAATTACAAAATCTTTTGATTTTACTCAATTGTCGAACTATATCCAAAAATATTATTCGTTTATTTGGACTTTTCAAAATAAAAATATTGAAAACTGTCCGTTTTAGTTAAAAATTGGTTTAAGGTAAAATATTAGTAATCTCAGCGAACTTAAGTTTGACCGATTATTTATTTTTTTTTGTTAATATAAATATCGATTTTTGATAAAAAGTATATATCAAGGGCATTATTTTATAGGATACATTTTAGATGTTATTCTTTGCAAAAAAATATTTTAACACACTCCTCCTCCTACAAAGCATCAATAAAGGTATTCGTTCGATGTTTAAACCTATTATACACCAAAAAACTGAGCAAGTAATTACGAAATAATGATGATATTTAGATATTATTGTTTGCAAGAAAAAAATATATATTTTAACACACTCCTCCTCCCACTAAAGTATCAATAAAGGTGTTGTTCGATTTTTAAACCTCTTAACATCAAAAAAACTGAGCAACCAAACAATGATGAGTTTAAATTTACAATTCATTTAGCAAAATTGATTTATGGCCCCATAATATTAAAGCCAACCCATATGAATGTCGGTTTACAAAACCAAATCTACTCCCCATCATCCTGGTACCAATTTATAGCAGACTTCCCTTTTGTCGACACGAATTATAAACCATAAGTAAAAGAAAAGAATACAAATAAGTTGCAAAGCAAAAGTCAAAAAGAAAAATGCTCTTATCATTTGTAGCACTAAATTGACATTCGATATCTGATGTCAGCTAACATAACAGGCAGACAAAGAGACGGGCTTGATATTTGGCATTTCATATGTTATCAAGATTTATTTTGCAACCTATTTTGTTGTAGGATTCCTATTGTTATCGTTGTTATTTGCCTATTGCTGCAAAAAAAAATTATAAATAAAAGTTACATTTATAACTAATTTATATTCATTTACAAACTCACACGTACATATATCTATGTTTTTGTACATATTTGAGTATTTTTCTTTCTTAAGAATAATACCCACCTGGCCTAAGTTTCGATATTAGCGAATGAGCTGAAAACCAAGAATTTCGAAAGAAATATGTTAGAGAAAATATAGACAATCATATTAGTTATGAATGTTTTCTCGATATTAAAAGTTAGCGTAATTTTCAAAAATTTCAAAAATATCAATATCGCAATATTCAGATTTTCTGAATAAAATATCGAAACAAAATATTTTGAGAAATTGTCTAATCTACTAAATTTCTCGAGGATTTCTTATGTAAGTAAAAAAAACGTATTTTCTTGCATATGTTTGGGCAAAATGCTTCAAATATTACCACTCTTATGTAAATGGCTTTATTAATTTTATTGTTCATTATATGAACTGTTATTTTTGAAATGTAATTTATTATTAAGTACATATATTTTTTTAATATTCGATATTTTTTTTAAGTTTGAAATAAACAATAACTTTAAAAATTAAATCAGATTTTAATTTTATATTGGGAATAACATGTAAATGAAACAAAATAGAAAACTGTAGTTTTCGAACTATAGCCAATGATAATAATCCCAAGTCGTTTTTAATATCAATAGCGAATAATTTTCATAATTTTTTGTTATCCTAAACGAATCATTAACGAATATTTTTCCTTTTAGCTATTGCTATCGCTAATACAATAGACGAACCTTCGAGATCGAAAGATTTGCTGCTAAAAATTGTGCGACGGGTGAGGAGCTCATATTCGGATCGCCAAAGTTAGCCGTTCTCAAATGTTTTGTAAAAGAAAATTTCGCAAAATGTTCGAACGTGATATCATTATCTAAGTTTGTGGTCAGCTGGGTACGGTCATTAATGATAAATTATATTCATGTATAAGTGTATGGGGTTTTGTGTTTAACTGAAAAATTACTTATTTTGTTATTTTGGTATTTTTCATTATAATTATAATACATTATGTACTAAAGTGCATTGATTTTTATGAAGGTAAAATGTTAATTTTAGAGACTGACATGCTATAAACTAATTAGTTTTCATTCTAGTGAAATAAAGATTTTAATAAAATTTTCTATAATTTTTTTTTAATATTATTTTACTAAAGTAATATTTCGGAAATTTTCCATTGTAATTTAGATTCCAGAGCTCCAGTAATAATTTATAATAATAATAATTTTTTTGGAAAATATCCATTAGATTTCTCACAAAATTCTAAATAATACTGCTGCAATAGTCATATAGATATATTTATCCGATAAAAAATTATATTAATCTGAAGTTGAAACTTAAAAAAAATTACTTTATAATAAAAATTTGACAATGTTGTTTCTACTTATATAAAACTTTTTTTTTGTCGAATATTAACTTGATACTGACATTCGTATGACATTTATGCACGTTAAAGTGATTTTCAGAAGAGGGTTTGTTTAGGAGCTATGGTCAATTGTGGACCGATCTTCATATAATTTGATACAAAGATTGATACTTGTACAGAAATTCTTTGCACCGAATTTCATTAAAATATTTTTATTTTAATGGTATTTTTGAGTGTTTAAACTCTATTCCGGGGGGACATTTGCTTGGGGTCTAAGTGAAATAATAGACCAATCAATTTCAATAGACTTCATCCTTATATCATAAAAGTCCCACGTGCTAAATTTCATTTAATTATTTTTAAAAGCCGGACGAACATCGTTAGATCGATTTAAAATGTGATTCTGAGTTGATTGGTACACTTTAAGATGGGTGTTGGATAACTCTTTCTATGCGATACAAATATCAGCGCAAACGCATATACTCCAAACACCTATGGTGGTGTAGGGTATAAAAATTATTTTAAGTAAATTATGTTATTTTTAAATTTAAATTTATAAGTTTTTCTTAAAATATAATACTTTTTGTTTTTATCAAATAAACAAATTTGAAGGATTTTTTAGGTACTGAATCAATTGGTCCCTATTTTCACTTTTAAAAATTCTTAAGGGTAACGCTGCTTAGCAGTGATATTTAAAACCCAATATATATTGAAAAATTACAGAAATGTATACAACTACGTGTTAATATAATAAAAATATGTAAAAAAATTTTAATAAAATCTTAATAGTTCGGTAATGAAAAGAAACGAAATAATTATTTAAATGTATATTCCAAGTTTTAGTATGTCGTTTTATATATTTTGAAGTTAGTTTTCTTACAACGAAAATTTTGGTAATGCTGTTGAAAGAAATCCGTATTTCAGAGCTGTTTTAAAAAGCGTCCAGCTCACGTAAATGGCAATATTCCGACGTAATACTTTGGGAATCATATAAGAACATACTAATATTCAGTTCTAGAAGAGTACATATGCAACTTTTTTTTCGTAAGGCACTTTAACTTTCATATAATTTGTAAATTATAATAATAGTTTTCGCCGGATAATATAATCTCTAAAATGGTAAGAAATATATAAAATTCATTCTTTTTTTTTTTTGGAGGTAATGTTCATTTTTGTTTTAGAAAAAATGTTAAATGTAAGTGTTATTTTATATATTTTGTTTTCCATCAATTTGCTTTTATATCCCTTATTGGCTTTTGATGTTTTAACACCTTGTTTGTTTAACAATTTTTTGATAACTTTTATCAGTTTTACTCTATTGTTTGCTCTCTTACTTTTATTAAACTTTTGGAAAAAGTTTCAAGTACGTTTTTCTTGCAGAGTTCTTTTTTACTGTGAACAAATGTATATAGTTTTTCTAATATTCCAACATAAAGTAAAAGTAAAACTTTTGTAAATTGTGAACTTCAGGTATTTTAGGTCAAGGTCGAAAAATATTTATATTACGATTACATTTAAATTAGATTAAAAATTTTGTTCATTATTTCTTTATTTCAATAAATTAAATAATTTTTGTTTTTTTATTTATTCAAGTTTTATTTTATTATATTCGTTAATCATAATAAATAAACATGTTAAAAAATATTTTGGCAAACATATTTAAATATCTTTTTAAATTATAATTAGTTAAGTGGGTTTTACACCGTGTTATTTTGTATCAATACAGAATAATATTTTCTAATACATTTCAAAGTGTACATATCTTTAATATCATATATTTTGAAATATATTTATGACCTTGATCAATTTTAAATCATTTTTTCATTTTATAATCCAGTTTTCAGCAAACTTCCTTCCTATTCCTTAATTGGTTTTTCCTTAATTTTGCAAAATTTCTAGTTGTTATTTTTTTCCATAAAGTGTTTTAAAAAACAAAAGAGAAATGTATGATAATTCAAAATACAGTTCATTATACATTTTCATAATCTATTTGATTTTGTATTAGAAAAACTAAAACTCTGATACTAAACAAAGTATTAGAGTGTAAAACCCCCTTTATTTATAAAAAAAACTGCCTTTAAATTATAAAAAGCCGAAAACAAAGAACTTTAGTTTAAAATATTAAAGTTTTTTCAACGGCTCTGAAATTGTTTCCTAAACTATTAAAAATAGTTACTTTAAATATTTTAACTAATACATTTACTTTATTTTATTATTGCGTGTAGGGTGTATACACTTCTAGGTATCAAATTATGTTATTTTTAGAAAACTATAAATTATTTTCTAAGTATGTTCTTCTATGTTCTAAGAATTTGCAATTTTTAAGTGTTTACGCTTCATACTATATATTTTTTGCAGTGAGTTTTAAAAGTTGTGCTTTCAATTGATTTTAATGGTTATTGTTATGAAGGTATTTACATTAAGAAGGAATCAATTTAAATTATTGAAATTGAAATGTTTTAGTAAAAATAAATAAAAATTAATGTTGAAATTAATGACATAATAGTTTACATAGAATAAGATAAATCTTAGTGTATGAAATTATTATTATTTATTATTACTTTTTTGTAGTTAATTGATTTCATATATCCAGTATATGCTACGAGAAATATGTAATCCAACTTTACTGATCCCCTTTACGCTCACAGTATACATTCGATTTTGTTAATCAAAATACATCATTTAAAAGACATTTAAATGAAAATGTGCATCTATATAAAATTGGTTTAGCATTCGGAATTCAAATTTGTTAAAATTTCTTCTAAATACACAAAGCAAGTAGTTTCTGTCCAATTTGTTTTTGTGAATAGCAGAACTTGGATTAGTTGGTATATCCAAAATAACATTTTGTGGTCTTTTTTTATTTTATTTCAATAAGATGGTGTTAATGAAGCTTACCGGCATAAAGTCAGTACAATATAAACGGTCCTGATATGAATAAGAACCAAAAATAATATTATTCCCAATTTTTGTCTGGGACTATATCGTACCCTTAAGATAATCGAAATCATAATGTGTACAGGTCTGTTGAAGACAACATTAGGAAACCCCAATAACTTACAAATTCAAAATCGGTAAAAAACATTTTCAAAATTTTATCAATAAATTTTTCATATACATAAAGTATTTTATTTGGAGCATACTTTCTAGGGCAAAAATAAAAAAAATATATGGAAAGTTTAATTTATTAGTGATAAAATCGTAAATGACAGTAAATCATCTTCTAAATCTTTAAAACTATTGTTTCATATCCTATTATTGAAAATGTTTTAATAAATTACAGTTACACTCTAAAAATTTGTGGATTTTTTTAATTTGTTTGAAAATTTGTTTTAAATATTTTATCGAGATATAGTTAATTATATACTTTCCAGTACAGCTTAGAAATCAAAAAAAATCCACACAACAATATTACATACATTATGCTATTTTTCGATTAATTATTTATTCCAACACATTAAATTCAAAGTTAATATGAAAATTTTATTTTTACTTTTTAAATAATGTAAAAAATCTTCTCCTAAATAAGAATAGGTAGACTAGATGGAATTTGGTCTGCTAAACTCGAATTTACTTTCAGTTTTTTCTATCAGGTTCTGATATTTTTATGTGCATGTCTAATAATAACCGTAAATAAAACGATTACGATTAACGATTATATATCACCATAATTTGAAAGGGTTTGTATTTCTAGGTACCGAAATAAAAGTAGCCAAAGGCTAATAAATAACCCTCTGATTTTTATCTTATATTACTTATGGATATAATTTCACACAATTTTTTTAATAAGTTTTTCTTAAACCACTTTTGTGTGGATTTTACGTGTTAATTTTTAAACCAAAACCTTTTAATTAGCTTGTACAAAATACCTAAATTAATTAATATTTTTTTATATCCCTCTCATAAAATGAAGATTATATATAAGTTTATAATTTTATAAGAAAGTCATTAAATATATATATTCAGGGTCTCAAATTTTCGTGCTTGTTATGATTAAAAATAACTTTTCTTTCCGTCTGTATGTTGAAATGAATTTTTTGAAGCCCATAGTTTAATAAATGCATTTATCTGGCAATGCGTATGTCGCATATAGACTCGAAAACCTTGGTATTGAAATTCAGTGAAATGCGTTTAGGAATGGCCGAGTTATGAACGATTTTCTAGAACAGTTTCAAAAATGTTTCTATTTCACAAACAATAATATATAAATGTATTTATATTGGAAAGTTGTGGTATTAAATAATCTAGGGGAGGTGTTGTAGACTACAAATAGTTTATACTGGGATTCTTTATAAGTTTCTGTTTTTTCTAAAAAAAAAAAAAAATACTTTTTTATAAAAAATCTTCGTTATCAAAAAAAAAAAAAAAAAAATTAATTTGACAAGAATTTCTGATGTGTTTTTTTTTATAAAAAAAAGTATTATTTAGATTTGAGTTGGTTGTAAGTTTTTTTTTTTTTTTTTTTTTTTTTTTTGTATAAGCAATAAAGATAACAAAATTTCAACATATCAATGTAGCATACCACTTGGGTGACTGAAAGATTTTAGGTCTTGAGCGCGATCCTTGGCCAAGACTTTGAAAAATTGTTTCGTAATTTATGTTCAAACAAAAATTATGATTCTGAAATGTCAAATTAAGGAACTGTCAAAAATATTTTTAATTAATTAAAATTGTTTCTTTGAAAATTAATAAATAAACGAACATACGAACACCTTAAAACTTCTAACTTTGAATTCATACCCCTTAAGCCACATGACATTTTAAAGTTCTGAATTCAAAACATTGTTCTATTTTAATTTATGTAAACAAAAATTATTTTTCGACATTCTTGAATTTTTTAATATATATATATATATATATATATATATATATATATGACTACGACATTGACATATATATTTACACTTTTTTTAATTTTTTTAAAATATGGAAAAGAAGTCAAATATTTGTGTTGTTATAAAATATTTTGAAATAATTGTTTTGTTGTTGTGAAGTCTGAAAAGTGTAGAATATATTGTGGTAATTTCTGAAAAAGTCGCGGTATTTATTTCTGATATTAAAAGAAAAATTCGTATGATGCATTTCTCATTTCAAAATTATTTACACACATTTTTTATACCTCAAAATTAATTACACAGCTCAGATTTAAAAATCAATTATTTACGCTTAACAATGCCAAAAATGGTTCAAAATCTTGTCTTTAAGATAGTATAAAAACTTAGGATTCAAACACAACTTTAATGGGTCATAAAAATATAAAAATAGTAGCAAAAATGAAACAAAAACATTGTTCTCATGAATACAGTATTAATAAAATTAACGAAAATTAACAATAAAAATATAATATTGTTGTTTTTCTCTAAGAGATCTTTCTAAGTCATATGTCCAAGGAGTTTTCGGTTACTCTTTATGTTAAAAATTTCCGGTGTCATGGTTTAATACCAGTTTACAAATATTAAATATATTTCCATATTAAAGCAAACATTTTTATAAAAGATAATTCCAATATGTTTAAATATTTATGAAATATAGATTTTGTGAATACAACACTTCCACTTGTTATTTTATATTTTTAAATAAGAGTATTTTTTGTGCACATTCATTTAGTAACATACAAATAACATGAGTGTTTCTCTTGGTTTGTATGAATTTTAAAAATTGTGGTAGTTTGTATCTCGGGATTAATATATTTTATGTTTTTCTTATTGTGTTTGCTATTTTTTTTGCTTTAATGTTTTCGTAGCGAGTTATGTTATTAAGTATTTAAAACATAAATAAAGGTTAATTAATGGATTAGGCAGGATATGCTTAATGTTTAACTATTTTGATCCTTAGCATTATTAAGCTAAACTAATTTAAAAAATAGTATTTTCTTATTCCTATTTTAGGAATTGTTAAAAAAGACTTTAACTATACATTGTAGATTTGTTTAAATAAAATATTGCATTTTTTTTTATAAAGTTTATTGTTTATAATCATTTTTATATGTGTGTATATGTGTATATCTTTTACTTTTCTTAAAATACAATTTGACTCATTCAACATTGGTTAAAAATCCTTTTTTTTTTGGCAGAAATTTCAAAATGAAAGTTTAAGAAATTATAACAAGTGAATATATTTTATAAATATTAACAAAACAAGTAATCAAGGACATATATTAAAAAATATTATGTGGCAACTTTGACAAGTCAATAAAGTTGGTACTTTAATATTAATCTTAATATTTTTATTAAAATAGAGCTAGAATTATAAAAACTGTATACCAGAAAAATATATAAAAATGTTATATAATGTAAATTTCTGCCTAGGAGATGTATTTTAAGGCCATTTTATTTAAGTCATGTATTTGTCTTTATTGATGAGTTTTGCCATATTTGGTTCATATGGGTTGCTTATCAAGGTAACCTATAACTTTGAAAGACGAGGATTTATGTTTGGGCATGAACTTGTACGAATGTAAAAATATGAAAGTGTTCGCTAAAGTGCCTACTTTATGTAGCAATATAGATAGCGCCAGCATTTTTCGGCAAATTCTTGCAATCGTCAATTATCTTTCAGTTAAATTTTGATAAACTTGGACGCTAATTAAAGGATATCTAAAAACCAAAAGCAAACAATTAAATATCATATTTAAAATATATATCTACTGTAGTAAAATTCTGTATTATATAGGTTTAAGCCAAAATACTTAAAATCGGTTTTATTAAATATTATTGTTATTTTTAGATAAAATAACTTCGTCGATACAACCTTAAAAATGCACTAATAATGCTTTTTGAATTTGACCAGTGTATATATGGCCAGTGTATATTTCTCGTTATATTTATTTTAAACATTTTATTATTATATTTTGCTTTTTGGCTTTATTATTAGGCAGTTATTAAATATTTGTGGTTTTGTTGTGTTTTTTTTTCCTATATAAAAAAAACTTAGTCGTAAAAAAAGCTTTTATTTATATAAGTACAATATATTTTGCTTTTATTTCCAAGAAAATGCATTAAAGTTAATGCGGTTTTGTGTTTGGTATGAAAATTATTTCGGGAATTATTAATAACAAGTAAAACTTTATTTCGGTTGATATTCTTAAGATGATAAATGGAAAGAGCAAGTTTTAATAAAACTTTTGGTATAAAAATGCAAAAAGCTGTAAAATTGTATTGTCAAAACTGTTGTTTATAAACAAAGCAAAAAAAAAAAAAAGTTAACTTAAAATTTTTATGAAATCGAAAATAACTTTTGAAACTTTGGGTAATGATGTTTGGAAATCTTTAGTGACTTTTTTGGTTTCTGATTGAATATTTGGTATGGTTCTTAGATCTTTCTGATTAGTGTAAGTTTTTATACGACTATATTATAATATTTATATTTCCTTGTAATAAATTAGTTTCATGGCTCATTACTTTTCAAATACTATACCAATTTACTGTATGCATTGATAGTTTCTTTAAAAGTCATAATAAATTAATTTTTTCATATATTTTCGATTAAAATGATTAAGGTAAAAAGACACCTTTTTAAATATTATTATTTTAAATGATTTTAAAATATTAAATTAATTGAATGGCACTATTAGCATTAAATAATATTCGCTGTAGAATTTGCTAGTATAAACAAGATATGAGAATTTATTTGTAATAAATCAATTAACTACTTAGATTTTAATAAGTACTGAAAACAATTTTGTTTTGTTCAGACTAGTCAAATATTTGACCAAAATGAAGTAAACACTATATAAAATATTTCCTAATTTCTCTCTTTTAATGGGAAACGTTTTTTACTTATTATTATTCATAGATAACATATTATCGAATTTTAATTAACGCTGTTTTCTCTTACAAAACATTTTCAAGGTTAAACAACGGCAAACAATATTTTTATACAACTTTAGTCACGAAATTTTGATCAAATATTTGCCAAATGTGAACATAGCTTAAGCTAATAAGTTTTTTATTATTGTTAACTTTTCAAATATCATAAGATGTTATCGTAGATTCACTTTTCATCTCACCTTTTTGAAATTAGGCCATGCTCAGCTCTTGATTTCCTTTGCCAATATAAAAATCCTAACAACTTCGTAAATGAATATATTTTTTTACAGACTTAAAACTTATTAGGAAATCAATTTCGATTAAATACAATACGGACATACGAAAACATAACAATTTAATCTAATATAAGACCATATTAGGACCCGCCACTGGGGATAATTGAGAACTATATTATAACTTCTATGTTGGATTATATAAAAATTTTCGATTAAAGCAAATCTTGGATCATATAAAAAAATCCAAGGGTAATGATTAATATAAATTATGGTCAAATACATACGATTAAAGCTAATTCGTAATTATATTAAGATCCATGATTAAATTTAATATCGGATTATTTTAAGATCTTAGATTAAAGCTTATCTAGGACTATATAAACTCTGTAATTTTAAATATATTAGCATAAGCTAAAGAAAGTAATGTAACGCTTAATAAAGAGTTGTGTTCAGGTAAATTAACACCTCGTTTGGAGCTAATCTGGGATTAAGTAAAGTAGTTGGATAAAAGCTAATCTGGTACTGTGCAAGAACCTAAAGTAGCCGTTAATCTGAAATTGTGTTAAATCCCAAGCTTGAAGTAGATCTAAAACTAAATAAATAGCTAAGACTAAAGTCAATCTTATGTTATATCAATTGTTCCATTTATGTCAATTTGAGATTACATCAAGAGCTTAGATTTGAGATAATCTATATATAAAGATCAACGGTAAAGTTAAAAATAAAAATTTACGCTATAGAAAAATAAGCCTCAAACAAAAGAGCGTCTCAAGTTATTAAACTCTTCTCTAATTTAAACTCTTCACTAATTTATTTCTCATTTCGCAGAAAATTCAAAGCTGTACACAGTGGGGCCAATCGCAAGAATTTGGGTAATAAATATGTATCTCCTGAAGTACTGGCCAGATTGAACTGAAACATATTTAAGATTTGTGGATTAGGATCTGGCCTTTCGGAAAAATAATCTTATAATCACCCGGTAATAAGCTACAGGGTGTCAAAGTTGACCACCTCGAGTGTTGTAATTTCTATAAATATCAAGTCCGATTTCAAAGATTTTTATATTTCAGTAAAGTGCGTTTTTACGTTTAAATTTTGATTTTTTGCCTCGACTTTATTTCATTTTTTCGACATAGGTTTTGAGAAATATGAGGAAAAAAAAAATTTAATAATTCTATAATTTTTAATATATTTCGAAATAATATGCTGATTGTCTTACGTATTGATTATCTCAATTCGTCTAGCAGTGAAAAATGTTGTAATTCAGCACTCTGAAATTAATATGAAAAATGACAAATTTTTTACAAAAATATTGTAAAATTCTTTAACTTTTTTCTTAAATTTTTGTTAATAAAATATATTATATTTATATTTCTCAAAATTTATATTTGCACCCTACGTGTGGCATTAGAAATTGTTTAATTAAAAAAGAAAATATATAAAAAAAAATATATATATAAAAAATGTTTAATTTTTTGTTTGACACTAAACTGTTTCCCGCTCAGCCAAAAACTAATGCAGGAGTGCATTGCAATTGGCGCAACTGTGCAATGTCATTGTTGTTATTCTTTTGAAAAAATAAACTAGGCAAGTTGTAATGATATAGCAACATTGAGTCAGAGTTTATTTTTTCAATTTTAATTGAGAGAGGGTAGAGGTAGAGGGTAATGATAAAAAAAAAAATAGAAAAGTGCTGTACTTTGAATTGCTTTATTTATTTTTTCTGAGTCTTATGCATTATAAGAAATAAAGTATAAAAGGTAAAAAACGAGATGTTTGGAAGGTATTTTGTTTTTATATCGTTAATTTTTATTTTGGAAAACGCACATTGTTATTAATTATTAAATTATTTTACTTGCGATATTGAGTTAGACCAAAATAAAAAGGAAATCAGAAAAATGAATAAAAGACGCCAAAATAAAAAAGTCTCCAAAAACAAAAAGAATTCTCAATCGAAAAAAAATGTGAAATGTGAAATGTGAAATGAAAAAATCTCTAAAACGTCAAAATAAAAAATGGCTTAGTCGAAGGAAAGAAGTCAACAAAATTAAAAATCGACAAATTGTCACCAAATCGGAAAAATCTATGGAAATAAAAAATAAATATATGAATAAATTCCCTAAACGGAGAGAGTTATTACTTAGAATTTTATTTGACCTTTCTTTAATCTGTTTTTGACAATTCCTTTAATCTGTTCATACAACGTTTCGCTACATAAGCAACAGTTTCGCAGTTATAAATAAATGTATGAAAAAAAAACTATTTTTTGCCTAAAAAATTGAATTTTATTATTTTTAATTCATAAAAAATCCAAAACGGTAAAAAAAAGTGTCAAGTCCTATTACTTTCACGTAAAGTCACATAACCTTTAATCAAAATGAGACAGAGATCATGAAAATCGATGGACGCGTTTCGTTTTTATTCACAATTAAGTGAAGGTATCTCATTTTGACAAGAATATTGATTTTATGTTTCAATGAATTTGGATAATATTTATTATAATTATTAACACGTAAAATTAAAAATTATTACAGGTAATTATAAGGTTATTACATAGATACATAGGTTATAAAAATCGATGAACGCAAAACATATTTTCGTTTGTTTGCGCCCTTTTCTTTCTTGCGTGGTGGTTCGCCCACTTGTTCAGAGTCTGTATCGGATGAAGATCTGTCTTCATCTGAAAAAAATTAATTGATTTTAATCAGTCAGTTAGCTTCATTTTTGTGACTTACCCTCGGAGGAAACTCCCATTGTATATTCTTCTTCTTCATCTTCATTGACGGGATCGTACGTCTTTTGCGACCACCAACAAATTTCAGCTACCAGTGAATCGAGCCTTTCGCCTTTATGTCGCGTTTCCATTGGCATTGCTCGCCATGTTCATCAGAATCTGAGGCTAGCTGCTTGCTGAAGTATTCGAGATGGTGATGTAAGAAGTGAATTTTGAGGGACATATTCACTCCAATTTTCTGGAAGTAGTGCAACATCTTGGTCACAAGAGCGGGGTAATTGTGTGCTCGCGTACTTCCCAAAAAAATATCGTATGACTTTCTTCACTGCCCTCCACGCAAAGTAATCATTACCGTCTAAAGCACCTTTAAATTCATTTGATTTCATGAGCTTTCGTATATCCGGCGCATTCAGAACACCTTCCTCCCATTTTGCTTCGCTGATTCGTGGGAAAATATTTTCCAAACAATCAAGAATTTTCGTTTGCTTTACAATGGCCTTGATGAAATTTTCACGATTAAAAAAGTTCACTTTCCTTTTTTCCTTTTAATTGTCCACGCACATTTATGACCGATTTTTAGTTTGTTACCGCTACCATAAAAATCAAATAACCTTTTTTTATTACTTTTTTTTAATTTTGACAATCATAAAAAAAGTCATCAGTGGTTTTCCAAGGAATTTTGAGCATATCCATCCATTTTCATGATCTATGTCTCATTTTGTTTAAAGGTTATGTGACTTTACGTGGAAGTAATAGGACTTGACACTTTTTTTACCGTTTTGGATTTTTTATGAATTAAAAATAAAAAAATTTAATTTTTTAGTTTTTTTCTTCATACATTTATTTATATCTGCGAAACTGTTGCTTATGTAGCGAAACGTTGTATGAACAGATAAAAGGAATTGTAATTCCTAATTTTTTTAAATTTGTTTCAGCAAAATCGGACTTGTGGTTCTCGAGTTATGTCAAAAAAAGAAAAGACCACCAAAGGTCACAATTTCCCATATATGATAGTTACTAACTTCAAATCGATATATCTCGATTCCTAGACGTGACCCAGCGAAACGCCGGGACACGTATAACTTCTTTTTTTTACCGATATAACATTTCCCGTTGGTTTCATCCCATCCCGATTTTGACTGTCGCGTAGTGTAATGAGCGAGTGCAAAAGAATTATGAACCTGCAATTAGACATCAGTAAAAGAGATTTAAAAATTTTTTGTTATTTGAAAGAGGTAACAAAATCGGAAAAATATTGTACAATGCTTATTGACGTAAAAAGAATTTATATGATGAAATAATTTGTTTCCTTTCCAAAACAAGCTATCCTTTTGACAAAATGTCATGGACTACTTCATTCGCCCTCGTATATATATATATATATGTATACGAGTACGACTAATCATAAATATTTACTTAAAGATATTTATACTTATTTGCACATACATAGTTAATTATTCCGTATACATATTCATCTGTATATGCATTTTCTCTTTTATTTAATTTAGATAGATTATTTTGAAACAATATTATATTTATTTAGATTTTTCCTACATAATCCAAAAACCATTAAAATAGCTCATTTGAAAACAAATGAAAAATACGCAGTTATATATACATTCGTGATATCTGAATGTATGCTACAATTAATAAAGTTATTCGTTTGTATGTGTTTATTAAATGCATACGAGCAAACAACAAATAAATCAACAGAACCACAATATATAACTTTCGTACAAAACGACATTGTGGATGATGCCGTAGGAAGAGGAAACATTATAATAAAACATGAGTTTACGTTGTTCTCCCAAATACATGCACAATGTGTATGTATGTGTGGAAGTAGTATGACATGCTCTCTTCCCTCTAAACAATTGGAAGATAAATTTGTTGCCAATAGTCTATACGTCACTTCTTAGTGACTTCTAGATGACTGTCGTAAGATTGTTTGAAATTTATAAAAACACAAAATAAATTGACATTGTGCATTAATCGTCCAGACTTCACTTAGCGACTTCTAGATGATTGTCAGAAGTTTGTACGAATTTTATAAAAACAAAATGCATTGACATCTTCCAGAAGTATACTTTGTAGTAATTTCTGGAAGATAATATGATGATAATTCGAATTTAATAAAATTAAAATACGTTACTATTGGATATTATTCTTCTATTACAGGACTTTTTCACGATTTTATGTCATTTGGCGAAGTACATTCCTTATTACTCACAAGAAGATTAATTAAAACAAAATGCCAAATTGCATGAAGATAGAGACTTTATTGACCATAACTTCCGTACGAGCCACATTTCTAAAAATCAATTTAAGCGTGCGTAAATCCTGTGTAGGTATTGGTATAAAAATACAATGTATATCGGTCATAATTAATCACTGCTTTCATATGATGTCCACTTCTAAAAATAACTTTAGTGTATAAATATGAATATAACATTAACCATATATGTACGCTTTATAGAAGCATAAAACCTCTTCTAAATTTGATTTGAATTGGCTTAAAATTGCCCACAAGTCCCATAAAAGATCATACCTGAAAATATCAAAAAACGCTTTGACACTGATGTGGTTAAGCATGACCGACTTTTTAATTGATATACTTGTTTTTATTTCCACAACTTTTTTCCCGATCTTACAACTATATGTACACCCTTTTTAAGCGTTAAAATTATTTTCTAAAGTGAGTTTTAAATGGATGTTATTATTAATGTTATACAAATGTTTAGGCGTAATCTGTATTTGCATCAACAATTTTGCGGATTTTTATTTTTTTTTGAGGAATTTATTATGGAAAATGTACTTAAAATTGTGAAAACATAATTGACTGACCACGTGTATTATAATTTAAATATTTTATATATGCATACATTATTTATTTAAAAAAATTTACAAAATTTCTTTAACAAATGAAATTTTTTGTTCGCTTGATTTTCATTCATTTTAATTCCTTTCATAAAAACTAAATTTTCAAACGAATCATTACATATTCGTCTAGAAAAACTGTCATACGTTTTATAAAAACGGAAATAAAAATTCGCTCGTCATTTAGATGAAGCAATGTATACGTATGAAGTTTATGCGTGAAATAAAAAAAATTACGAAATTAAAAACGAAAAAAAACTTTAATATAATTATCAATACAAAGACAGTAAAAGTACAAATTCATCTTCTAGAAGATACTTAAACAACACTTCCGTCAGTATCGTCCTCTTACGTCACTTCTAATAGTACTTTCATTTAGTCGTCTGAATGATAGTTCTACGAGAAACAGTTCCTCTCAATGGAAGATGATTTTTATGATACTTTGGCAATAGTTCTTAGTGCCTTCCGCAATAGAAAATGTTTGCAGGGTTATATCTGATAATCAACTATACATATACAAAGTAGCACGCACACACGGACCAAACGACTGACACTTTAACACATGTTTTTAAATATTATCCGCTGAACATGCATAAAAATAAATTAATGAAAAAGAGCTTGAGTAAACATTTTTGCTTCAAAAGTAAATAGCTAAATAACATACACTTGTAATGCTTTTACGTTAAATTGTGAGGAAAATATTGGGAATAATAGACAGAAATTTTAATGATATATTACTATAATTTTTATTATGAAATGTTAAATTTATATAAAATATTACATGCCTATAAGTACAGTGCAAGTAATTGTAAGCAGCTGAAAAAGAATCATTATTAATGAAGTATTTTCAATAAAGACAGTCAGTGCTTATTACGTAAATAATATTTCAAAAGGAACATAAGTAAGCAGGAAATTAAAATTGATTAGGAATGCTATGTAAGACGTAAAAAGGAAATATATTTAATGTAATTGGTTTTACTTTTCTATGTATGTATGTATGAATGTATGTATGTATGTATGTATGTATATATGTATGCATGTATATATGTATGTATGTATCCAATAAATATGGTATTTCAAATTACAAAATATTTGTTATGAAACAAATACGAAAATTTAAAAAATTTCCTATAAAATTATAAAGTTAGGTTTTTAAAAAATTTTCAAGTGATTACAAAGTATAAAGTTAAGTTGTTTTATATTCAGTTTCTTTTGAATATTTTCCATTTTTATTAAGACAATATTCAAAAGTTTTTCACATTTAAAAAAGGATATTTTTTTTTTAAGTTAGAAACTTATACCTGTATTCTGAACTTTGTTGCAATGGCAAAATTATACAAAAATTATTATAATATTTTTTTTTTTTTTTTTAAATTTATACATGAAAATTGTTTTTTTGTTTTTCTTTATTTGTTTTGTTATAGTTTTGTCATTAGCCATAAAGATCGAAATACGGAAGTCAGATATGTTTGTTCAAAAAATAAAATATTTTACATACGTCATATAAAAGAAAATATAATTACGCAAATGTACCGCTATAGAATAAAAAAAAAACAGTTTAGTCAGTTTTCAAGGCTAAACTTAACCTTTTTAATTTGCTTATAGCCTCAAAATTTTCATCTTAGCTTCTAGCTTTATTGATCTTTTTTTTTGATTTTTAAAATTTTAAAATTGCAAAAAATGTTAGTATTTTAACAGCTACAAAATAATATTTTGTTTGATATTACTAATTTTTACAGAATCATCCATTTAAGTTTTGTTTTTTTGGTATTTATTAGCACAAAAAAAAAAAAGAAAAAAGAAAATGGAAATTATCTATAACAAAAATTTTCGCAGCGGCACTTTCTTCTCCACATAAAAAAATAACTAATTTTATGGACTAATAAATCGATTATTATAATTATTTTTTAATATATTTTTTTAACATAGAAACTATTTATGAATATTACTAAAAAAACTTATGAAAGCGAAAATCACCCAAAGTTTACAAATACCTAATTTAAAAGGAGGCAGCCAGTAAAACGATTCGAAGCAAAATCGCCCAAAGCAAAAATATAGAAAAATCACATAAAAGAAATTAAAAATTGCTCAAAAATAAAAAAATGATATTTAGTCCAAAAAAGTAAAAAAAAATATCAAATAATTATGAAAGATCGTCCTCATACAATGTCCATTGTGACACTTTTTGGTATGGAAATTAATACATATAAAATAATAAAATTTCTGGACAAAATCAGCCATATTCAGAACGAACATAGTTCTAATTTTGGGTAGGATTCTGGTCTGGATTAAAACGGTTTCTTAGACAAACGGTTTACGGCCGGCCGCGGGGGTTTTCAAATCTGATGTATTTCAAAACCGGCTTCGCTAAATCAAACTTTACAGAAATAGAATGACTGTTTACTTTACTTTTTCATGCATTCTGTAAAAATTAAAATAAATAAATAAATAAAAGCGAAAAATCACTCAAAATATCGAAAATTAGTTATCAAAAAATATGACCGCAATATTTTAGGTTATTTCTCATATGAAATATTACTTACCCAAATTTGTATGGGAATTTTGGGTGATTTATCTATATTTAGTTTGGGAGATATAGGTTTTGCTTTGTATCCAAGACGAATTATAACTCAAAAAGTAAGAGAAATTACTTCAAAGCATAAGTTATTCTTATGAAATTATAACCCAAATTTGATTGATAATTTTTTTTTATCGATTTTTCGTTGGATCTTTTTGCTGGAAGTCGTTCTATATTTAATTTATAAATTTATTTAAGTATCTTCGAGAAAAAAATCAAAAAATTAAAGAGGACGAGTTTTTTTTAATTAAAAAAATATTTTTTCTTTATTTCTCATCTCCTGGCAACACTAACAAAAACAGGTCAATGAAATATTAAGAACAATATGCTTGAAATGTTTAAGTCAAGTATATTTTAATATTGGAAAAAAGTTTTGAAAATATTAGAGAAATATTTGCTTGTTAAAGAAACGTCTAGCTCATTTTTAAATTATAAAAGAATTTGAAAAATACAATTATGATATTAAAAAAGGCATTATTATATATATATATATATATATATATATATATATAAATATAAAAAAATTGAACAATTTTTTTAGACAGATATAAATTAAGGAAAAATAACCAAGAGATATTGTTTCTGTTTTTAAGAATATAAAAAAATGGATAGAGAATGTAATTTGCTTTATCTGTTTTTTATTTTCGTGACCAGTGTTCCCAGTTTAGCCTTTTTAAAGCTAAATATAGCCTTTTTATTTGAGCTTCAAAATTGTTGTTTTAGCTTCTAGCTTTTTTTTCTACCTTTTGTTATTCTTAAGATTGTCTTAAAAAGGGTAAAATGATACTATTTCAATAACGAAAAAAATAATTTATTATTATCTGCTACTAATTTTATTTTTACAAAATCATTCATTTAAGCATTTTTGTGTAAAATCTATATTTTCATATTTAACACTTCATTATCTAATTCAAGAGCAACTAATATACTAAAATACTAATAATTAATTTGATGGAATTACTAAATCGATTATTATTTTTTTACTTGATTCATTAACCATAGAAACTATTTACAAACATAATTTTAGAAAAAGAACTCGTAATCTTAAAAATGCTTAATCAAAAAGAAATTATAGTATAAATTATGGTATAAAATGTCGAAAAATCACTGCAAAACATTCAGTAAATTTTCATATGAAATATAACCCAAATTTATATGGGAATTTTTTGGGCGATTTTTCATTTGGGTCACTTTACTGACAGCTGTCCTATGTTTAATTATAATTTTATTACAATATCTTTAAAAAATATAAAAAACTAATGAGAACGAGAAAAAATATGAGTTTTTAAGTTAAAGAAAATATGTTAAATTTTTTCTGGCCTTATTTTTTCAAACAGTTAGCCATTTTGATCTCCTTTAAAATTGTATTTAGCCTCTTTTTTTTCTCGGCACCTGGCAACGCTGTTTGTGAATTACAATATTTTGTTTAAGAAATATGAAAAAAGAAATCATTACCACTTGTGAAAATTTAAAAAAAAAGTTCCCTTATATAAATTAAATTTAAAAGCAATATTTCTCATTTCTTTAGTTTTTGATACATTATAACGAGAGCTTATATTCAAAAAAGCCTATATGCAGATATAATATATACAAAAATATTTTCTTTATGTTTTTGTGGCCTTTATCAGTGGTATGAATTTTAAATAGAAAAATTAATTCTGACACATTTTTTTGCATTTTTATTTTTGGCTATCTACGAAACATAAAATTTTTGTTTAAAGGATAAATGGGATATCTGCATGGTTTTATTTGATTTTCAAAGGATTAAAGCTCTATGAACAGTGATTTTCAAAGGATTAAAGCTCTATGAACAGTATTTTTGAATGTTTTAATAACAATTGAGTGATAAATAATTATACCTGTATTCTGAACTTTGTTGCAATGGCAAAATTATACAAAAATTATTATAATATTTTTTTTTAATTTATACATGAAAATTGTTTTTTATTTTTCTTTATTTATTTTGTTATAGTTTTGTCATTAGCCGTAAAGATCGAAATACAGAAGTCAGTTATGTTTGTTCAAAAAATAAAATATTTTACATATGTCATATAAAAGAAAATATAATTTCGCAAATGTACCGCTATAAAATGAAAAAAAACAGTTTAGTATTTTCATATATATATATATATATATATATATATATATATATATATATATATTTTTTTTTTATAATATTTTTTTATAACTTGAATTATGAACACAGTTTCGACTTTTTAGTACCCACAATTGTTGTTTCACAGATACAGTTTTTTATATCTTGATTTGTAAAATATAATAAATTTAATATATTTTCTAATTTTTACCAAAATTTTCATCTTTTCCACCTTTAATTTTCAATAAACAAAAAGGTGAGATTAAATAGGCGTATTATTAATGAATCGTAGAAGGCTGGATTGAAAACTGTTGAAAAATGATTGAAAGAAACAACTTTTATGCCATCCTGAAAAATTGGGGTTTTGCAAATAGCCCTTTTTGAATATAAGCCCTCGATATACTAAATATCAGCACGTTTATTCATGTAGAATTTTTGAAATAAAAATGTTATTAAAAACAAAATACAAATAAATTTTCTCATGTAAATTAATATACGTTTAAGATGAAATCATCCTTAAAAGCATGCCCTCATACAAACACATTCATATGTATTTACAATTTTAATAACTTTCATTCATAATTTTCTAAATGTTTTCTATTGCTTGGTATTTGTGTTTTATTATTTTTTTGTTTCTTTAGCGTCTAGCCATTGCAAAATATGATTATTTTTTATTACTGTCAACGGCAAACTTAACGACAATTACGCATGCTAAAGAAATTAAGAGTATAAAACAAATGATTATTGTTATTAAAGCCAGAATTTACTTCTTTATTTATTTTTTTTTAACGTCTGCTTGTTTTTTGCTCCCGAAAAATAGTTGTGATAATCATAAACTCCCATAAAAAAGCAAATACTACAAGACCAGAAAATCTGTAAAGAACAAATGTTTCAAGTCAAAGAACATATTAACACCTCTTAAGAAAAATTGCCAATACATTACTTTTTTTTTGCGGATTTGTAAACATTTGTAGATAGGGTTGCCAGACAGCCTTGAATGAACTTATTTGTCAAGATATTTTAGAAGATGTCAAGTTTAAAATTCAAATGTAATTTGTCAATTTGTAAACAATTTGTAGTTATATAAAAAGTTGAGTGAAGTCTGAAGATTTGATGAAGAATATATATATTCTATTTAGAACTAATTCACGTATGAATTTAATTCAGCTTTAAAAAATTGAATTTAGCATTCTTTAGAAAATAATTCTTAGGCTTATTTCTTTAGGCTTATCTTTGTGTTGAATTAATTTCCTAGAGAGTTAATTCCTAAGAGAATGAAAATTTAATTTTATTGATTAAATTTTTCTATAATTCTATTCTATTACAAAATTAATGAAAAATTTGTAGAATTAATTCCCTATAAAATCAAATTCAATTAAATGATATAATTATTTTTCTTTCATTCCATTCTACTAATAATTGAATGATATATTTTTTTAATTCTATTTATATATATTTTTTGAAAATAAGTATTAAAAGAATCGTATATCAGTGGTACACTAGAAAAAAAATGTTACAGTTGCTGATTGTAGTTTAACAAAAAATTTTCTGTTAAGTTAAAAGTTATTGCAACTTCTTAATTCATAAAGTAACCATCAAAAAAAAAAAAAAAAAAAAAATTATTTTCAATTTCAGTTATGATGTAAACAAACAAGGTAATACCATTCTCTCTCTGAGAATATTTTTTTGAAGTATAAATAGGGTTTTATGAATTTTTCTCTTCCCGATTCCCGGGATTTTTTTTTTTTTTTGTCGGAAAACCCGGGAATTAAAAACTACAAAAATATGCATTTTTAGCATTTCAAAAATCAAAAATTCAATTAAAAATGTTGATTGATCATGACCAAAAAATTAGGTAGTTAGATTAATACATTACATCCAGTACGATATAATTAACTCTGAAGAGTTTCTTAACATATTAGGAAAGATAATTTCCAAACTAAGAAATACTGAAATAATAAAAATACTTAAATATTTGGCAGATCCGAATTTGAAATTCTCTATGTTAGAAACCACTGCTATTAGAACATGAAAATCGCACCCATTTTAAATGAATGCATTACGACACAGTTGTGTAAGACAGCGATTTTTATTTTGACCTTTCGCCTTCAACAATTTTTACATATTTAAGACTAAAAAAATTATTATTTTTTGTGTGTTTGAAGGAATCACCCGAGATTCATGTGAGATTAAAAAAAAAAAATATTGTTAAAAACATATTTATTATTTATGGTTTCTTAAAAAATATTCCGTGACTGTGATGAACGTTATCCAGGATTGCTTCTTTAGGGTTTTATTATAAATGATACAAAGTATGATACAAAGAAATAAAGTTATAGTCGTTCTCTCTTTTCGTCGCCATACCATCCTGCTGACATTTAAGCTATTTATTATTTTATTGTGCAGCAATATCTTCTTAAAAAATTCGCGGCTTTTGATTATTTTTTTTTTTTTTTTTTTTTGATTTAATTTTAAACGAATTATATTTTGACATGAATTGAAATAAAAGAAGGAAAACACATTTAAATTTACTGTTTATGTTCATAATAAAAATTATTTACAGACATTAACATTTTTATAATATATTACTTTAATTTCCATAGTATATTTTAGTGCCTTAGTGGTCATTATTTTAGTAATATATAGGAGACGAGAAAAATAGTCTAAATTGAATTTTAAAAAAAGTCAAATATATATATATATATATATATATATATATATATATATATATATATATATATATATATATTGCTTTTTTTGACTTTATCTTTGGAATATAAGCAGCAAAAATAAAAAGGCGAAAAAAATCGAATGTGCAAGTAATCCTTATGATATATTGGTAGAAATAATTAAGTGCACTAAGCTAAGAAGAACTATATAAGTTATCATTTTTTAATCAAATTTTATGTACATAATTTACCTAAGTTTATTTTGATAAAAGTTTAAAGGAATTATTAAAAGGCAAAATTAAAATAATAATAATACAGTATTTTTTTATTTTTTTGCGTTAATTATTTTAGACACAAGAAATGATAAAGTTGTAATTTTTGTAGGTAATTTATTTTAGTTGAAATAAATGAAAATGTATTTTTCTAAAATTCTAAAGCTTTGGTAGCTAGTTTTATAATAATTAATTAAAATGAAATATCAGTTACTTTTAAAGATTTGTTAGTAGAAATGTGTCCGTAAAAAGGAACTGATAAAACACTTATTTTTAATGATTCGTAGTTTAAAACTTTTTTAGATTTAAAAAACTAAAAAAAACATCATTTATTTGTATACAAATTGTATGTTATAATGTTATTTTTGTTTTCGTACTTTTTGGGTAACGTACGGGAACACAAAAATCCAAATTGTTTGCCCTGAAAACATCAAACTGTTTTAGTAATTCCTATGTGAATGTATTTTTATTTTTCAGCACATTTGAATGTTCTTAATTTTTTTAAATGAAACTTTCCTGTTAGTAACAAAAACAAATAATATTTTTTTTTAATTTTCGTTTAAATATTTTATTGCATATTTTTATTTTTTAATTATTTGAAAATTTACATAATTTAACCAAAGAAATATTCTGAGCTGTTTTGTGCAAGAAGAATATTATTATCTCAAAATAGCTCTCATTTGCCCGATTTTCGAGTACGGGAAGGCTTTTCGGTAACATTGAAATCCCGCGTGCTCCCAATTTATAGTACGGGAACAAAGCTATTAATATTCAAAAATAATTGAAAATTTTGTTTGTTACAAATGTAATGTAAGCGGTCCATTTTTAAATGAATTAATAGTTGTTATTAATGATATTTCTTTTAAATTTACTTACAAATTTTTTGAGTGTATATAGCTAAGATAATAAAAAATCTGTATGCTCCTGATTGTGTCCAAGTACACTCTACATTTTTAAAGACAAATAATACTCAGAATATGATCTCTAGGGAAAAATTCTATAGATTAAAAATTACCTAAGCGCATATAACGTTTCATATAGAATTAGTAAAAATATTAGAAATCTCATTAAATGTAGTACACGTCACGAAATATATATGTACATACATAATTGTGGCTTATCGCAAATTGTTCTAAAAAAAATAAATAATAAAAATTTAATTGAATCTAATACAAATTGAATATTTGAAAATTTTGTTAATTCAATTTGTAATAATTTGAATTTAAACAATATTGAATTAAATCAAAGGAATTAAGCATTCCCAAAGAATTAATTCATAAATGAATTAATTCCACTATATCATAAGCTGTACAAATTATGTTACAGAATTAATTATGATGAACTTATTTGAAAGAATTAATAATTCTATTTTAAGTGAATTAAAGAATTAATGCTTTCGAACCATTGTTGGAAACTTTCAAAACATATTCATTTATACGATATAGTAATTTTCATAATGCCCTAAATAAATATTCAAATGTAATAATAATTAGTATTAAAATATTTGTGTTGAGTCAATATTATTATTAGGAAACGGTGCCATATATTTTATTTATTTATTTATTTGTTTATTTTTTGAATAACAATTGGAAAGATCTAAAACCGCATTTTTTAATATTTTTCCGTGACCTAAACAGATATGCTATGTAAATACCTATGTATATCTATATGTAATTCCATATAGGTTTTATACAAAAAATAAAGGATTTTTGATGGAAGTCGATCATCGAGTTTTTTTCGGCAATCAAGTTCAATTCGAATCTGGTAACCCTATTTGTAGGTGTAGCTTTTTATGAGTTCTGTGACCGTACAAAAAAGCTTGTCTAACTTTTATTTTTAATGTTTACAACATTTTTTAATAAATTAAACTGTTCTTTAATAGATGTTCTAAATTATTGTGGATACGTGTTTTTCGTTCATTTATATGTGTTTTTTTCTTATTATTTTTTTTTTATACTAAAGGTTTCTGACCCCAAAAATTACGTTTATAAACAAAAGCAAAAGAATCTCGTTTAGTACATGATATAAAGTCAAGGTTATTACAAGTGCAAATAAAAGGTACGTTTTAATTTTGAACATCAGATGTTTAAAGTCTTTATCAGTGTTGTCATTAGATGTGAAAAAGAGGCTAAATTGAAATCTAATAAAGGACAAAAAAGGCTAAATGTCTTAAAAAATAAAGCCAGTAAAGGCTGACAATTTATAAATAAAACATGGAACGACTGGCAGCAAAATGACTCAATGAAAAATCGTTAAAAAAATTCACATACAAATATGTGTTATGTTTCATATGAAAAATTACCCAATTTGATTAAAAGATTGTCGTCATTTTAGAACTTGATTAAGCATTTCAAAATCTTTAAGTGATTTTTCGCTTTTATGAGAATTTTTTATAGTTATATTCATAAATAGTTCTATGATTAATGAAGTATATTAAAAAATAACTATAATAATCGATTTAAACCATAAAATTAGTTAAGTTATTAATGATTTGGAGAATGAAGCACTGCAAGCAAAAATTTTTATTAAATATAAATAATCTCAGTTTTTTGTGCGAGTCAGTTCATTTATAAATTCTTCCGTGTCTTTTTTACATCACTATATTTTGAAACAATCTCAAAATAATTATTTTTTTCCTTTTAATTAATGGGTCGAGAGATTTCAAAAAATTTAGTTTCTCATCATTTAGCACATAGTCTTAAAAGTTTAGTTCCATTTTGAAAAAGGGGCCAAAAATGTGGCCAGCTGGTTGAAAAAGGGGCAATTGAAGACAAAAGTCGCCAATTGCTAACGCTGTGTACATTATACAATATGTATTACTCATACACATCATTGTAAATCTAAATCACATTTGAGGCCATATATTTTTCAAATGGAAATTATGTTAAGTTTAGTAACAAAAGAGATAATAAGTAAAAATAAATAATTAAAACCCATTTTAACTCGTGTTTACTTTAGTGTGAACTTATAGCCTGATTCAGTACGACAATCAAATTGTTTGAAATTAAAATTTGTATGAAAATTACTCATTTCTTCAAATATTTTTTGAGTATTTTTCATACAAATTTTAATTCTAAACAATTTTCTTGTTGTACTGAATCAGACCCTTAAACAAGTAATTTCAAAGAAAAGGACTTTGATTTAAAATTATGATCAAAAAGTAGTTCTGTTCACTTTTGTTTCTCATTTAGTATATAACACGCAATAGTATAATTTTATATTTTTCAAAACAAAATAAAATCAAATATTAAATTGGAGTATTTAATTCTAATATTAGAGTAATTTTTTTTTAGTTTGTATTAAAATAAGCCTAATTAAATATGAAAATATTTAAAAAGTAAAAAAAAAGTTTAACGAAAAATATTATTCTATACTTTTAAAATATATTCTTCTGTATACAAATTGTAAGAAAAATATTGTTCTCTTCTTCGCTGTTTCTAAAATTTCAAATCACAGACAACATTAAAAAGGAAAGAAATTTCAAATCTATCCAATAATCTTGTTGAACAAAGATACTGGATTTAGTTAATTTTAAAATCTTTCCCATAAATTAAGTTGTGGGCTCTCTAAATGCCATTTCAACCAACGGACGGACATAGTCCTATCGACATCAGTCCTTATAAGAAACTATAAACTTTTTGCTCTCCGGAGAAAATTGTGGAAATTACAAATAGAACGACGAACTTACATATACCCTTTACAGCTGTGATGAATTGTATAAAAGTATGAGAAGTATATTTCTAAATTGAAAACGTTAAATGCTCTCAAAAAATTTATATTTTTTTTTTTTTATCAAATTATTATATTTTTATAATTTTTTATATTTTTAAAAACTGCAACTTTTTAATAAAGTAAAAATGTAAATAAAGTAGAATCAAAAAAATACAACAAATTTTCAACAAATTAACAGTTTTTTAAAAAAGGACAAACTTCAATAAGAACAAAAAAAAAAAAAAAAATGTACTAAAAATATATAAATTTATAAAACAAATCAGTTTTTATAAAGAAAACCTATTTTTCAATTTTGATACAAAAAGTGTATATTAATTTAAAAAAAGTATTTATTAAAAATAATAATGAAAATATCAATATTCAAGAAAGTTCAAAAAGTAAAAAAAATGAGAAGAATTTAGTAAGAAAATTACAATGGATTGCGCACGAAAAAAATGGGTGCACACTTTAATGCTTTTAACTTTTACCGTATATGAAAAAAAAAAAAAATAATAATAATAATAATAAAAAAATATTTTACATTTGCCATTATTCTCAGTAACCTATGCTAAATTTTGTTGTAATGGAATAATTATTTTTTCTTAAAATGAAAATTGAACAAAAACACGCAAACGCATAATTCAAATTAATAATTTAAACGAAAAACCATTTCGACAACATAAAACACTTGCTAGGAAAGCAGGTGTGCTCTGAAGTACAGTTTTTTGAAGCATAAAAAAATAAAAAGGGTTCAATGTTACTGAGATAAAACCTAGTAGACGAAGAAAAAGTGGATTTTCAGGCTATAGGACAGCAGAAAAAATGATATGAAGTTGAAGAGAAAACCCCTTCGTCTCTTGCAGAACAGCTGTTCATTTTTTAAATTGCTCTGTATTTTTTTTTAACAGAAAAGTTAGTAAAAAGCAGAAACAAATACCTAAAAAATAAAAAAAGTTCCAAATAGGAACGCTAGAAAGATATGTAGTGGCAAAATAATGGACGAAAATTATTGATTTTTTTTTCTCAAAATTAAGAAAGATACGTAAAGGCGAACATTTTACAACATCCAGTTTAGGAATTTTTTGCCAGAATGTAGCGGATAAATGTAGCAGATAAATTTTGAGTAAAAGTTCGTAATATATAGCTAATATACGTGAACAAGTGGTTTTGGAAAAGATTTCTTCCTATCGTTAAAAAACACAAATTTTCCGGCCTAATCTCGCTTCTTATCATGATAGCAAAAAAAAACTATTGAGGGGTATTAAATAAGCTTTGTTGGTATATACCAAAAGGGTCCAATGAAGATAATTTTCCAAAACTCCGTTACAAATCGTTGAAAATTTATTAGCCCTTAGTAAAAAACCATTTAAGGAATACTAAAAGCTTTGCAAAATATAAATTAGAGTCAAAAATAGTGTATTCATTCGATTAAAAAAGTAGCTGATAACACGATAAAAGTTCTCATGTAGGTATTCCAGAAAATATTAAGTATTTTGTTAAAAGCTGATAATTTATTTATTTTTATAATTTCTTATTTAAGACGTGAATATAACAATCTTATTTATTGGCTTTATTTTCAAAAACAGATTTGTATGCTCTAATTTTTTCGTGCGCAGTTCTTAATTTTGAAAAAGTTCACATTTTGAAAAAGTTGCTGCGCTGACTTGATTATCTATGTAAAGATTTTCGATTTTTTTTTTTAATTGGTGCATTTAGATTACCTACTAGTCATATATAAGACCACCAAAGCATTTATCGATATCTCAACTAGTTTAGGATTTACAAAATTACTTATTTAATAGCATATGTAAAATGCCTATGTAAATATTTTTTCACATTATTAAATATTATAAATTTTCTTAGAGAAAATGATAATATTAAAATTTAAATATAAAATATTTAAAATTTTATGTCCATGATAATACACCTAAAAGTGAATATCCCAAGAGTAGTTATACTGAAATTAACTAATTAACTAATACTTCATCTAAAACTTTAATAATGTTGGTCCGTCTGTCTGTATTTCATTTTCAGATTATTATTTAATATTTAGTATTTAATATTTAATATGAATATGTGTTAGTTTATTCTTAAGGACGAACTCTGTATAATAATTTATAATTTTAAGGACTTAAACGCTAGCAATCAGACTAAATATATATTAATTTTTTTATTTATAATTTTATACAAAATTTATTAAAAAACACTATTTTAGGTTTTACATCAAAAAAAAAAAAAAAAAAAAAAAAAAATGAATGAAATTGAATAATTAATTTTGATAAAGGTCTACACAATGATGCAAGTATATAGTGTCTATTTTTGAAATAGAAATAGCCAATATATTTTCCAGACGATTATGTAGTCGTGTTAGTCACAACATACCATACATACATAATAAATTATTTGCATTTTAAATTTTTTTAAATTAAATCCGAACAGGCAAAAAGTCGGGAGACCATATTATCAATGACATCCGAGTGTTACTTTTATTACATTGTAATTGTTTTGACAAAAAAAATTAAAATTTGTATGCGCTGTTGATCGAAAATTATATTTTGAGAGGTATTTAAAATTTATTCAGTTCACGAAAGCGAAATAATTGATTATAAATATTTTGATGACTGTTTATGACACATCAGTTATTAGTTTTAGGGGGGTATATTTGCAACATCTTTTATTGAGTTAAGGAATTTTTAGCAAATCTTTAATTTTTTTTCTTGAAAATCTTTTTATTGAAAATCATGAATAACTGATCAATTAACTTTTCTTTAGCTATCGTTTGATATATTTAACACTTATATTGTAGAGAATTTTTTATTTTTTGATGATTTCTTCTGGAATCATTAAAAAATTACAGTTTGGTAGCATGTATCAATCATCTTAGTAGGTTGAAATATGACCAAGATATTACAAATAATATCTCCTTTCATAGTTCAAACTTATATTTAATTAAACTTAAGAACTTATAAAAAGAAAAGCACATATCTTAATAAAAATAATTATTTATGTAAAATTTTCGTTGATTTCCTCCAAAACGCTCCAAAGAATTGGTTATTTTTCATAACACACATTCACTCCTATCATGAATACTTTTTCCTTCGAAATGTTTTCCTTTTCCTTAAATTTATGCTACAATAAAATTCCCTTTATCGTGAATGATTTTTTTCCCGCTAGTTTTTTCACTTTTCTCTTTAATTTATTCACTTTATTTTTACTGAGGAACAGAAGAGAACATGCAATTAGTTCTTCTTACAATTCGAATATTAAAGTTAAAAAAATGATTTTAAGCACACGATCCGTTAATAAAGCACAAACTGATATATTGCTCAACAAAATGCAATACAACAGGTCAATTGCCTGCGAATTTGTGAAGCTTTCGAAAGACATGGATAAATCTAATACAGAGAACTAATTTAAGAGTTTTTTTTATTTTATTGACTTAGGTCACTTACAATGTATCGGGTAACTCCAAGGGATCAGATGCATCCCGCAAACCTGGTGCTGGTGCTTGCTTTTCTGCTGTTGCCAAAAAATTACTGTTGCAATTTTAAACATACACACTTTAATTTGTAGTAATTCCTTTATTTTGTTGGATTTCCAAAAAGTAGTCGAATTGTTTTACTACATAAAATTTACATAATGTAATAAGCTAACGTTGCAATCAAACTATCATTCCAATACTAAATATTATGCTGTGTTTCTTAATAAATTATTTATGTACTTGTATATTTTTGAATAAAATTTTCTTTTGTTTTTAATTTTTTTTTTCTAATTTCCTTCTTTTTTTCATTCACTGAGAACTGATGGCGTAAAGAAAAAATGTTCAAGAGAGATTCACGATAGCATTTTTTCTTTCGAGGGCAGTAAAAATTTCATGGGAACAAAAATTCCATTTGCTATTCACAATAAGGGTGAATAAAACTAAGTCTATTAGCGAACTGATTAATTTTATAAAAATTATTCGAAGTATGGAAAAAACAGCGAAATTAAACAGTTTTTTAGCTTTTCTGAAAAAAGATTGAAAAGCGCAGTATTTCTTAAAAATCAAATAAATAAGAAGATAAAATAAAACTATCAAAAATATTTTTTAAATAAGTTGAAACTGAAACAATTAGAACCATTTGTCCTTTTTGTGGTAAAAATCTAAGCTTGCAAAGGGTATATAAAACAAAAAAATCGTTTGAATATCCAACAGTTTTATAGAAGTACATTTTTTGGAGAAAAATGCAAATCTCGTTTTTTTATATCGTACTTATAATCGATTTGTTGATGTCACACAAGTCACAGCATTTTTAGAAGCCTTCGGAAAAAGGGAATTTTTTGCAAGAGCATGCTAAATTTGGTGAAGGTTAAAAATATATTTGCCACTCGAAAAATGTGTATGGCTTCGTTTTCAATTAAAATGTTATAAAATTTACGGAAATTTATAGATTGTAATATTTAGTAGTAAAATGAATTGTTATTAGTTTTTCTTAATTAATTTTTGTCCAAAATTTTCATATTTATTCATTATTAATTAAAGAAAATAATTGCCAAAGATAATTGAAAAACATATAACTGATATTAAAACTAAGCATAACCTTCTAAAAATTAAAAAAAACTGATAGATCATACTGCATATTTCAGATGAATATTTGCTTTAAATAATTAAAAATCTTAGTTTGAATTATAATTCGAATCATAAATTTAAAAAAAAAAAAAAAATAATCTGCATACATTTTCTTATTTTATGTTTCAAAATCTTTAATTATCTATAAAAAATAGTAATTTCTTTTTCATTAAAAATGTATTAAAGACAATTTCTTTTACCAAGAATTTTTCTTAATAAAAATATATACATAAGAATATTACAGTAATGTTTATATTAGGTATCTGCATAAATTTCAACATATGATTTATATGATTTATATAATTGGTTATTATTTTTTATAAAAATTACATTGTTTTCATGAAACAAGATCTTAAGTAAATGAATATAAAATATGATACCCCGTTAATAATATTTTACAATAAAATTGAGTTAGTTAGTATTTAAAACGAATAATCTATCATGTCATATATCATATAGCCTAAATCAACTTGAGGTTAATTTCGCAAAAAGCAACAATTTTTAATTTTATATCGACTACGAAGTTTGAATTGCTAAAATGGAAAAAAAATCAAAAAATCTCACTATAAGTTTAATGAATCCACCTAATATTATTTCTTTATTCTTTATGTTTTACTATTGGATCATGTTTCTGCATTAAAAATGTGATTTAATTATAATTACTCTTGTGAATAATGACAGACAATACAATGAGACACATTGTGTATAAGAAAAACTGCTATAATATTTAAACACATATGTATATGGGCCATTATCAAAATTTTTTGATTTTAAGCCATCAAAAGAAAAAAAATATATATATAAATCCATAATTTATACAATCCATTTTTATAAATATAAAGTGATCGGAATGTATGTAGAATCTCTTTCCGTTAATCAAAGTTATTTCGGTTTTAAGTTGAACATATAAAAATTTTTACAAACTAAAAATTACGCGTAATGTCAAAACCTATTGAGTTATTCTAGTTTCTTAGTAAAATTTTAAAAACTTTCTTTATAATAAAAATTGAGTTGTTTTTTAATTTTGTAAAAACTATGGATTGATTCTAAGTTATTTTTCACTATATAATATAAAAAAAATGTATATTATTAAAGTTTATCACAAGGAAATGCTAGTTAATATTGTGGTCTTTTTTTGACCCATAAAATTTGTATCTTTGAAAAATTTTTAATTCGCCTCCAAATTTCTGTTAAGCTTTATCAACGCAATCTATTTATGTCACTCAGTTTCAATTTCGTGCTATACACACGATGTGCCTTAGCAAAATCACTTGTGAAAAGTGTCCCGATTCCAACCATCAACGACTTTTGACTTAAATATATGATCGCGATTAATTATTTTTATAGCCGTTCTTATATATATATATCTAAGATTTGTATAAATTGCAATTTGCTATATAAAAATACGAAGACAAAAAATGAAATTTTTACGTAATTTTCGAAAAGTCCATAATATTTAGATATTAAACTAAGTTCACGCAGTAATCCATGCTATTCTATAGGAAATGAGAATGTGACTCGCGAAAAACTGAATTTTTGAAAAATTTTCGCTCTTGTTTTCCAAACTTTAGGACTATCTACCACGTTTAGTATTTCGGGCACATCAACGAGATATAGCGCAAAATATGCATAATTAAAATAAGTATCAGTAATTATTTTAATATTTGTATTTCATTTAGTGGCACACAGATCCCGTCCAAAAAACAAAACAATTAAAAAAATTAAAAAAAGTGTGTATGTAACTGTCTGTACAATAAAAAAGATGATTCAAAATTTATCCACAAAGTTTGCTTAATTTACATAAGATCGAAAGAGATCAAAACATATAAAAGTGCGAACAAAAGGTGTAGAAAAATAGGAAAAAGGTTAAGTAATTTTAAGCCCTTTTTCTCAATTTTTGAAATTTGAACAATAATCATGATTATAAAAGTAAACATTTGGTGCTAAAATTCTACACTCTCTTAGCTAGCAAGACTTGTAAGTTCAGATCTGTAAGCTGTTTGTTTAAGATATTATTACCACAAAATTTACTAAGGATTAAAATCAGTTTCAGCCAGGATAAAATTTTTGATAATGGCCCATATTTTTTATATGAGTGCATTTGTAATTAATGAGGATTTGCTTTAAATCTACGAATAAATATTGTGCTTTTTACAAAGAAATTTACGCAATTGATAGCTCTGTTCTCTTTATGTAATTCTTGTTATTTTTTAACAAAATTGTAAGTGAATGTTTTAAAATACAACAGGCATGAAATACCGTAGACATATCAGTAATGTACTAAGTAAAAAATTGTATATTAGTCATGCGCTTCAGTGAACAATCTAAACATTTCAAATATTGTATTAATATTATGTACTGATTATTGTAAGTATTTTTGAAGGAAAAGAAAAAAAATAATTTCTTATATATTTTAAATTTTTATATTTTTTTTAGATGTAGGTAACTATATATATAATATATATATATATATATATATATATATATATATATATATATATATATATATATATGTAGATAACTGTATATATATAATATATAATACTATATATGTTTTAAGTTTTTTGACATATTATGTCTTTGTTATTTTATAAATGCTTTAACAATTGCTGTCCTTTGCCTTATTTTTAAGAGATTTTATGTTTTTATTATTTTAAAATTATTAAAAAACTTATCTCAATTTCATTATTTTTAATTTCCTGAACGTGTCAAATGTACATACTATTTTTTATTTTTTTTTAGTACTTTTTTATCTTTGCTAGCTTGTCAAAAATAAATTACACAAAAAATCTATAAAAAGGACATCAGTTGCACAAACAATTAGTAAAAGAGTTTATGAAAGCAAATAAAAAAGATTGAAATTAAATTTAATGAATGTTTTATTAAAAAAAAAAAAAAAGAAATTTGCAAACAATATCATTTACTAAGTAATTCCACTTTAAATTTAAAAAAATTTGACCCCTGGTTACCGATTTAGATAAAATTAGGTGCATGTGTAGAGGAGGATATAGGGGCATGTAAAATGAATTTGTCTTATGTTTATTTTGAGAACTGTGGCAACTCTATAGCTTTCTAGGTGATTAACATATTTATTTAAATGGCCATAACTTCTGTTATATAAAAGATATTAAAATTATTTTTCATATAATATATTTGCCAAAGCTTGCATTTTAAGATGCCATATAAAAATTTTGAAAATATTTTTATTAACATATCTTTTGTAAGAGTTTTCTTTAGTGACATGTATCTAAAACAGTCCATCTTTAATTTTTTTGTTTTTTATTTTTTTGGTAGGAAGCCTAATCGATTGCTACAGATAAAATTTCAGAGAGATTAAATTTTTAAATTTAAAATGGAATCACCCTACTATTAATAGCATAATTTTCTTAAACCTTGAATTTAAATTCTAAAATTTAAAAAATATTAAAAAATATCATTTGTAAGAATAAACATGCTTTTAAATAAATTTATTTTCATTTAAGAAGATAAATAGGAAATATATTTATTTTTGGGATTTATCTTAAAAATGTCGATAACAATTTTTCAGTAAGTAATTTTATCCTAAATATTGTTTATTAACAACCTTTTGCATTCTTATTAAATTTGATTTCTTTTTTCCATTTACAGCCAACTAAACTTAACTGAAGTATTCATGAAAATTGAATACTTGAGCAAAAGAAAAGAAAATGTTTAAGAATATACAGTGAAAAAGAGAATATGATAATATGACCTTATGATAAGATATTTTTAATTCGCATACATATGTATGTAAATATAAATATTTAGTTTATACTACAACAGTGTGTGTAGGAATTTCAAGAGGTTAGTTTATTACAAAATGGGGGATATATATATATGGGTAAAAACACAAAAAAATTTTAGTTCGACTAAAATTTGTTTCTGGGTTTTTTTTTAAATCCGTGGGCTTGAATCCCTTTCCTGAGGGGGTCGAAATTTATCTGGTTTGAAGTTTAAAACTTAAAAAAATATCTAATAATTTCAAATTTCACTTATTTACATTATAATTGCGCACATTCATAAATCTTGTGAAGAGCTAGCACCACATGGGTTAATACTCAAAATATTTTCATTACTAGCTAAGTTAAACTCTAAAATTATTACTTTTTTTTTAACAATTTTTAATAATAATAAATTCTAAAATAATAGAAAAGATAACTGATTCAAATTAACATATATATAATGGTTTTAAAGTTACAAGTTTAAAATCATACAAACCCTTAACTTTTACTGAACATTTTTTCAAATATTTTGTAATAGTTTAAATCCCAATAAGCATTTTGCCTGGAATTCAAGTGTAAAGAAAGTTGAATTCCAGTTATAAATTAAATTTTTAAGTGTTGAATTACAGTTCTGCACTTTTATTCAATAGTATACTCAAGTGAAAAGGAACATAACAATGTTAATACATTTGCTTTAAAGTATTGAATTACAGTGAAATTCGAGTCAAACAAATAATTGAATTCAAGCTTGAAGACAATATATAAATTAAGCCTTTGGTAACAGTTTAATTAAAGTAGTAAACATAACAGAATTTAATCTAAATGTTTGCTAATTGTTATAAACTCAACATAAACATATTTTCTTTTTGCAATTCATAAAAACCTTAAGATAAAATTTAAGTAATTTAGCACCTCTTATTTATGATTATTATACATATTCCGCTTAAACAACAAAATTCTGATTGTTTTTGAATGGATAATATATCTCTGGGTTGAAAAAAGGATATGCTGTCCTTGTAGTGAACATTCTTTACTAATAATATAATTAAAAAAATTAAAAAAATGTAAAAAAATTAGAAATTTTATTATGTATTTTTCTAATTTTTTCTTTCCCACAAATGTGATTTTTAATTTTTTCGACAAGAAACAAAATATTTGAACAGAATTTCAAGCAAGTTCTTACTTGAAAATCACTTAAGGCTGGCTGAAATTCAAGCTCAATTCAAATAAAATTTAAAGTACTTGAATTTTAATTTTTTGAGTGCTTATTGGGATGCGATTATTATTATTATTTTTCTTAATTACGATGTCTCTTATCTTTCCAAGGATTATTTTTTAAATTATTTTCGAATTAAACTATAGCAAAATAAACAGAAACTTTTAGGATCATCAAATAAATTAATTTAAATAAGATTTTTAAACGCTGTTTTTTTACGTATATGCATTTTTGTTTATAAATTCTACAAATTTCCTAATTTTTTAGGGGGCTCTTAATTTTAGGATAAACCTTTTGTCAAGGTTTATTATTGACTAACATTTTGATAGTTCTAGATATGCCCAAACAAAATTCATTTAAATAACCATATTTCGTTTTCGACAAAACTGATTTATTTTTACAGTTTAAAATAAATAATCATTAAAATAAACTAAAGCAAGTCTCACAATATGCCTAACGTTATTTTAAGACATTTATTGGTAATAAAAAATGCTAAAAAAAACTGAAAATATAGAAAATATAAATAGACATTAAAATTTTTGCAATTAAATATTTTGATGGGCCCTTTCGACCATATGATGCCAAAGCCAAAAAACTAAATCACATAAGAAACTGATTTTCTGAAAGTAGTCCTGAGAGTGTTCCTCAAAATTCTCGCCCATTTCCTTTTTTATTCATTAGGACATGTTAAAAGATTATGTCATAAATGAAGCGAATTTGCCTCTTTTATAAATATATGACATCAAATAGCATATTCATGGAGGGGCGCACATACAGTAGCCAAAAAGTATAAAAATATTAAATTAGCCAAAATTTTAGTTTCAAAATTTTTTAACCGAACAGCGAACCATAATATGTTTAGTAGTAATATATTAAGAGCAGTTCTTTTATACAAATCTAACAAAAAAAATTTTAACTTGTGAGAAAAAATCAAAAATTTATAAAACTCTGGTTCATTTCAATCACATATTTCTTATTATTCAACTTTTAAGAATGTTAACTAATAACAATAATAATAACAATAATAAATAATATAATAATAATAACAATAGAGACCGTGGACCATGAAACTTTACAGTTTGATTTCATATAGTTTTACTAATACAATGTCATAAGCTACTTCGAAATTATTGTAACATTAATTCGGTTTCATTGATTTTTAAATTTTTGTGTTTTTGCTCATATATGTGAATTTCTCCAAATTCGTTTAATTTTCGTTTAATTTAAAAAAAAATTAAAAATTTTTCTAAGGTGGTTTAGCAAAAAGTTAAAAAGAAAAAAAAAAACATGTCTATTACCCGCATCAATATGTTGAAAAAATACAAATTACAACTGATACGATATGATTGATGTTATCGAAAATAATAGCACTCATAGTGATTTTTAAACATTTCTTTAAAAATTTTTTTAATTTTTGTTTTGTTTTTTATATACCTGAAACATTTTTTGATATATTCTTAACATCTGACAACCAAAAAAAATTTTTAAATTTTATTAATGGACAAGAAAAGTCCGTTAATGTTATGGTAGTTAAAAATCAAAAATTAAAAAAAAAATTGCAAAAATTATATTTTAAGTCCGATATCAAAAATAAATGCACATATGTAACCTACAAAAAGGTATACAAAATACAAATTAAAGGAGGATCGATATGTTTTATGATAGTGACCGTAATTCTGATTTAACTTACTTTTAAAATAACAAGTGAAAAACAAATTGTACTTAAATTTTTGAATGCAATTACAAAGCATTTAATACGCTGAAGTATTTTTCACATCTAAGCATATAAAAGTCTTTAAATTATGTTACCAGATAAAAAGTTAAAAATAGTAATTATAGAATTATAAAATAAAGTTTTCAATGACAAAAATACATACCTAAAAATTTTAAAAGTTGCACTAAATTCAAACGCGTAACTATTTTTGAGTGCCACTTAATTCCGATATAAGCTATAATAACATCTACAGATTGGTATGTATTTTCACCGATTTCAATTAGCGCCTTGAGTGTGTCTCGACGATTTATGAAATATTAAAGACATCGCGATTTCAGGTTGTGAATATTTTTTTGGAATTGTTTTATTATATATTTTTTTTATTTATTTTTTTTAGAAACCCATTTTTTGCTTAACTAAAGCAGAATAAACGTATAAATATAATTTCACACGAAATCTGAAAATGCTTATATAAAGTACGCAAAATTTTTAAATCGATTTTAAAGGGTATATAATATTTTTGCAAACGAATATTTTATAGAGCCACAACGATTTTAAAATGTAATGCGGAAACATTTTTTGATCATGCGATACTTTAGCTCATTTATGTCTCGCGAAAAAGCATCTCTTAGAGACATTCATAGGACCCCCTATAATACTACTATTGAGTGCACATTAACGAGATATACCTCAAACGATTCATAATTACATGAGCAATAAACCTTCATTCTTTATTTTTAATTTAAATTTTTAATGTTTTGATTTCACCATTTGTCCACAATATATTTTAACACTGTTGAACAGTATTGACTGATTGAACACAAGTTGGCCTTCTACAAGTGTTTGTAGTTTACATTAGAGGAATTGGACACATATGCTTTTTAGATATTTCTTTTTTAATTTTAGTGCTTTCCGGTACTACATGGAACCATTTCAGGTCTTGAATTTTTAATGTTTTATTCCACCAAGTATAGTCAACATAATTTCATCAAAAATTATTTTAAAACATCAGAATTAAAAAATATGTATTTAAAGTTTATATTTAAAGCTAAACTTAAAAATAGAATTCACCATATACATGTTTAAAAAATAGAAAATTTAAGTTTGATCCCTTTTTCTTTTCTGTTATTAAACAAGTGAAAAGGGTTTATTTGATACTCATACTTAAAACAAATACATATTAACATGATTTAAATACGCATCACAGATCAAACTTTGATTTTTTCTGGAATTTTTCTTTGCTAACAAAGTTTTTGATTTGATTGATTTAAAGCAGATGAGCATTTACTTCAATTATTCTTAAAACTAAGCCTTTATACTTTTAATTTAATTTATTCTTTAGATAAAATTTTCTGGAAGAATCAAATTTCTTTCAAACTAAGTTTTTTTTTTCTTCTAATTTCCTTTTTAATGTATTTATTTTCAGCAAATATTTTCCAAAATAATACATGTTAAAGCTACTAACATCCAGTTTCAAGTATCAAAGTTTTATGGTTTTAACTTTATTATTTTAATACATACAACGGTTTGAAAATTATTCCTAAGAAAAAAAGTTAAAACTAATTTTTCACTTCATTAAGACTTCGAGCATGCAAAACCAATATAGCCATTTTGAAGGGATTGTATATAAATTTTAATTAATTCTTACTTTAAGTGTAGTATGACAACATTGTTTGGACGACTTTTAAATATATTCAAAAGCTTAAACGGCTATAAGTTGAGTATTGCTATTTATTTAATTTTAAATTCTTAATAATTTTAATTTTAATCTGCAAAAGGATAGTAGGCTGTGATTTTTATATTATATTTAATGTTGCTTTATGAATAATTATATATATATTATTTATACTTACATAAAGCTTTTTAATGACACATTTAATTTAAAATCTAGCATTTGTAAGACATTATATGGTCTTATATGGAAACTATGTTCAATTATGGACCAATCCTCTTGAAATTTGGTAGTGCGTGTCTTTTTTTCCTACTTCTCATTAAAAAAAAATTAAATAATCTATTACTACAAAAATTTATTAAAAAAAGCCCTAAAATATTTAAATTGTTTGTAAGAATGTTACAGGTGTTACAGGAAATAAATCTAATTCCATTGATAGATATATTTCATTAAATATAATTATTACTTTAATGTTTGATTAAAGTTATAGAATTAGTTTCAATTTAACATTAAACTTTATTTATAAAATATAGTAGTAAGTTAACTTTGAATGAAAATTAAACAGTTAACATTTTTTTTTCTAAATTTCCATTCAAATACTAGTATTTAATATATATGTTTTTTGAAATAAAATGTTATTTTTTAAAGTGGTTTTATGTGTTTTAAAGAAATCAATTTATTCGACATTCGAAAAATTAACATTTTGAAAAAACCGAAAAAACCTTAACCGAAAAAACCCGATTTTAAAACCGAATCGACTACCCTATATACGAGTACAACAAATAACAAAATATCTCATACTAAATTCTTACGTAATACGTAAAAGTATTTACAGAATTAATTCGTATAAATAATTTAACAAGAAACATAAAAAGATGTTTAATTTTTAATCATGTTAGCTCTTGGCATACATTTCATAATTTAAAATACTTTGGCAATAATTAGCTATCAACAGACTGCTATAGTTAGATATTCGGGAGAAAGGATTTATATATTTACATACATACTATATGTATATAAATTTCATATGTATGTGTAAATTTATTACTATATTTTTAATAATTAAAATCAAAAGCTTTTAAATACATGTGCGTTTTAGCTAAAATTTATTTTGTACAGCTTAAAACACTTTACTCGTGTGTGTTTGTCTTCCCACAAACTATATAAACTTCTCTATTAATATTTGTCAAAACTTTTCCATTTTAATATCTACTTAATTTTTATTACATTTTAAATAGTTTTTTTTAATGAGTGTTTTAATATTTGCACAGTTTATTTTTATCTCAAATGTTTCATGTCATTGTTTAAGAGAACTCAGCGTTAATTTTTCATAATACCAGAGAAAAACTACTTTGGTAGCAAAATTAATAAATTAAAAAAAAGTAGCAAAAATAATAACTTAATAAAAGATATGAAACTTAATTGTTTTGCTATTGTTGGTTAAAAATGAGAAAGTAAGAAAAAAGAAATGTAAAGTATTAATAAAAGATTTAAAAATGTATACCAATGTAAGAGACTAAAGAAAAGGTATTAAAGTGTATAGTTTTTGTATAGGAGGATGTTTTACTGCTCATTGAAATGCTATGCATTGCTATATGTGTATATATTTTTAAATTAAAGACTGAAAATAATATTAAAAAAAATACTCGTAGTTTAATAAAAAAATAAGTAAAAGGTAAAAATTATTCCCTTTTTTATGAACAATTCAAACAAAAGAATATTTATAGTTTAACTGTAAAAGAATTTTAGATAACTTCCAAGAAGATTAAACGGCAATATTCTCAATATATCATCTAGGTAATAATTAAAGTAACATTTTGTAATTTCATTCATCTACTACATTCGGGAAATTACGCAATATATAAGAAATCGTTTTCAAGATTTTTTTGTTTCGAAAAATTGCCAAATTTCATCTGGAGAAATTGCTTTCGTATTCTCCCGAATTTTTTTCCGCAATAATATTTTTCATCTAGGTAATACGTTATTCCAATCACTATTGTATTACTTTGTTTGTTGGGCTGTTTTGTAGCATTTTTAAAAAAATGGTAAGTTTTGGATTAAACTGTAAAGCTACTGGTAACAAAGAAAAACAATATAGAAGGGTACCAAATACTTCAACTTATATCAGATAAATCCCCTAAATTCCTGATATTGTAATTAAAATTATTTTTACGAATGCTAAAGCGATCCGTATAATATTCTATTTAGTAGTCTGGGGCAATTACGGGCAAATATGTCTTAATGAAATCCATGATTTCTTCATTGCACACAACCTGCAATTATCACCAATGAAGTTGTCAGCTACATTTTTGCTCTGAAAAAGTCCGAGTCCCATTCGAGCAAAGATTGTTTACCAATCACTTGCATTATAAATAGCTGAAACAGAAGATCCTTTTATAAATAATATGGTTTACTCTGGGATATAAAGTCCTCGAAAAGCAAATCGGCAAAACGTTGGGTGGCTATGGCGAAAGAAATCTTGTAACTAGCCCCTAAATTTGTCAGTCAGTCATTCATTCAAATTTTGATTTCTCTTGGACACAAGATACGTCTATCAAAAATTCGAATACTCAGGGAATAAGATTCCCCAAAAGGAGAAGGAAACTTTGAAGTAAATTTCGAATTAGAGACAACGTTTTAACAAAAACTAGTCGGCATTTTTATAGTGCGCTGCCTATAAAACGATGATCAATTAAAAAAGCTCTTAAAGTCAACTTTGACATCCGAAAGCTCATCCCGCATTACATCGGCCATAATTTTTCAATGTAACTTCCTTATAGCTTATAGCTCATAAAAGAGCCTTTAATATATATGGTATAGAAGTAAAAATTGTTTTAAAATATTGAATTATCTCGATTTGTCTAGTCGTGAGAAATTGTCAAAATTAACACCTTGAAATGGATATGAAAGTTACTTCCTTTTTTAAATTTTTTTTTTACAATTCTTTTACTTTTGTCTCAAAAAGATTTCAGAATAAATTAGATTTCGTTTGATCATATCCAGACTAAAGTAAAAGTTCTTTAGGAAATTCAGACAAGTTACCAATCATTAAAATAATTTATTCAATTAAAAACTGTTTAAATTTGCAACTCATCAAAATTATTGTATTAATTAATAAAACTGTAAGAAATAAAAAAATTAATTTAAAATTTAAATGAGAAAAAAGACACTTGAATTTTATTTTTACTGTTTTTTTTTATTATTTGATTTTTTTGCTTAAAGATATTAATTAAATTTTGATGTAAAATGAAACAACTTTATTAATCAAAAAATATAAGGTAATATTTTTTCCGTGAATGCATTAGAGGAACGTTTCTGGCAATTCTTCTCGAAAATTTGTCTTGCACAAAACAAAGACGAACTGTTTGTGGACTTATTTCATTAAAAATTTTTGCTGAAATAGTCATTTGTTTTTTTAGAAAAGTATTGTGGACAAAATGTGGAGATTTTCTTAAAGTCCTATTTACTATTTCACGCAGCGACTTTCCATTTTTATAACATACACCACCATAGGTGATTGCTGTATTATGCGTTTGTGCTGAGATTATAACGCACAGAAAAAATCATTCAGCACCCACCTTAAAGTATACCAATCGACTCGGAATTACTTTTTGAATCGATCTGACGATGTCCATCCGTCCGTCTGGCTGGTTGGGCGGCTGACTGTCCATGTAAAACTTGTGCACAAAGTAGAGATCGCAATTTTAAAGATAATTCAATAAAATTTCGCACGTAGGACTTTCATGACACAGGGACGAAATGAAATTGGCTATGATCGGCTCATTATTTCTCCTAGCCCCCATAACGAAATAGGAGTTTAACGACCATAAATGCCTTAAATATAGCAATATTTTAATGAAATTAGGGGTAAGGATGTTTTGTATAAGTGACAGTCCTTGTGCCAAATTTCATGAAGATCGGGCTATAATTGACCACAGCTACCATATAAAACCATTTTCCGAAAATCACTTTAACGTGCATAAATCACATACACACACACACATGTTAGTATCAAGTTTATATTCGACACAAAAAGTTTTTTATAAGTAGAAATGACAGTGACAAATTTTATGAGGATCGCTCCATAATTTACCATAGGTCCCATATAAGACCACTTTTGGGAGTCACTCTAAAGTGCATAAACTCATATAAATGTTAGTATTACCGTAATATTCCGTATTCGTATATTTTATTTTACACTTAGTAAAAGTATCGGTCCACAATTGTCCACATGTCTAATGTCCACGAATTTTGATGGACATACACAATGATGTCGGGCTTGACCGACTATATTTTCTTACTTGTTTTTTTCGGTTTGAACTATTTTCTTTGTCAAAATACTATTTCTTTATATTTTCAACCAAAATACAATTTTCCTAACTCTATTGTGTAAAAGTAATCAAACAAAAAAACGACAATAGAATTTGACTTAATATAAAAGATTACGAATTATTTAACTGTATTATGAGCAACATTTTTTGGTATTTAAATCGAAAACGTATGTGTAAATCAATTTGAATGTACACATTGTTTACTAAAAGAAAAATATTCGGAGTATTTTTGGAGAATATTACAGAGTTATAGCCACTTTAAGGTCATCCTAGAAGATGTGTCTAATATTTTGAGCACATGTGAATGTAGGCTGATTTAACACTAAACTGGTTCATGCCCACTGATAAATGTTGACAGCAGAGCATATTTTATGAAACTGCTCAAATTTTAAGGATCATATTTTTTTAAGTGGACATATTGAATTTTTTAATTTTATTTTTGTTGTAGTGTATTAGCATGATATTTCGTGTTTCAAAAATCACTCTGATAGCTTTTTTTTTATAAACTTTCAAATTTAAATAAATTTTTCTCAAAAATTTCAAAAAGTAAAATTTAAAATTTTTTTAGTAATCTTTATTGGTTAGTTGAACTCATTGTCTGATTGGGACCAAAAATATAATTTTTTTATTTTTTTTAATATTGAAAATACTAAAATATTTTTAAAGTATTTTCTTATAAAAAATGTTAGAGAAAGAAATTTTTCAACTTGCTCATAAAATTCAAATAAAATACTTAAAAAATATTCAGTAGGGTTATAACTTTTTATGGACCTCAAAAAATCAAACTTTTTAGTCGATATGGACAAAAACCTTTATGCACCGAACGCGTTTTCGAACATGATTTTGTTATTTTAGTTTTTTTATTTGAAAATTTTTCATTTAAAGTTTTAATTATTTAAATGGTAGAAATTAAGTATTACGTATGGACTATAATCACTTTATTTTATATTCCTCTTCTAGCTAAGTAAGACAAATATTGTGATATGGTGAAGTATATAGAAGCTTAGATGCTTACAACTTATTGGTTATCGAATGAATTATAAATGCCGAACTAGAAACTAATTTGGTGGGAAATGATTTTGCACTTTAATCTACATCATAAAATGACGAGAATTTTAACAATGCAGTAAAATAAAATAAAATAAAATAAAAAATAAACAAATTAATTAATTCTTTTTTCATAAGTTTTGCATTAGCATAGCGATTTCACAGAAATTGTTTGGACAAATTTTGTAAAATTATTTTATATCAAAGAGGAAGCTAAAATGTAATAAAAACTTAAGTAATTTGGTGAAAATTTTTTGTAAATTTTTCGATGCCAAAACAATGTTATCTATAAAAAATTTTCACCGCGATTGGTGGGTGAACTTTTTTAACGATCGCGAAAAATTAATATCATATTCCTGTATACCTTTCCATTCACTACAAGAACTTGCTATAGTATTTTCGATATTTGCAAAAATTGCAAAAAGTTATAACGCTACTATTTAGGTGTTATGAATTACATTTATTTTTTAATTCTGATTAATGAAATTTGTTGTACATAATTTTTCTTTATAATTTTTCTGCTTTTATTTTATTACAAATTATAAATGTAAGTTTCTTTTTGTAGCTATAAATGTATTTTATTTAAAGATATCTTTACGTATCCTTCATTTTATATGATGGCATTCCCTCTGGTCATTAAGAACATTTTTTTTTTCATGTGTTTTTGGTTTTTTTCAGCTAGGAATTTTTCTTTTATATTTTTATTATTGTCACTTTTCTTAAGTTAATGAGACAACAATATACTGCTCAATGTTTGACACATACTTGTAAAGTATTTTATTTTTTATTTTATGCTATTAAAAGTTTTACTCATAAACTTTTGTATCTTGGCTACTTGTATACTTTGATCAATTGTATAGAATTTTTACATTGAGAAGTTTGAGTACTTAGATACATGGAAAAAATTACTATTTAAAGATATAATTTTGTTATGATTTTATTTAAATATATTAGACAACAAAATTTGTTTGTAAAGTTGGATTTGGTAATGGGAATGTATATTGGGAAATAAATAAATAAATAAACAAGTATCTAAAAATATTTATATTTAAAATAATTTATATATGAGCTGTTTATTTTGAAAGTGGCCTAAGGCGATTTATTCTTAAATTTAAATATTAGATATATGTATAGGTATGCGTTTTTATAAATTTTAAAATATTGTTAACAAATTATATAAGCATGTAATGGTTTTTTGTTTCTAAAAGTGTAAGATTTGTCGGTCCAATATTTTGTTTCAATAAATATCATCAATGGACTTTCAAAATCATTGAAACAAAGTTCCTAGTTTAGAAAGAAAATTAAATAAATGAAATAAGTTTCTCGGAAATGAAATAATGCATATTGATACATTTTTATATTATAAAAATAGAAATATTTTTAACTTTTATTCAATATTTTATAAAATTTTCTATAAAACAAATTCAAAATAATGGATGATGTAGAGATAGTTTTACTTGGAGAATTCTTTTGTCGAAATAAAATCTTGCATTATTATTTTGTTTTTTAAATAAAAAAGTGCTTATTTTTCACTAACACAATTTTTATAATGCTGAAGTCTCTATTATTAAGTAGAAATGATTGCTACAATAATAAAATCATTGCATTCAATAAATGAAATCATTTTTAACAGTGTGAAAATAAAAGTTACATTGAAGTATATATTAATTTTTGTGGGAGATGAATGCGTTCCTATCCGCATAAATATATATCTTTGCAAAGTAACCCAGTAAAAACTTTTTGGCTCTCGGTAATAGCAACTACTTATTAAAGTAGTTCTTTGGTAATGAGACGTCATTATTAATTTCCTAGTCCATATTACATAAATAACTACTCAATAATAGCCTAGAGCGTTGGATTAACAACCAGAAGGTTGTTGGTTCAACCCCACTCTGATGCTGTTAGTTTTTTTTAACAAAATGTCTAAAGACGATGAGTAAGACATTTGTTATTAAAAACAAATGTTTAATTTGTGCCTAAGTTCAAATCTCACTGACGACATTTTTTTATTTTTATTTTTTATTTTATTTTTATAACTACAAGAATTTGTAGACAACTCGAACAAAAATAACTAGTTATCTAGGCAAAAAATAATTAGTTTTTTTCCAAATTTTACTTGCTAGATTACCAGGAAAGCAAAGTTATAAAAAATTGATAAAAAAAATTTTGTTATTTTTTCCACAAATTAGACACGTATAACGATACCGCTCTCTTAAAATGAGAATCACATTCAAAAGGAACAATTTTGTAGTTCTGTTAACTGATTTCACTATCGAAAAACTTTTTAATTATTATATAAAAATGTAAATGGCCTTAGGCCACTTTCAAAATAAACGTCATATATTACATATAGATATATGTTATAAAAATAAGTGCCCTTATATTTTCTTTGAGTGTATTCTCAACTTTATGAATTTATAAAGTTATATATCTATATTTTTCCTTTTATATCCCTCTCAAGCTCTATCTATCTATCTATCTCAGCCCCTTTGCAATGATGATAATAAAGTATATATTAACAAAATATTTTATTAAACACATCTACATAAAAAAAATTCATTGAAACACAGACACTTGTGTACATACGGATACATGTGTTCGCACGACGATATATGAAATCTCGAACTTGTGTTAAATTTCGATAAAATTGTTCACTTAAGGAAACGTCATACAAAATTACATAAACAAGACGTCTACCGAAAAATGTAACCAGTTTAAATTAAGACTTTATATTCAATACCCTACTTAAAGTTTGTGTTAACATTAAACGAAAATATATTTGCTCAAAAACCGAATCGTTGTTAAATTTATTAAAGTACATGCTAGTTATGTGTTAGTATTCAATACCAAGGAATTTAGTGATAAAAGCAACAGCAAAAGAATTTTCCAAAATATTTCTAAATGAAACTAATGAATCAAGAAAACATTTATTGAAAACCATCTGACCAAACAAAAATATTGAGTGGTGACTCTTTTATGTCTGGCGTTAGCAATATTGTGGAAATCTGTGTATTTTAACGTTCCTTTAGATTTTAACAATTACATGAGTTATGTATCCTTGTGGGTAAGAGTAGATGTTAAATGTCAATATTGGCAGTTTGTCTCAAATAAGTATGATATCGTTTACAAGTACGAGATATTGTGACCATATAATATTGTACGAGTATATACTACGTGTAATAACGATACATATCACTATAGTTCTGGTTAAGGGTTTTTGAGGTTTCATTTGGCAATCTTTCATCCATTAAAAGCACTTTGTATGAATGTATATATATAGAATTTCGTCTATGGGGCAAAACATAAAAACTTAAAATTCGACTGAATATTTTTTCGTTTTTTTTTTTTTTTTCTTAGCACATTGACTACGCTTTGAACAAAGAAAAAGCAATACTTCAGGGTTTAAATTCCGTTGGCGTGAATCGCTATCGCGAGCGAACTCAAAAGTTATCGCGCTTTAAATTTGAAATTAAAAAAAAAAAAATCTGAAAATTTTAAATTTCATTTATTTGCATTACAATTGCATACCACATTCAAAAAGACTCACAATATTATCATTACGAGCTGAAATTATTAAATAAATAAAAATGAAAAAAATATTAGGTAAATATATATATACACTATATATGGATACTATCTATATACTATATATATACTATCATTTCAGCCTTCTTAAGGCAATTTTAAAAATAAAAAAAAAACTATAAGCTAAAACGAAATTTTTGAGGCTAAAAGCAAAATAAAAAGATTTAGATTTAGTATTAAAATGATTAAACTGGCAACACTGCACCATAATTTGGAATTTTATTAAAAAAAGTATTTGGTAAAAGAACCAAAATATATGTCTAAATAACAACGCGCAGTTAAAAGCCTTTTTTCAATCACAAAAATCAAACAAATATATAAATGTCACTTTAAAAAATTATTTTGTAAGATTCAAATGAATTATTTTTATAATTTGGTTTTGAAGGTGATAAATAAAAAACATTCACCTTTTATATTAAATTTTTCGCAAGAAACAAATTGGAGGATTTTAAATTTGATTTGGAAAGACATATTGTTGGTTCTACTATGGTGTACCACTCTTATATTTATTTGAAAAATACTTCACTATCAAGAATGGAAACAAAACAGTTAACGTTTTAATTGACAGACTTAATTCTGCATTTTTGTGCATTTTCTTCATTTGTTTATTATCAAGAACAAATGAAGAAATGATGAAAACTTTCAAAACCTATAAAATTTTCATTAAGAAAGGGGTAATGTGGTATACCACTGTCCAATAAATATATAATTCATAATTTTTTATATAATAAAATATATTGTCTTCAAAAAGACAATAAATTTTTAATTTGTTAAAACAACACACTACGTAATAAGTAGAATTACCGTTCTAATAGTGCAGCCGATATATTTAAATATGGAGTTGATGTACCAATAGATTCTCAGCCTGATGTAGAGGAAATGATGTAGATGAAACTTGTAAACCAGAAGAGATTTCGATTTGAAATTGAGTTAAGTAAGTAAACTTATACTTTATGTTAAGAGTCGCTGAAATCTCTTGCACAAAATAATTCAGAATTTAGTTCCAATTCATAAATGTGCTCCTCAGATTTTTTAGGCCTATTTATTTAACTTTTAAATAATTTAGTAAATAAAGGGAAGCAATGGTTTTGTGATAACCAAAGGAGAAATGTGTACACAAATTTTAATTACAAATTTCTTTTGATTTCAATTAATGTAGGCATATTTTTGATGTTTTAAATTATTATTTATTTTTAATAAAACACTAATATAACACGTTATAAGTTGGTTTACGACTAAAATTTTTAGGTATAATTTACTCGAATAACTCTAGTAATTTAAAAGATTTAATCGATTATTCGAGTAATAAAAAAACTAAACTAAATATTTTATTTTTTTATTTGGGAAAAACATTTTCTATTAGAATAAATTATGGTTACTATATGATTGTATTTTATGTATTGTAAAATCAAATAACGAAAACCGATTGCTTTTTTTAAACAAGTTTCCACGAATTTGTGATCGAATATTTGTCAAGTGTGACCATAGCTTTTTTTAATTTTTTTCTTGATACCTAGGAAATGGTACGTCAAATTATTTGTTATTTTGGTACTGTTTTTTGAAAATTGTATATTTTTTAAATATTTTTTTTTTTTTGGAAATTTATGCCTTTTGAAAATTGATACATATTTTTGGATAGGTACTTTTTTGAAACTTAGTTCTTTTGAAAATCAGTAGAAGAGGAAGTATTCGCCATAGGGGCACATATGCCATTGCCAATTATGGCAGATCTTTTATCAATAAATATAAATATTTTGTTGTAGGTATTTTTTGTGACAATTTTTCTAGGTTTAGGATTTAATAAAGATTTTGTTTCGTGTTATTAAATTGACTGTAACGAACAAGAATTGGCAAGAGGTGTTTCAATAAATTTATTTAAAGTGTGAAAAAAATATAAGTGGTGTATTATACTCCTTCTGAGAAGCTCTCGCCAGACTGCTGGTGCGTCGGAACCAGATAATCCTCCCGAAATGTCGCAATCAGCTACGAGATACTTACTAGCTATAGATTTTGTACTATGCATATAAAGTCTCTAGTTTCTACAGAATTTAAGCAAAAAATCATTTTATGATTTTCGCAATGTACTGATTTTGGATCGGTATTAATAATTGAATTTTTATTTCTTGTTATTATTAAAATAAATTCCACCTCCATTACCTGGGATATTTTCACCGCTTTTGGTCACTTCAAAAAATTCATGAAAACGAAGAGATATCCAGGATCAAAAGGCCTTAAATTAAAAACCACATATCTAAATCTTTAGTATAAAAAAATATCGTTTAAGATTATGAGAAGGGAACACTTTAAACAATAAAGTGACGAATGTTTCTCCTTCTACCCATTTTTTTTAATTGAAACTAAGACATTTTTAAAATTGGTAGTTTTTGGTTAATTGATAATTTTGCAAAAAAAAAAAAAGAATATGAACATTTCTCAATAGAGAATTCAAAAAGTCGAAAAATCTGTAAAAATACGGTTTTTTATTTACTAACAGATTTTTGGATTTTCAGTAGAAAAATTCTTCGGACTTTAACCAATATAAAGATGCATAAAACATGTCCCTCAATTATCGGATTTATTCGAAAAATAATTCAATACACGGACAGACAGAAAATCATTGTCATTTCGACTCGGGAAGCAGTACCCACATTATATATGTATATTTATAAAATTTATGGTGAACCGAAAAAGTATTGTAGAAATTATACATGGAATGGCAAACTTATATATCTGATACCTTTGATGAAGGATAAAAATTAAACAAAAAAATTGTAGTCGATTAGTCAGTTGTTTTAACAGATTGAACTCGGCCTATATTAATTACAATCCATAAAAATAAAAATAAATTACCTTAGAACTAAACCATTTTTATACCCACCATCAAAAAAAATAGGGGATATATTGGGTTTGTCATTCTGTATGTAACATTTAGGAATAATCGTCTAAGACCCCATAATATATTCTGGGTCTTCGTGAAATTCTAAGACGATCTAACTATGTCCATCCGTTTGTTGAAGGTACGGTAGTGTTAGGAGTAGATTATGTAGAGGGACCAAATTTGACTCAAATATTCACACAAAGAAATTTGGGCCAAAAACAGACAATATTGGTGTCCGTCGTAACTCCAGTTTATATTTTTCCGTCTATATCTCTTAAGCAAAAGCATTTCGTACAAGTAATCCGTTCAACTCCCATATAAGATGAAAGTTCAAGATGGTGGGTATAATCCATTTGGCCAAGCCGAATACGTATAACATTCTTACTTGTTTGCTCTTGAATTGTTGTCTTTGAAACTGAGGGATTAGTTTTACGATTTCAATATAATTTTTTAATAATTTTCTCTAGATTTTATAATTTAAAATAAAGTTTCTTAAGAAAATATATAAACTTATTATCTACTTATTAATCCTTATTACTTGTGTGAGATTAAAATGAAAATGTAATGGGAATTTTTTAAATTATTTCTTCATATGACCATTAACAAGGATTTTGTGCATGGATGAAGTTTTTCATTGTTTATGCACATATAAGCTTTTATTCCAAGTTTATACTTTAATGTTGTAAATGTTAAAATATCGATACATTTATACACAACATACATACATACATACATACATACATACACTTCAACATTTTCAATCAAACTATTTTTAAGCTTCTTATTTCTGTTTTCTTTAGATTCCTTCTTTTAATCATTTTATTTTATACTTACTTGTCAAATGTCAATCACATTTAGATACAAATAAAAAAAAAAAACACAAGTAGGACAATATAACAACACGTTGTCCCTACAAGCAAAGTAATACAAAAGTGATTCGAATTCGTATCGCTTAGAAGAAACATTTTATTGTCGCATATTGCAGAAGTTTCTCCCATAGGGAAAGATTGTGCATCACAGGCGATACGTCTAAGGAATAAGAAATCAATAAGCCTGGAAGAAAAATAGGCAATATTGATTATTTAGGTGAATCATCTAGGTGAAAAAAAGAAGATACCGCTAGATAATCTTCAGCAGGAGATGTATAGAAAAATTATCACTAAATAAATCTTGAAATAATATAAAAAGAATACTTTTACATCTTGTAAAGCATGTACTTAAATCTGAACATCATAAAGCACGAATATTAAAACGCTCACATAAAATATCCATTATTCTACAAAAAGACAAACAAATTTCTTCAAAAGTTTTTTAGTTTTTGTAAAATTTTTCGACAACTGAAGATGATCTCAATGGGATATAATTAATTTATTGCTGAAGTTATAATCACCTTACTGTAGAAAGAGCGATATTTTGAGGATAAAAATAATAAGAAATTTAAAAAACTGATAAAAATACAATATTAGAAAAATATTGTTTTGATTATTTTCGTCCAAGTAATAAGAAGAAGGTGTTGCGTAAATTTCTTCTAGGAAAATATCTTCCAAATGTTTGTAAGGGTTTGTAAACTACTTAATATATGTGTATATGCATTGGAGTTGTCATTCGAACAGGAATTATTCTATTATTCGAGGAACAAAATTTTTTTTTTCGAAAGAACATTTTTAAATTTAGAATAAAAAATTATTCGATCAATTTTTAACGATTAATCGAATAACCGAGTAACTTTTCAAAAGAAGTTTTTGTTAAATTATTAAGCCTTTTTGAAATTATAGATGTAAAAGTTTTGTTTAGTTGGAAAATCCCTGTTGAAAATAATTGAAAATTTCGTTAGAATACATAAATGTTTAAACCACGTTTTAATAGATTTAGGGTTAAAGTCTTTCAAGAGCACTGAAGTTTCAGTATTATTTGGAATTTAATTTTCAGAATTATTTGCAATTTATTTAATAAAACATCATAAAGTTAAAATAAACGGGAGACGTAAAGTTATTATGAAATTCTGGAAATTTTTCAGCGCATATTAATTTTTCTAAATATTCAACAAAAGGTGAAACAAAAGCAAATGAAAATGCTATATTTTTGAGAATTTTTTATTTATTTATTTCAAAAATTATATTAATGAATCAAGTGATGTGGAATAAATAATAAATAATATCGAAAATTTAAAAGAAATTGATTTTAGCAATATTGATGATTATTGAATTTATTTAGAAAAATCTCAAAAGAATAGAAAAATTAGATTTGCTTTTAAAGATATATTTTGCCACCATCAACAATAAGTGAAAAGATTGTCTTTACACACCTGTTATTAAGACAAAAAAGAAAAAACGAGAAAAAAGTTATAATCAGTCAAGACCGATGATACCCTACACCAATGTATACGAGCATAAAAATTCGGGAGGGGGACTTATATCATACTAAATATAAAATAAGATATACAAATACAGAATAATGCGTTGATACTAACATCTATATGATTTTATGCAATTTAGGGCGATTCCTAGAGGTGGTTTTATATCGGAGCTATGGTAAATTATGGAATGATTCTCATAAAATTAGGCAATGTTGTTTCTAAAAAACTTATTTATGTCGAATATTAACTTGGTATTAGCATTCGCATGGGATTTATGCCCGTTAAAGTGATTTTCGGAAGAGGGGTTTATATGGGAGCTATGGTCAATTATGGACCAATCTTTATACAATTGGTACAAAGATTGATACTTATACAGAACTTCTTGGCACCGAATATCATTAAAATATTCTTATTTTTAAGGCAGTTTTGAGTGTTTCAACTCTATTCCGGGAGGACATTTGTATGGGGGCTAGGTGAAACTATAGACTAATCAATTTCAATAGGCTTCGTCGTTGCATGATAAAAGTCTCACGTGCCTTTAAAATTTAGACCCGTACTTTGTGCACAAGGTTTACACGGACAGATAGCCAGACATCCAACCAGACGGACGGACTGACGGACATCGTTATATCAATTTAGAAAGTGATTCTGTGTCGATTGGTATACTTTAAGTTTGATGTTGGATAACTTTTTCTATCCGTTATAAACATCAGCACAAACGCATAAACCCCAACAATCTATGGTGGTGTAGTGTATAAAAACAATAATCGTTTTAAAGCCAACATGCTTAATTATTTTTTTATGAACGATAATTTAAAAAGAAATATACTTTAATTACATAATTTGTCTGTAATATGAATATGGTCTCAATTTTTGAGTATTTTTCTTTTTGTTCTATGTTAATTAATTGTTTTTAGTTTTGTTTTATGTTAATAAAACTAAAAATTTATTTAAAAAATACAGGTTTTTGCATTTTTTTTAACTTGTAATTAATTATTCGAACAATAAAATATTCTTTATTCATTCGGTTTATCGAAGAAAATTAAAATTTTATTCGATTTCTCGAAGAAAATTAAAATTTTATTCGATTTTTCGAAGAAAATTCAAATTTTATTCGATGAATTTCAATGTCGAATAATTTACAACCCTAATACGAATGTATATATATAAGTATATTTACATGTATATAATAGTATACACATCAATATGTATATATAGCCATGAACATACACACTATATGTATAACTAAAATGCTTGAAGGATTTTTAATGTAATAACATTGATTTACATTTTCCATAAAAGAATTCTAAAACGGAAAAAATATATGCATACATACAAACATATGTAAAAATTGTGTGTGTATTAGTTATATAGAAAATCTTGATCCTGAAAAAAATGTTGTTGTTTAGCCAATAAAGAAAATATGTTTGAAGTATATACTCAATGTTCAAATTGTAACACTATACATGCAACAATATTAATGATGAATAGATTTTTCTTTCGTTTTTCCTGTTGCTATTTTCTCAAAATAAATTTTATAAACTTATAACTACAGGTATGTATATATATAAAGATATTTATAGCAAACATGTTCGCACACAAAAACACAAAGGAAGTTAAACCTTTGTAGTTTTTTCGAAAAGGATGTTGAGTTGTTATTAATTTACAGTTTTCTAAAAAATCTTTATGATTTGTTTATATTTATACACTTCTACATAATCTACTCGTTCCTGCTACTATTCTTCTTTGATCTTTTAAATACATGTTTCTTTTTGATGTTTTTCTTGGATTGTATTGAATTGTGGTTTTTATTGGGATTTGTGGTAAAAAGCCTGAAACTATTTTATGATTTTATCAACATTTAATTGAATTTTCTTAAATGTCATTCATTGAAATGTAAAATTTTATTATTTTAAATATTTAATTTACAGCTATTAGGCTTCTTACAATTTAATAAAAAATAATATAAGTAAGTTATAGAGTGATTGAAATACGTATTAAAATTCAAAAGAGAAAAGCAAAAAAATTCCTTGGAACTTGTGTTAACTTTATAAGCAAATCTTTCATCTGTTATTCGTATATTAAGCATTTTTTCTAAAGAAAGAAATATTATATATATATATATATATATATATATATATATATATATATATATATATATATATCAGCCCCTTATTTCTTTTTAAACTTGAAATTTATATTTGGCAGTTGATATAGATATATTAATTGTTAATTGTTAATAAAATGAGTATTCAAGTAAGTGGCAGACAGACAATATTTGTGTTTTCATAACGAATTGTTGTTGATATAGCAACCGATGTTTTGATTATAACAATATAATGTTTGCATTTCTGAACTAGCTGATAAATCATGCATATATCAATAATAATACCGTTTAGTATTTTAGTGTTTTATTTATAACTACTATATATTAGTTATATATAATTTTAGTAGTTAATTAAATATATTTTTATTTTTTCCATTAAACTATTAAATTCCATTGAAATGCTGTTTGCGTTCATAATTAAAAATATTATATTTATTATTTTATTATGAAATATATTTATAATTAGCACATACTATTTTCTATATTGAATTAATTATTTCAAATTATCTGTTTCTTTTTAGTATCTACAAATAAACAATTGGCACAAATGTTCATCTTAATTTAAGCAACATGTAAGTAGCTCTATATATTTTATTTTGATTTCTTCAAAGCACTTAAATTTAAATCTGTTAACTGCCACTTAAGAACTTGGCACTTAAAATTATTTTATTTTATTTATTTTTTTTTTTGAATATTTTTACTAACACCTGCTACTTAAAGCTAAATAAAATAAATAAATATTGTGCACTTTAAAGTAAGTTACTTATGTGGAGTGTTTTTGTTAAGACCTATATATATTTGTATGAATTAATATGCCAGTAATTACAAGTATATATAAAATTTTAAAAAGATTTTAAGAAAATGAATTCACATATTTTAGTAAAAATTTATGCCTATTCTCTCTTGGTTTTAACAAAATATAATTGCATTTAAAACCAGCTTTTTAATTTAAATTTTAATATTTAAAATAAATAATTATTGGATTTAAGAAAAAATCAAAAAAATGATAAAAAATATATTTAAACAATTCCAAGAAAGCTTTTTTACCTGTCATCTTTCAATTTTCATAAAGGTTTTTAAACACAAACTCCATTAAACCATTTATCGATTTCAGTTTTTACTTTCGCGAAACTGCAAAAACTCGCATTCTCACTTATGTATTTTAGATATCAATGTCGCTGTGAATACTTTGTAAATTTTAATAATTTAAATAACATTTGAATTTTTCTTAATATTTTTCTAAAAAATGCATTTTAATGCAACTGCAGTTTTTAAATGCATTTTTCTTTAAATATGCTATTTAAAATTTTTTAATACATTTAGAAAGTATGGAATCTTTACATTAAGATAAAAATTTCGAATTTTTGGGAAGCGAAAATCGGCTATGCATAATACATTTAAAAAAAAACATGTTCCAAATTTTTCATATAGAAATAAAAATTTCTTATTTTTTGAAAAAAAAAAAAAATATTTAAAATTGTATACAAAAGTGTGTAACTTTAAATTTAAAAATCATATAAAAGACTATTATCTTACTTTTTATTAATTTGATCTATATTTCTAAAATATCTTTTTCGTTCGAATTTATCTGCAAAATACAAATGAATGTTATAGATACATTTTTGACAATTGTGAATTTATTAAATTTGATTTTTTTATTTATTTTAAATTGTTTTGTTTACAATAAATTGCAATATTAATTATACTATTATATATTTTCAACAAATTTTTAAAAGTTAACCCAATAAATTTTTAAAACAAAATATGTAAACTTACTCATATTTTAAGAATAGAACCAGAAAAATAGAATTTTTATATGAAAAAATGTGAATAAGTTTAGAAAGTAGGTGTGTGCATTCAAAAAAAAAAAAAAATAGATTTTATTTGAATGTAAAGATTCTATACTTTCTAAATATGATAAAATATTAAAAATCCGAAATAGAATATTCAACGAAAATTCTATTAAAAATGTCTTTGTATTAAAATGCATTTTTAAAACTCTTTTTTAGTTGTTAAAGATTCGTATTGAAGCTGATGTAATTACAATTCAAACGCCGTTTAGATGACTGAATTCCACAAAGCCTTCCCAGAAATATTTTTAATTGAAATTATATACTTTTGAGATTTTTAGGTTTTTTAGAAAGTGAAAAAGCCAAATAAAATCGCGAGTTTTCGCAATTTGGCGAAACTGAAAACTTAAATCGATATAGATATAAGTGAATAATTGCAGGCAACATTTTATGAAACTCATTCGATAATTTTTTGGACGTTCTTTCATGGAATTGTCGATTTATAAAATAATTATAAAAAAATGTTTTCTCATATTCACCAATTTTTCTTTGAAGTTTAAAAAATTATTGATTTAACTTACAGATAACTTAACAATTTAAAAAACTATATCTAAAATTCAATTATCCGCTAAATGTTTATTTTTAATAAATAAATTTAATAACGATGCATACTTGAATAAAAAAAATATTGCAAAATATAAACATTGACAAAAAATAAAATTGATAAATATATTATTCTGGCAAATTAAACCCTTTTGAATAATATAAAAAAAAGCTCAGTTAAAAGAAAAAAGGGAATTCTGCGAAAAATACAATAAATTTAATAAAAATAAATACAAATAAGTAAATATGAACGAATGAATGAATTTAGTAGATATATGAATAAAAAATCTGCAATTTGTGCATTTCCGAGTAATAAACTTTTGTAGGTATTTATTATTTTAGTTTTTTTTTTCTTTGTTGGATAGCCATTGTTACGGCTTAATACACAAATAAAATACAAAATAAACTATAAATAATTCTTATATTGGGCAGAGTGAAATCTTAAAATATTCTTTAAAAAGTATAGTCTTTCAAACTCATGAAAATTTTCCAAAAATAAGTTATTTTTTTCTGTTATAAGTTGTTATAGTATGTTTTAAATATTTTATTTTGGAAATAATTCTATAACTTTTAAAATAAAATATAGCGACGTTTGACATACAAACAGACCGAATTCTTCTCTTTCGAGTTTCAAACAAATCAAGGCACTAGTCTTGCTTGTATTTTTCCCAGAAAAAATAAAAAAACTGGGGGAAGTGTTTTTAAAAGACAAACATTTTTGCCACTTCAAAAGTAGAACTAATTGCATATTTTGCACACTATTGGTAGATCTTAATAATTAAATATCCTTTTGGTCGTAAAAAGATAATTATTTATAGAAAAACAAAATTTTTACCAACTTAAAAATATTTTTGTTAAGTATTAGCACAGAATACCAGCGCAAAGACACTAAATTTTTCTCACTCAATAAATTTAACCCAGAATTCAGTGATATCTACTTTTAAGAAATCTATTAAATTAAGTAAATAATTATAGTAAATGTAAAGTTAAATATTTGATAAAAAGTGTAATTCGTTCCAACTATTTAAATTCTGTTTAAATTCTATAGAATTTCTAAAGTTTACTCTAAAAATATTTTACGTTATACTAAATGTGATATTGTTTTGAGCTTTTATTTAAATAAATAGTGATTTTTTTACGTGGTTATTAAAATAAACAGCTAGAAATGTTAAATTTTCCGTTTAATAACGTTTTTCATAAGCTTCGATTGCGAATTTTTTTTAATGTATGCAACACTTTACACGTTCATGTTTACAAAAAAAAAAAAAAAAAAAAAACCTAGGCACACTAGTGACTGTGTGTGGAATGGGAGAAAAAGCAAGAGAATTAAGCTAAGTTCAGATTACGCAAATATTTGAAACGAAATATTTCACTGTGTTCGCACGCAATTTTTGTTCACATTACGCGAATTTATTCCATATTTTTTTTTTGATGAAACAGCTATCAAATATCGTAAAATACGAGAAGATTAAATGTGTGATTAAACACACATCAATTGTGAAATGAATTTATAAAAAAATATTTTACAAAGTAAAATATTGATATACATTTAGTTAAAGGTACAAAACTTTTCGCCATTAACTAAAAATAACGCTATTGTGAGCATTGTATGAACACAAGTTGTAGAATATTTGCCTCTATTTTGAACTTTTTTTTTTTTTTTGATCTAACAAAATGTATGATCAAACAACAAAAAAATATTGTTGTTTTTATATGTACAAACTTTAAATTGTTTCAAATCAGCTGTTATCTTGTCAAATCAACTGTTATCTTGTACAAACATTTCCTGTTTACATTACGCAAAGCAAAGATTTGCAAAAATCGTCAAATATTAGCGTAGTCTGAACTTAGTTTAAAACTTTAGCTCTGAAAATTAAATAAATTTTATTGCTAATCCATAGATAAACTTGGTGAAAAATCGTCAAATTTTTAGAAAAAAAATCGCCAAAATCATCAAATCGTCAATATTAAAAATTAGTTGTTTTGTATGCTAATGAAAATTTCATATGGTTTTTTGATGAAAAATTTCTTTTATTTATGATTAAATTTTATATTAAGCAGAAATTAATGAAAATCATATTAATTTTATATGGTCGGCCTATTATGAAAGCAAAGTAGTATCTATCAAGTCTGATGATATGTTTATATGATGAGCATATAATTTTAAATATGATTATGTTATAATGTATGACTTTCGAAAAAAAAAGTTATTTATTTACCTTGTCTCGAGGAACACCATTGATTGATATACGAAATTTAGTTTTGAACGGATTCATCATAAATGTGTTAAGATACTTAGTATAGCTAATTAAAAGTTTTTATACAAATTGTAAAAGGTTTTTGACCTTTTGTAAAGTTCATAATAAAAACGTACATAATTGAATTGAATATTATAATATATTGGTTCCTATAAATTTGTTCTATAAATGGACAATTTACATTGACAAATTTTTAATATTTATATACCAATTAATTTAAATTTAAATAAAAAATGTTAAGAATTCTTAAAATAGTTCTGAATCTCTTTGTGACAAAAATCGTCAATTTTGGAATAAAAATGAGCAAAAATCGTCAAAATATCGCTGTGACAAAGGTGTCCACAGCGACAGAGAGTAGCGTAATTATCTGTGAAATTTGTGTTAAAATGTCGTTATTCTGGGCCGAAACTAACTTTAAATATATTTTTAAAATAATATTTTTATAAAACAAAAAACAAACATATATTACTTTAATAGAAGAACTTTAAAAGCAGTGATTAAGATTCATAAAAGAGAAAACTATTCCAATAACGACCAAGAACTACTTGTGTAGCTCTTTTCAACACTAATTATTGCTTTTGATGTTCTCTTTTACCGTGTTTGTCATACTTTTCAGATTTTGTACGAGTTAGTTAATTTTCAATACGAAGCATCTTAGAAAAAAAGCAAGCTTTTTAGATGTAAAATCAATTTGTATAACACAGTACAACAAGAAAATATTGCCTCAATAACTCCAACGCAGAATGAAAGCGTGCCAGTGATCTACAAAAAGTTATTTCGAAAAAGTTTGGATTTTTTTTGTGCCACTTTTCAATATAATTGATGAAAAAAAAAAAAAAAATTAAATTGTAAATACTTTTATATGTAACTGTTGTTTTTCAGAAATACTAGACTTTTACTGTATAGTTTTGTCATGATATGATTTACTTCATTTGACTCGACATTATGTTTAAACTACGAAACCGCTTAAATTGAAATTTGGCACAAAAAAAGTCTATATACATGGTCTACATGTCATTTAAAGACTCACAATGGATAAAGTTTAATTTCATTAAAAATCGACTTTGGCGAAAGAGAACTTAAAACTGGGCGTGGCATCCTACTTATATTTATTTTAGTCCATAGTTTTTTTCTTTTTCAAAAGATACTCGATGTATGTGCTAAATTTCATTTGATGTTTCAAAAAAAGGATTGTTAACAAAAAGTGGGTATGGTATTTTTCTTAATATTATATCCAGTATTTCCTTTCAGAGGATGTGCGATATATTTATAGTTAAATCGGCTGAATAATATAACCTTTCTGATATTATAAATAATCCAATTATGAGAAGCTTTACATTCTGTAGTATGATCGACGCTGTTTTCCAACTGGTTTTAAGCCCGTTTTTTTTTTTCGTTTATGTATTGTTGGTTGTCTCATTTTTCGAATGTTGAATAAACCGGTTTTTTAAACACAAAAAACAGGTTTTAAAAATAACATTATATTTAGAAAAACATATGTACTAAATACTAATATTTATGGGAATTTAAGAAAAATTTATTAAGTGATTAATATTTATGAAGTTAATTTCTTGGTTATGTTGCTTTTATTAATATAGTTTAAGGTTAAATTGAAATTAATCTATAGGTTTAAAGAAATAATAAATTAATAAATATATTGGATGATATTCGGATTTCAATGGAATTAGTTTTTTTTTCTTATAACCACATCTAACATTCTTACAAACAATTCAAATATTATGTGGTTTTTGTTTATTTAAAAATCTAAAATATTTGGAAAAATTAAAAGAGTAGTATTTGGAAGAGATCTTCCTGAAAAAATGATTTCGAAAAAATTGAGACACCATTTTTCCATATTAAGCCACATCACAACACAGTGTGAGATCTTGCAAAATTAGCTGGTCAAAATTCAAATTTTTATTTCACTGAATTAGAATTTGCTCTAAAATATATTTAATATATAGTAATCAATATATTGAAAAGAAATAAAATCGGGTCATACTAATTTCAGAACTCCTAAATGCTTGAATTTTTTGGTATGGCAATAAAACTCTACGAAAATAAATTTTACATAAAAGAAAACTATTTTACAAATTATTTTCACGTCAAAAAAAAAAAAAAGAATTATTGAAAATTCATTTCCTATAAAATGTTCTGACTTTTCAAAGAATGATGAAAGATAATGCTAAAAAATTTACTTTTGGCCAGCCAAGTCATCAAAATCTCACACTGTGCATAGTTTTTGTACATATTACATAAAACTTAATCTCATTTCTGATAATTATTTTCTTACCTCAATTAAAATTATTTTCTTAAAATAGTTATATATAATAAATTCTAATCTCAATATTATAGCATTTGCTGATTTTTTTAGAGTAATATATATCTTTGAGGGAAATATTTACTGGTTTTTTTCGGAATTTTAAAAACAATAATTGGCTTTTTTCAAAATTCTATCTATTCGAATTATTTGAAAAACGGTTTCTCCAAAAAATCGAAAAATCGATCACCTTAGTACCCATAAATTCATTGAAATTCACTTACTTAAATGCTTCATGTTTCGAGACTTAATGAAAGAAATGTTCCAAAATAGACAAAGTTTAAGAGTCCATAAAATCGAAATTCTAACTAACTTTGTGAAACTCATTAGAGATTTTATTCATATCATTAAAATAAACATCAAAATGTAAGTCTAATTTTGCATGTTCTTTAAAGCCTTTTTCAATTAAATTTCATTTTAAATAACATAATTTGTTATTGAATGAATCATAATCCGTTATAATCCCAAAAAAAAAAAAACAAAAAAAAAAGAAAATCCGTAAATTGTAAAGTTTTTTCAAACAAATATAAAAAAAAATATACTTTAAGCAACAGTTTGTATTTAAATTTGCATAAAAGAATTTAATACTCATCATGATGACCTTTAAATATAAACGCAAACATTTCTTCATTAATTTTCAATTTGTTATGGTTGCTTATAACATTCTCTTATTTTATGCTTGGATGCATTGCGAATACGTCATATGTTTTATAAATTTTGAGCAATAAGTATAAAGCAAAATAATTCATTTTAATTAAAAAAAAAAGATTTACAGAATCCATATTTAGGCTTCATTTTATCCAACCCTATAAAAACCGATAACCTATACCTATTTATTTCTGTAATTATTACACTAGCCTCGTTGTATTATCACAAGTATATCTAAGTAGATTAAGTGGCATCCAAGTTTATATTATTGTTATTACTTTCTTATATATCTATCTAGTGTGAATACTGTGAACTGCAGACTGTTTTTTTAAACCCTTGTTATTCTTACATTTTTCTGTACATTTTTCTTGGTCATGTCAAAAAATCTTCACATGGGAAACTATAAAAGATTAAATTACTGCAAACTAGCATTAGTATTAGGGTTTGGGGTCAGGAAATTCCTGATTAGGAAATCTCATGATTTCCCGGCAAAATCTCGTCGGGAATTCCCGGAAATTTTTTATAAGTATAATGTGTAGTTTTAAAATCCTATAGCAAAAATACTACTGTTTTCAACGTCTCAATGGAAAAGTTACATTATTGTACACATAATATTTACTAAAAGCATTTTTAGATGGTAATACTGAATATTAAGATTTCTCAAAAATTCGATACAAAAGTCATATCTTAAATTATTCAAAAACATTTGATTTTCATATGTAAGATATTTTGTCTACATTATCAATATAAGGTTTATAGAAAAGTTTTCTAAAAAAAAGAAAAGAAAAAAATATTAAAGGAAAAACTAAATTAAATATAAAATCACTATATTACTGTCAGAAGTATTCGCTATCGAATCTTTTAACATACTGGTAAAATATGAAATATTTTATTTTTCAAAAGTATTAACAGAGTTGTAAATGAATCATTCTTTTTTGATTTCAATTTGTTACGAATTAGCTAAATTTTGAATTAATTCTTTTCACAACAAAAAAGAATTGAATGAAATTTGAATCACTTTAAACGAATTAGGGCGGAAATTAATTTCAATTCGTTTTCAATTCAAATGAATTTGTAGAATGTGTTGCAATTCCTTTTCAATTCAAATGAATCTGTAAAATGAATTGCAATTCGTTTCTAATTCAAATGAATTTGTTATAGTGAATTGCAATTCATTTCCAATTAGTTTGAATTGAATTGATTTTGAATTCATTAAAATGAATTAGAACAATGAATTGCAATTCAAATGAATGAAATCAAAAATGAGTTGCAATCAATCAAATTCAAGAGCAGATATAGGGGGAATGAGAATGGAAATTTCTCCTACCAAAATGAAAATATTCAGTACAAAAATTGAAAAACCTTGTCCTGGATCCGCGCCTGATCAAAGAAGACATTGTGTTTGGAGTTTGTTTCTTCAAGAAGTACTGATTTTTATTTTCAAAAATACACTAAACGACAAAACACATTTAATATTCAAGAAGCAATTAATAATTTTTGAAATCTTGTGACCCACGTCTACCCAACGATAAACTTTTTGGTATGTTGCATTTATTTAGAAGAAATAAAACTATTTTTCACAAATAAACAAAAATCAGGAAAAATGACAATGTATATACATATCGCTCATTTACTAAAAGACTAACTAAAAAAAACACGATTTTGCACAAAATCAATTCAAACGAGTTGGAAATGAATTGCTAATTCTCTTTTCTAATTCATTTGAATTAATTCAAATGAATTGCAATTCATTTTACAGATTCATTTGAATTAGAAACGAATTGCAATTCATTTGACAAATTCATTTCAATTATAAATGAATTGCAATTCGTTTTCAGTAAATTCATATGAATTGACTCGAATTTCATTCAATTCATTTTTTTGTGTGAAAAGAATTAATTCAAAATTTGCTAATTCAGTGCATGAATGATTCGCGAATTAATTCAAAAATGAATGATTCATTTACAGCTCTGAGTAATAATACTTCCCGTCATAGAATGACGTAGGAATTTAATGAAATTTCAAAAGAATTTTACTTTAGGCAAGTTAAGTTTTTGATTTTTTAATTGTGTTATTGGTTTGTGGAAATGAATATTAAATAACTTGCCAAAAGTAAAATTGTTTTGGAATTTCATTAAATTCTTAAGACATTCTATGACGAGAAGATACTTTGTTTTTATAAGTACACAGAAAAAAAAAAAGATTTATAAATATCAATAATTTTTTAGTATATACAAATAATTTTTTAATTAATTTTGAACCAACAATGAATTTTGTAAATACAAACACCAAAATTTTTAATTCATAAAAAAAATCAATTCCCGTTTTTTCAATTAAAACTTTTGTTGTATTAACAAATGAATTGTTAACTCTTAAAAATATTAAAAATTTTTTTTGCCATGTATCAATACTTAGTAATTAAAATTATTATTACATTAATGAAACAAATTGTTGGATTTAAAACCTAATAATAATAAATGTCGTTATCATATTAATTAATATCATTATTATTTTTTATCTTTTTGTTAATTAAATTACTTGACAAAGAATATTTGCAATTTTCGAAAAATATTTAATTAAATGAATTGTTAAATTGAAAAAAATTTGTTTGTTAAAATTTCCAACAAAATAAATATGGTATTAAAAACAACCAAATGTATTTTAAATAAATAATAATTCAATTAATATAATAAGTTTAGACGTGATATATATATATATATCACGTCTAAACTTATTTTATTAAAAATACTTTATATTGTTTATTTACTGAATAATTCTGTTAGCTTTGCTTTCCATTTATTTGTTACTTTGTCATTAAATTAATATAAAAGCAATTTAAGTTTTATTGCCAGTAATCGGCAATCTTTAATTTAAACATATATAAGAATAACGACTATCTAATACTAATATAATATAAATGTTGGATTGAAAATATAGTCATCTTTCTAGTTACAGAAATCTAATTATTTTCCAATAAATTCTTCAAATTAATAGCTCTGTGAAAATATAAGGCTTTAGTATGATATTTAATTCAAACTATTAAAATTTAATATATTCTACTTAAGATTTATAGTTAAAACTGGAAGAAAACGTTATTATAATGAATTTCCTCTTTGTGCATATAAACGCATTGAGATATCTTTGAGATATATTCCTTTCTCTTAACCAAAAACCATGTTGTGTTGTTACAATAACTCGCGATATAATGGTACTTTCTTATGTAGGAAATATTTGTTTCTTGCTTTTGTTGTTTTCTTTAATTTAGCAATCAGAACATATTGGTGATCATTTCAGTCGAATGTTCCTATAAGCGCAGTCAATTAAAACTTGTCTAAAAAGTTATTACAAAAAAAAAAAAAAAAAAATTAAAAAATTTTAACCGTTTTAGTTGCTTGTTTCACTTAAGCTAAGTTTCTGATGACAAAATGTCGGTTTGCTGGAAATATTTTTGTTTTAATTGGGAAATTTCATCAACTTAAAGGAAGCTAAAAGAAACTTCTCTTACAGACCAGCAAAAAATTCAAATTCAATTTTTTCGTGATCAGAACTATTCTAACAGAGAAATTGGATAAAAAATTAACCATTCGGAGGGAGTTATTCGAGGCTTTCTTAAGAAAGGGCAGAAATACAGAGAGAGGAAACCAACAAAAATTAACAAAAAGGCAAATTAATAAAATAAAAGAAGAAGCCACCCGCAATAAGTTAAATGTTACATAAATAGAGAATAAACTTGACGTTCCTATTACTTCCAAACATGTTGCACACATTTTGCGAAGAGACGGAATCATAAAATGGAAAAAACTAAAACGTAAGCCAATGTTAAAACAGCATTATAAAGAAAATCGTTTAAAATTTGCGCTCAAATACATTAAATGGACAGATGATTGGAATAAAGTAACCTTTTCTGATGAAAAGAAATTCAACTTGGATGGTGCCGATTCATATTCTTGCTATTGGCATGATTTGAGGTCAAACGAAATTCGTATGTCGAAACGCAATTTTGGTAGAGGCAATGTTATGGTTTGGGCAGACTTTTCTACTGCAGGAAAATCAAAAATATCTTTTGTTCCATCTAAAATTCAAACGGTCAGGAAAAGCTAAATGACCCAAAAAATTAGAAAAGAAAGCTTTTTTCTCATTCATTTTTGATATTTTTTTTTAAAAAGAGTGTAAATCTAGAAATAAAACATAGAACGGCTGTCAGCAAAATGATCCAATGAAAAATTACCCACAAAAGTGTTTGTTCGTCATTTTTGAATTATACGAGTACTTAGTACTTAATGGTCTAAATTTTTGGACCATATTCCGTTTTTATAAGATCTTTTTCTTAAATATATGTGTTCATAAATAGTTTCTATAGCTAATGGATTTTATTAACAAATAATTATAATAATTGATTAAGTAAGCACATAAAGTCATATTTGATTTGGAAAATAAAGCGCGGCAGGCGAAAATTTTTGTTAGATATAAATAATCCCGATATTTTGTGCGAATTGATACACAACAATGCTTAAATGGATAATTCTATAAAAATAAAATTAGTAAAAGCATATAAAGAATTATTTTCTTCTTTGTTGAAATGCTAAAATTTTAGCATTTTCAAGGCAATTTAAAGAATTAAGAAAAGGCTAAAAAAAAGCTAGAAGCTAAAATGAAAATTTTGAGGCAAAAAGTAAAATAAAAACGGAAAATTTAGCCTTAAAAAGGCTAAACTTACAACACTGATTATAACAATGTTCTAAATATTAATATGCCTTTCAAACAAAATCGAATGGAAAACTTGTATTATTGAATTTTATTCTAACCGTTCCTATAGAAAAACCCTTTTTAATGCAAAAAAAAAAAAAGTATATTACAATTATAAAGTTCATATAAACTACATTATAATTAAGAGGCATTTAACAACTATCTAAAATATTTATCAATATATTTAAATGTGATATCAACTGGACTGTCATTAAATAAAAATTTCATTATATAAATAATAATTAAATATTTTAATAAATAGATATGAGAGTGAAATATGTTTTTATTTACTCGTACTTTTATATGTTTATATATACATTAAAATGTACATTAGGGGGCTTCGTTTATTTATTTATTTATAGAAAAAATTAAATCTCAATGATACCAACTAAGATGAAAGTCTCAAACAAATTTAACAAATAAAATTCCAAAAAATGCCGACTAAAGTTACTTTCAAGATATCGACACTATTTTTTTATCCGCTCTATAGTTTCGGAATTATTCGAAATTTGCTACTCAAAAGTTATTAAAAAGTGCCTAAACCAAATATCATTAAAATTTATGAACAAATAATAATTTTATTCACAATTGACTGAAGACACCTATAGTAAAAATTTTGTTCAAATTTTGTAGGTATACGTAACATTTATTTTTACTATACGCAATATTAAGTATACGTAATATTTTTTAATAGGTAACTTTACTTAATTGTGAATAAAAAAAATATTTATGTAACAATTTTAATGATACTCGGCTTATTTTATTCGTAACGTTACTAAATTTATGATTAAGTATAAAAAACTTTATACTGATTTCATTTTTAAAAAGAACTTTGAAAATCTTGAATTTAGCATAAAAACCCCCCGACACTAATTTCTGAATAATTTCTGAAACTTTTAAGCAAATTAAGGACACTAATGATAAGACGATTTTGGTATTTAATTCTCTCAAATTATGGTGAAATATACTTGTGTAACTATATTAAAAATGGATTTTTTGTCAACTAGTATAATAAATCTCTGCAGTCATCTAGCAATTTCAAGAACTAAAAGAACTCTATATAAATAATATATAAATCCGGGCATCTAAAAATATGTTTAGAATACCATATTTTTTCTTGAGTTTCAAATATACCAAACTGTTAGTTATTTATCTGTTTCAGTTAATTTTAAGAATTTTGGCATTAGCATATTTTGAGCTAAGCAGCTTAATTCGTCATATTTTCGTAGAAAATCCTTATTTTAGAACATAATTGTATATTTTAAATGGCATATTTTTGCATATTTCATACTTAAGAGCATAATTTGGTATATATTATACTAAATATCATAATTTAGCTTATTTTCATACTTAAAGAGAAATTTTGTTTAGTTTGTATCCAATAGATTTTTTTATAATTTTTTAATATTTTACTTTAATAATTTGCCAATCAAGTTTTTTTAGAATAAGTAGTAGATAATATAAAATTAAGCGAAGTTAATATAAACATATTTTTTAAATTTAAGGGTATATTTTCCGATTTAAGGATATTTTTTATGTGCCTAAAATACTTATTTTAAAGCATGTTTTTCTTTTCCCTACTTATAGATAGCCAACATACTTCAAAAGTAACTTTTATTCTAGATTTTGTAGATAAACTTTGCTTTCCAAGCTCCACATTCTATTGAATAGAATTTTCTATAAATTCTATTAAATTAAAATTGCTTATAAAATTTACTAACTAGAGCTTTTTAGAACACTAAAATTTAAATGAATTCCAAAATCTTTAATTTATATTTATAAAATTAAATTTCGTATTTCCTACAGAACCAAAATTTTCTTTTTTTACCATAATTTTAAAATTTGAACCTTTTACATAGATATTTAGAGAAATAGCCTTAATTTATATATTCAACCTTTAGACAGTAACATATCGAGATGTTTGATTTTTGGAAATTTGTGTTAGAAGTTTTTTTTTTTGTAATAAATTATTTAGTTTGTTTTAGCTTTTTTTATAATTAGATCCAGATCGCGAAACGATACCATTTAAAAAATAAAATAAACGTTCATTTTTGATGGAAACATCGGAAACTATTTTTGGGCGTCATACTAATGTACACATGTACATATATATATAATGCATATATTTATGATATACCACATTCATTTTAATTTAAAAAAAGCCTTTAATATATTTGGCTGGAAAAAATAAATAATAAACAAAAATATATATATTTAAATACAAAAAAAAAAAAGAAAATAGCAAAAATGTTATGTCAAGATACGATAAAAATCAATTTTTTATACAATATACGAATATAATGAGCGTAATAAAACATTTTATGCTCCCGTTTGTTTGATATGAAAAGAACTTAATTAATATGTTAAATAGACATGTCAAGAGCAATGTTATTAAATTCCCTCAAGCACTTTTGATATACATATAGATGTATCTATGTATAGGAACGTATATATGTATGCCCTGTAGGAAATGTCACCAGTGAATCAGTACTGATTAACTATTGACACAATCAACAGTACTAGTGACTTATTATACCCCCAGCAATGCTTTTTTACTATAGATTTTTAACATATGCCTCTCATTAGAAATCTACTAATGACACTGGTACTATTGAGTAGTTAGTTCTTTTGGGACCATATATAGACATTTTCTACATATGCATTATAGTAATTCTAGTCTACACTTTTCTGAAATAGGTGTTGTTAATAAAACTTTTGTTAACATTTAATGTTTTATTAAAAAAATTAAGGAATTCACAATAGCCGTTTTAAATATTAAAAGTAAATAAGGTACATTTCATCCTTTTAAATAGTATTAAAAACATTAAATTTCATTATAGATACATATTTTGAAACGTATTTAAAAAAAAATATTAATTTTCTTTACTCTATAAATCGCCTTCAAATTCAGTGTTTTCACTTATTTTAGATTTGCTTTGGTTATTATTATTTTTTTTTCTTTTGGCGCTGAAATGCTCCTCCTAGCTTTTTATCGGTTGCTTCACTAAAACTTGATATAAAGTCTGCATATGAAAACAAAAAATTATTTACAAAAAATATTACAAATGTTGAGAACTCAAATATAAAACTTTTTACCTATTAAAATTTTAAAAACTTTGGCGAAATTGCTGCCGTCGAACTCGTCAACTCTTAATTTTTAATAAACAAAAGAAATACAAAATATGAAAAATTGGATTTTGTATGTACTTTTTAAATTTATAATTAAATAGTTATTATTGTAGTATAATTGAAAAAATATTAGATTAATAAAAACAGTTATGCCGGAGACAAATAATAGCATTTTTTTTTTCTCACCAAAGCAAATAAAATAAATTTAGACACTTCGTTGACAATGTCGCCAAAAGGTCACCAAAGTTGTCGACAAAACTGGTGACTTGGAGTCACTTGCCTCCAGATTTCCTGCAGGGTGTCGATATGTGTATAGTTTATATATGTATGTGTGTATATACATAGATACATAAGTATGTATGATTTAAAGTCGGAGCTATGTTTGTGCTGCAGTATTAAATTTAATATAAGTGCACTACTTTATGCTTAATCCTGTAAATTGAGTTTTAAATAAAGGATTTTATTTAAATACTACATTTTATTGCAATTAAATTTAAAACAAGAAAAGTAATTAAAATTTTTAATGATTTAACATTTAAATAGATGTTTCAATTTTGTATAATGTGGTATAATATCAATGTTGCTCTCCCTTAATATTTAAATTTAAAATTAGTTAAAAATTTCACTTGTTATTCTTTGACTAATAATGTGGATATAATTTTTAATAATAGAAAAATAACTTTAACTTAAATCTTAATACGTATATGTGTCTAGCGCCGGCTCCATCATTACAGCAAAAGGAAGACTATCATGATGTTTTTCCTTTTCATATATAATTTAATGAAAATTAATTTTGTCGTAATACTTAATATCCTTTTTAGGCATATGCAAAATACTCAAATATATAAATTTAGATAAATATATTCTTTTTCTTTTTTTTTTTTTGGTTTGGTATGAAAACGTGCCTTTTGTCTCTTATTATTGCCGTGTTGTGATCCACTGCTACTCATTCACTTAGATCATGACATTTTTTATGACAGAACAAAAAAAAAATCCCTTTCAAATCCCTTTTTAAAAAATGTATTGAAATAGTACTAAATTTATACAAATTGCTATTATAAAATACTTTCTTTTTTTAGTAATTTTTTTTTCTGGCTTCAGGCTATATTGTATAAATAATGTTTAGAACATATACACGATTTTTTTTATATATGTACATAAAAAGGGAATGAAGTTTATCACTCCTCTACAAAGTGAAATAATGTTTTGACTCTTTAATATTAAACAGAGAATGTTACGAAAGGCAAAGGGCAAAAATGATTTAACTTTTTCATCAAAAAATTGTTTTTTAGCTTAAGGGCAAATAAAATCATCATAAAAGGTGGCAAATGTAAACAATTTCATTAAAATGTTATTAACAATAGAGAATAAATAAAATATGGAAAAAAAAGTATCCCTTTTTTACTGAAATTATGAATAAAATGAACCAACTTCTTTGAATTAGCAATTTAAGTAGTTATTGTTTTTAGAGATTTCTTTTTAAATAAATATTATGCTAGACAAATTTTATTTAAACAATTCCAGTCATAATAAAATACTTTAATACCCAAACTCAAGTATATTGAAAGCAAAAAGCAAAGCAAGCAAAAATAATTTACAATTGTAATTTGTTTTGAATTTGTTACTTTTTTTCTATCTTTGCCTTTCTTTCAATGATTTTATTTTTATTGACATTAATATATAAGGCAAGAGCCACTTGTTGTTTCGACATTGGCTGACTGCCAAAAGGATACATTAACTAGGGTATCCAATTATTAGGGTTTCATATTAATCGGCTAATTCGATAAATAATTATTCGAGGTTAAAATTTGATCGATTAATAACCGATTAATAGCAAATTATTCGATTAGCCGAATAGTCTTAGTAATACATATAATATACCCCAGCAAAAAAAGAATATCCAAAGAACTTAATAAGATCATGAATTTGTGATCCAGAAGTAGTGCAAATTCGGATCATTTCCAATCAATTTAACATATACTTCTCATTGGACGATGTTCTCTTTTTTGATACCTATTCACTGAGTCATGTAAAATTGATTTTTTATATACTTTTTATCAATTCAAGGAATTTACTTTTAATTTTTATATAAAGCAAATATTAAAAAAAAAAAAATATATGCATAACAATATTTTTCATTTGATTAAAACAGTTATTATTAAATAACAAGTATTTGCAAATTTTCAACGTTTTATATCAGAAAAAATTATCTGAATCGCTTTTTAATGACATCTTTGGATGGTGTTTATATAACTCCTTAAACGCAAGAAACCGTACACTTTCTGACATGAAATGAAAGAGTACTTCCTTAAAAGTTACCTATTTACTTTTGCTGGAATATAAATAACCCTAATTATAGTATTTAATCTACTGAAATACTTTTTTTTAGAAATAATATAGAACAAATTCTTTCAATAAGGGTTCATCATTTTTTACCTACTTGTATGAGAAGATTTATTGTTTTTTAACTTATGCTACAAAATATTCTCCTAATATAGATTTATTTAATAAATCAGACTTTCTAATGTAACTCTCTTTATTTTCTGTCTGCGAGTGATTTTTGTCATAAAAGTCAAAATTAATATTGTCATTTTTTAAAATTTTCTATTGCCACAAGTTTAAGTACGAGTATTTATGAAGTTATAATCATTTCGCATTTTATTAAAAATTCTATCAAAAAAAAAAAAAAAAAAAAAAAAAAAAACATAAATTATACATAGACTTATCATTGGAAGACGTTCTCTCTTTTTATACCTATTCATTATTTGAAATTCTTTTTAGTAATATTTTTGGGTGCTGTTTATATTACTTCTTAAGGACATTAAAACGTACACTTACTGAAAATTTATAAGTTAATAAAAAATACTTTCCTAAAAATGACTTTTATTTATTTTTCCTGGGATATAACAGACATTTTAAGAAAATATATAGTTAACATAAATTTATTTTAAAAATAAAAAAATGTTACAAATTTATAAATCCAGAAAACTAAATTTCGGTTAATCGGTTATTCGACACAAATTATTCACCAAAATCAATCGAATAACCAAATAACGGTTAATCGTTTGGATACCCTAACATAAACTCAGGGTATCGGGCTACTTCCAGTGTATAAGGATATTTTTTGTTGCCGCAAATCGTCTATCAATAAAAACAAAGTCACGTTGTTCGATTTTGAGTTTACCATTGAATAAATATTCAACAATTCGTTCGTTTATGTGTGAATGCGTTGTGTGTTACAGATCAATGTATAAAGTTGAATATATGTAGTGTCTATGCATTGCAGGTCAGCACCATAACATTTTTCTTTATATGGACGATATAACATCGGCAAACAGAACCATAAATTATGTAAACACATTAGGTTGGTCCCAATAAAAAAATCTTAAAAGTGGTCGACGTTTTTTACAAAATCAAAATCAAGTTTTTTTTTTTTTTTTTTTTTTTTTTTGTCAATAATAAATTCTTAATTGATTCAGCTACATATGACATTCTGTCTGTGGAAAACACTCTCACATGAAAACTATTAAATAGAATGATTATTGACTAGGTTTTGCAACCAGTTAAGAGCCGTTTTTTTCGGTTTAAGTACTGTCGGTTTTTCTAAATATTAATTTTTTCGAATGTCAAATAAACCAGTTTTAAAAGAAACATTATATTTCAAAAAACATATATAATAAAAAGCATTACCGTTTGGCGGTTTTAGTCTTCAATTGCCCCTTCTTCAACCACCAGGCCACTTTTTTTGTCCCTTTTTTAAAATGGAAGTAAACGGCAACTTTTTAAGACTATATGCTAAATGATGAGAAACTAAGTTGCTTGAAATATCGCCACCCGTTATACATTAATTCCAATAAAGAAATTAATAATTTTGAGATTGTTTCACAATATAGTGATGCAAAAAAACCCCCCGAAGAATTTATAAATGAACTGAAACTGTTAAAAACTAAAGTTAATGATAAAGTTTATTAACAACTAATCAAAACACTAAAAACCCGAATCCTTTTGGAAAACAATTTTTCTCTATTAACCACATATAAGTTTACCATAGTTTAAAAAAGATGACCGTTAATTTTTGCAATGAAAAGAAGAAAAAATTCAGACTATATCCTTGAAGTCATGTTAATGAGATTTCTACACATGATGAAATCTGGATCTATGCGCATGATTACGAAACAAATGATTAGTCAACAGTATTACACCTTCCAAATGAAGCTCTTAAAATCAAACGGTCACTTGTTTCTTAGGAAATACAGACACTTTGATAGTGTGTGTTTGGAGTATAAAAGAACTATTAGTTGTGAATCATTTCTTCGAGAAAATTCTTCCATGAAGCAAGTAAAATTAACAGTCAAAGCCGAAACATTATCTACAACGATAATTCAAGTTTTACATATTTTTTGAAAAACTGCTAATATTATCTGCGCAAACATGGAATTATAGGATTAACCGCCTTACAGCCCTGCTTTATTATCTAATAACTTCATTGAATTATCCAATATTAAAATAAATTGCGTGGCCTACTTATTTCGACACTTGGAAAGTCGGTTATTATAACAAATATACATGTTTTATGGCTCAACCAGTGACTAAAAACCATCGTATCACTATCAGGTATTTCAATCTGCTATATACAGATGTGTGTAAGTAGCTATTGATACAAAAATTCTAGGTAGCGCGTATCACAGAAATCAGATTTTTACGTAGTTGCGTGACTTTTTGACAACCCTGTAGTTTATGTTCTTTACAAAATAATCAATAAACAAGGTTGTTCACATTGTTGACTGCTTGTACAAAATGTTTGCCGCTTCTTTTCTTCTTTCTACGTTGCGTCGCAAAGTTGACTGGTTGGGCTTTTAGAGATGCTTCAATCAAAGTGGAAAAACTGCCTTAAGATTCAGTTCAAACGTATCAGAAAAGATCTTGACAGTTGGGAAACTTAAAAAATTAATTTATATTTTTACTTTATTGGCTCAGCGGAACATCTTTTTTCTAAATTATCACTAATGGTAAAAAAAAAATTCCAACAGACTTAAGGTCGACACTTGTGAATCCATGCTTTCAGTCCTAAATTTGTTAGACGGGGATTTGTAAGACTGGAGTCTGAGTGATGACATCGTACAAAAGTACAAAAGTTTAATTATTAAAAAGAGAACTTTATATTAACTATTTTTGTTAATAAATCTTTAGTTTTATAATAATAAAAATTATTATAAGTTATTTTGTTATCAGTGTAATTGAATTTAGTAGTTTTTCTTAAAACACAATATTTTTTTGTTTTTGTTTTTATCAAATAAACAAATTTGAAGGAGTTTTTTTTAGTTATTAAAGCAATAGACCCTTTTTTCAAAAAATCCCCTTTTTTGGTGATTTTATTTCTGGAAATCTCCTTTTTTGAACACTTTTTAAAAATTCTCAACGGTAACGCTGGTAATAAATACTAATATTTAAATGGAAGTTTAGTAAAATTTCATTAAAAGATTAATATTTATAAAGAATAATTTCTTCTTATGTTTTATAAATATATGGGTCGATGATGTATGGCAACTGATCTGAAGTTGTGTTGTCAGTTGTCGAAATTATATTACAGATGGCAACTTCAGTTGCTACAAATTTCTACAAATTTCTGGTTGCAAGCAATTTTGTAAAACAAAAAATTGAAAACCAAAATTTTTTTTCGCAAAAATGTTATTAATTTGAGAAATTAGTAGATCAGGTATCAACTCCATATATTTAGAAGCACTTAGATTCGTGCAATAACTAGAACATTTTAAGCAACACGAACATTAATTCAACAAGTATTTAAAAGCGATTTTGCATGCCTAAAATGCAGATTCAGTAGAATAAGCGATATTGTTTCTGTGAGAGAATTCATTATGATAATCTCCTCCATCCAGGAAAATCCATACCAAAGCGGTATATTTGGTGAGTTCTCAAGAGTGAATACATTGTAAGAGTCATCTATTGTAAGCTGTTTAAACATTATTGAAATTATTACGGAAGATCTGTAAACACACAACTGATCCATTTAAAGAGAGTTTCGAACGAAAAAAATTATTTGTTTATTTACACTAATTTCACTTGCCGAACTTTCAAAATAGTATTTTCTGTAACTTTTTGACAACTGAAATGGAGTTGGTATTCATAATAAAAATTTACTAGAGTCTTAATCTTAAGGCAGTAAACCTATCATATGTTTTTGAACATTTGTTATGTTTATTGGTTATTTTTTAAAGAAAATAAACTACAGGGTTGATAAAAAGATATGCAACTACGTAAAAATAGATTTTCTATAGATTTCTGCGATACGCGCTACCTAGAATTTTTGTATCAATAGCTACTTACACACATCTGTAATAAGCAGGTTGAAACAGCTGATTGCGGTACGATGATTTTTGGTCGCTGTTTGGGTCTTAAAATATGTATTTTTGTAACAATAACCGACTTTCCAAGTGTCGAAATAATTTATTTTAATAATGGGTAATGCAATGAAGTTTTTGGATAATAAAACTGGAATGTATGGCGCTTAACCCTATAATTCGATGTTTGCGCTAATAATATTAGCGGTTTTCAAACAATATGTAGAAGCTTGAATTATCGTAGTGAAGAATGATCCGGGTTTGGCAGTTAATTTTCCTTGCTTCTTGGAAGAATTTTCTCTAATAAATAATGGCATACTTTATTCACAACTAATAGTTCTTGTATACTCCAAACGTATTAAAGAAACATGCGACCATTTGAATTTTAAAGCTTTATCTGGATACAACTTTTATGGGGTTGGGCAAACTTTGAAGGAGTAATACTGTTGCATAGATACAGATTTCATCATCTGTAGAAATTTCATAAATACGACTTCAAAGACATAAGCTCAATGTTTTCTTCATTTCCTTGCAAATTAAAAATTAATAGAGAAAAACTGTTTTCGACGCTTAAATATTTATTCAGTATTGAATACTTTTTAGTGGAAATAATGCCCAGAAACTTCTCGATCACACGACATGTCATATGTCGGTGTTACATAATCAGTGCGCGCGCAGCACCAGAGGTTTTAAACAAAACAATTGTTTTTAGAAGGTCTTCACAAAATTCATCCTGGAACCAAGGAACCAACAGTATATATGATTGGATTCCGCATGTCAGCGATATAAGGTGGCCCCCTAGAGCTTCATTTCTAAAAGCTAATTCGAGTTAAAGAAGATGTTGTTTTTCAATAAATCCACATCGATCGTAATAAAAAATAATTACATAAATATTTTTTTTACGAAAATGATTATTTACGTAACTGGGAAACAGAAATAAGTCTCTTATAAAAAAAATGTCTGTAAACGTAAGGCTTTAAAAACAACATATTTTATGTTGTTAGATTTAAGTTAACTTTCATAAGTAACGCCCCTCGTATTAATAACACTGTACTCGAAAATGAGACTTAATTGTTTTAACAAGATGGGCACCAAAAATTTATATTTTTGAAGTTTTGGCCTAAATTTGCATATAATGAATACCAAAAATAGTTTTGGTAAGAAAAGTATAATTGTTTATTGATTTTTTGGAGTTCTATTAACTTATCTGTATAAATAATTTTGTAAATTTTTTGAATACGTCGTTTATACTCGTAAAGAGAGAAATTCGCACGTATCAAATATTACTATCAAATTCTATTTACGTAGGTATATTTATATCCTACACCACCATAGGTGGATGGGGTATTATGCGTTTAAGCTAATATTTACCTATATACCCTAAAGTATACCAATCGACTCAGAATCACTTTTTAAATCGATCTAACGATGTTCGTCCGTCCGTCTGGCTGACTCTCCATGTACGGGTCGCAATTTTAAAGAATTAAAACACTCAAAAATGCTTTAAAAATAATAATATTTTAATGAAATTCGGTGCAAAGAAATTTTGTACAAATGTCAATATTTATGAAAATCGGTCCATAATTGACCATAGCTCCCGTATAAAAATATAAAGTTAGCGCTGATTTTTGAGATGTTTAATTTTAAAAGTCTAGGAAAGTTAAGTTTTTTTACTTAAATTTAATAATTTAGTTGTTCAATTTAGAGAAATATGCAATTAACTTTCTTTTAAAGTATAGGATCATAAATTCTTATTATCAAATATATTTCAGACGCTAAATAACAAAACTTTAAACTAATAAAACATAATAATGCAATTCCGTAAGTAAGCTAACTAGTGTTACCAAATAGCAAAAATCGGGCTAAAATTTTATTAATTTATGATTAGAGTATACATTATATCGATTTATTGTGACTAGCACAGTGTAATTATCTTGAATGAAATACTGTTGTCACTGGAATTTTCCGTAACTTTCTTAAAAATAATTTAAATATTTTATGTTCTTTTTTTAAATTCAATATTTCGTTACTTCAAATACAAAAAGCGGTAACTACAAAAAATTTATTGTTGTTCTTTAATTGGATTATGACTTACAGATTCAAAATACATCTAAACAAATAAATAAATAAATTCATATCTTTAAAAATTATATTAATATTAATTTAAGAACAATTTGGACAACAATTTTAAAAGTGTTTTATGCTTTATCTATTTTTGCTTTAAGTGAACGATTGAACATTTTATCTTAATTATCTAATTTTAAAGTAAATAATACAAATTCTACTTATTGTCTTTTGCATTTTCGTAAAGTTTTTTTACTTCTGCTGTAAAAAATCAAAAAGTCTTTTGTATTTAAACGAGTGGTATTTGAAAATGATTTACCAAATAAATTTCGAAAAAAATTAAGACACGTTTTTTCCACAACAAAACTTATTTAATTAAAATTTCTTTCTTAGGATAGTTATACTTAATAAATTTTAATTTTAATATTATGTGATGTCAAAACGGAAAGCAATCGGATTTGACTTCTACGATATTAATGAAGTTCACTACAGGCATTGGCTTTTGAAAGTGTTTCTCAAATCATAAAATTTTGAACTTATGTTCCGGTCCAAAAATATGAAGGTTTAAAAAATGAAAAGAAGCTAAAAAATTTTCAAATGTGTACTTGTGTCATTGCTATACATAGTAGATCCCTAGATTTAGTTTCATATTAAAGCTCAAAGGTCAAAGTTAGACATATAAAATTCAAACCATTTTATCTCAAAAAACGGTATTTTTAAAATTTTTAGACAATTATATTATGTTGACATAACTATTCTCCCTACGCATGTAAAATTTAAAGATATACACTCATTTAGTTTAGTAGTTATGGACCAAAATAAAATCTAATTAGTAATAATTTTAATTTAATTTTAGTACTTAATTATAGTATCAGGCAACATCTTTATAGCCTTAAAGATTATATGTAGTAAGTTAATTTATTTCGAAAATTTAAACGTCAAAATTAGACTTACACATTAAGCACCATTAATCTCCAAAAACGACATTTTTCAAATTCTTAAAAAATTATATAATGTGAACACAACTGTTCCCCATACTCGTGCAAAATTTCATGTTGGACATTTCTTCAGTTAAGAAGTTGTGTAACAAAATATAAACTAAAGTCAAATTTTGTGTATAAAATTAAATGGAAATTAATACAATATAAAATAATATAAAATTAAAATATAAAATTAAATTTTTAATATGGGATCAAAAAGGAACATGCTCTTAAATTATTTTTTGTAAATATTTTAAATTTTACATTCGGCTGCACCGAATCTTTTATACCTTTCACCACCTTACCGGCAAATAAAAAAATTTATGCCTTAAAGTATGCTTTCATATTTTCACATTTATACTTAAAAAAATACTATACACCATTACAGCAAGGGTTGCTTGCTTAAAAAAAAAACACTGATAGCTTCTGATACCTGATAAATTTATATACAAATGTTTGTACGTAGATACATGCTTGTACAAAAAACAACAACAATCTAAATCATTGAAATGCTTCTATTTACATCTAAAAAACTTCCAATATACATAAAAAATTATTGTGTGTATATACAAACAACAACTACTGCTTGCTTATACAAAAAACGACAACACTGAAAGTCATTGCAATGCATTTTATATATGTTTGTGTATCTAAATTTTTAATAATTTTTTTCAGTTTTTTGTCTATAACTCGGTTATTTACGTACCGATTTGGCTAATTCAGAAACCGAAAAATCAAAAAATATTTACAACAGATTTGAACAAAAATAAATTCAGAAGCTCACACAGAAGCTTCACAAAGTCTAAAATGAATTTTGGTCGACATCACAGATAATAATGAACCGAATTTGTTAATTCTTTTTTGAATAAAAAACATTCTAAAAAAAATTAAAAAAAATATTCTAAATTTTCTGTGCAAAATTAAAGAGGCTTAGAAAAGACAAAAACAAATAAGTTTTTAGAAACCTTTCCGGTTTCTTGTCAATATCTCGGCCATTATTAGACCGATTGTGCTAAGGATTATTTCTTATAATTTGATGTATAAAGCTTATATATACGATAGTTAGGGCTTTCTGAAAACTGATTTCAACAGAAAAACGGGCAGAATATATACTTTATGGGATCTTAGATGAATATTGTAGAAATTACAAACGGAATGACAAACTTATAGTATACCCTTTTCATCTGTACTGAAGGATATAAAAATTTTCTTTTTACCATATTTTTTTTTCATAGCTCCTAAATCAAAAGAGTGTCAAACTTAAATTTTGGCACCAACAGAGAATAGAGTTAAATTATCAATATATAATTTTTGACGAATTTTTGAGATATTCAACCTTGATGTTTATATCATCGATTTTGGCCTTTGAACTCTCGAAGTAAATAAATTTTATACATGTAATTTTAAAGTCAATATATTCTACAATTTTTAGTTTAGAAGTTATGAGCAATAAAGTATGTACACTTTTGGAAAATTTTCGAAAGTTTTTTTTTTCATTTTTAAAACATCATATTTTGGACCGGAAAGGGTGTTCAGTCTGTAAGTTTGTGATTTAATCAAATCACAAATATCTATAGCGAATTTTATTAAAATCGGATATATAAAATCCGAAAATGCCTTTTTTGTTCTTATATGAATTATTAAGCTTTTAAAGAAATATAGTTTTTTGGGAGAAATATGTACTTCTATAAAAAACCGGTTAATTTCCAAAAAGTCGCATAATCGATCTCCATAATATCCAAATAAAATGAAATTTATCCATTATTGCTATCAAATTCGGCTTGAAGAAAAAAAATTTTAATTAAAATTTAGACAAACCTTTGAAAATGATGCTATTTTTTTCATATAGTTTCCAAATCCGCAGCAGAATTAAATAAAATTTTCCCTATCTATTTGTGTTTATTCATTATATGCGAATTTATGCAATGATTTGAAAAAATGCCAACATCGAGAATTTAAACTCATGATAAAAAAAGTGTTTGAGAACTGTCCAAAAGTACACAAAAGTGATTCAAATTTTGGACATAATAAAATAACATAATAAGTTGTCTTTTGTAGAAATAATGTAATATTTATGTTATGTTTATGTTTATTTATATTTCAGTTCTAAAAATAAAATGTTTTGAAAATATTGAGTGATTGGAGAAGGTTATTTATCATGTTCGATGGGATTTTCTAAGAGGTTTTGTGTGATACCAAAATATTACATTGTTTCTTTAATGTGAACATAAATAAATCGATTTATACTTGATGTTGTTTTCTTTTTCTTTAATATGAACATAAATAAAAGAACCTAAAATTAATGTTGTGCTCTTTTAATTTGTCTAATAATTCCTTACGTTAGAACAAAAAATAGATGCTAAGGAACATGGAAACATTTTTGGGGGACCATGCTAATATACATAGGTCATAACATTTATGTTTTGTTCATTTTTCTATGGGTGTCTGCTGTAGATTTGAACATAAATATTTGGTATGGCAATAAATCTTGTTACGCTAAAGGTTATTTTTTCTTTATATACCAGTACTACGTAGTATTATAAAACTGTATATAGTTAGATTCCATACAAGTGTAAAAAAAAGAGGAAGCCCCATGAAATGCTCATATTAAAGGTATTTTAGGTTAACCATTACTTTTAATTAAATAATTTGGATTAGAAAATTCCTTAAAATATATGTAAATCTTTAGTATATTTTTTTTATCAGTGTAATAAGAAGACTAAACTTTTTTTTTTAGAAAAAGAAAACAAACCTTTCTAGGCCATGAGAAATTGATTTAGTTATTATGCAGCGATAATACTTCATCCTTGATATAATAATGCAAAGCTAGATAGCTTGAAAAACATTTAAAATTTTCATTGTAGCAGTAAATAACTGAAAAAGTATATGGTATAATCTCGTTCTACGTTTACCTTTAAGAAACCTCAAATATTTTTTATTTAGATTTTTTAAATTAACTTTTAATGCAGTTATGTCAACAACAGCTCGCGAAGTAAAATGACAAAAATCACCGGTAAACACTCAGAATTAAAAAGATCCAAGAAAACTGTTGGAAAATAAAAAGTTTTTTTATTCCTATAACCGTGTATTTTAGCATATGATTCAAATTCCTCTAATGTAAACTAAAAACACTTGTAGAAATAGGCCAACTTACTCGTAAGTTCAATCAATGTTTATCAAATTTTAAATTTTTTGCAGTTTTTTGATCAGAAAATTTGCATCGTTTAAAGTATTGTAAAATAAAGAATGGAGGTTTATTGCTCTTCTAATTATAAATCGTTTGAGATAGATCTCGTTAACGTGCCCTAGCAGCGCTATAGGTGGCCCAAACTTAGGAAAAAAAAAAGGAACGACTCTAAGAGGTGACTTCTTCGCGATGCACACTCACAGCGTAATTTCAATGAAGCTAAGGTATCTCGATTTCACAAAAGGTTGCCAAATTACATTTTGAAATCATTGTGACGTGATAAAATATTAAATTGCAAAAATGTTATACTCCTAACTCTTTAAAATCGATCAAAAATTTATATTATTTATATTAGCATTTTTTACATTTTATGTGAAATTATATTTACAATAAGTACATCGACTCTGTTTTAATTAAGCGAAACATTTTTTCAAACAAAAAAAAAAAAAAATTGCATAAAATGTATAAATGACCTGAGGTCTCGGTGTTCTTTATTTCATAAAGCGTCGAGGCACATCCAAAGCGCTAATTGAAATTGGTGAAAATATATACCAATCTGTAGCTGTTATTATAACTTATATCTAAATAAAATGGCACTCAAAAATAATTACGCTTTTGAATTTAATGCAACTGTTAACACTTTTGAGTGTGTATTTTTGTCATTGAAAAATTTATTTTATAATTCTATTATTAATATATGAAACTTTTTATTTATTAACATCATTTAAAGATTTTTTTTTTCTTTTTTTTTTTTTTTTTTGTAGTTAGGTGTAAAAATGCTTTAGCGAATTAAATGCTATTAAAAAATATCAAATATCTATGTACACTTTGTTATTTTACTCTATATTCTAAAGGAAGGTTTAAATAGATTTATTCAATAATATAAAACTTAGCGGAACTCCTTCAACTTGTATCTTATATACGTCTATGCCGGTTACACTTGTGCATTTATTATTGCTAAGGGACTTAAAGTAGAATTTTTACATTTATTTTTTTTATCAAATATTAAAAATATATAAAAAATTTTATAAAATTTAAAAACGCGAAAATCTGTGCATACTTTGCAGACTAAAATTTGTTTAATGAAATGTTAAAAATCACTGCGATCGCAATTATCTTCAGTGTCATCAACAATATCTTTTAATTTGTATTTTAGACATATTGAAGTGGATTATATACGTTTGGTAAATTTTTAAATGTTATTTAAAATTGAATTTTGGCAGTTTTTTTATAACTTTTTATCTTAAAACTCCATAACACTAACGCCGTTCGCTAAAAGTCATTCACGCGAACAGATTTGTGTTTCATTAAAGCCAGCTAATATTGATACTAAATACTATTGATGTACCATTAAATAATTTTTCAAATTTCTTTCAGCTTCAAAAATAAACGAGTTTGAAGAAATGCACATATAAATGTATGTAAGTTCTTCTTAATAAAGCACACTTAATTACTTTCTCATAATCTCTACAAACAACCCAGCCCTACTAACAACATTACTTTGCTATTTATCATTCAATTAACTTCAACGTTCCCTAATTATTTTTTTTTTTTTTTATTAAATTTTTGCATAAAATTTGGTTTCAAAACTTTTTAGCTTTTTAAAACGCTTGCTCTATCCGTACAAGTAATCTGTTATTATATAAAAAAAGTTTCATAAATCAAAGTTTAGTAATTTATTCTTTTTTCTTGTTTCTGTTTCGTTTTTTATTATTGATCCTTTATAAGCCAAAAAGGTTAAAGCTAAAATATATATATATATATATTTTTTGGTTAAGACATTTTATTTAATTACCAGATATTGTAGGTATAGTCATTAAAATCACCAGGAACTTTTCGGTTTTTCTCCAGCAAGTCACATTTTTAACCCATTGATGACCAAATAAAATATGTTTTCCTGAAGAGAATTTTTATGTTAATAATTTTCTAGTTAATATGTTAAGGAAATTATTCAAATTACTCATAAAGCCATGGAAAAATGAGATGTAAAGAGTGAGTGTAGAGGGGAAATTTATATTTGATATAACAAATAAATTACCCTAGATTTTAAAAATTATAGAAATGTTTCATTTAACTTTTTTCACTATATTTAGTCTAAGAAGAAAAAAATTAAGCAAAATTATTCACGATGCAATTTTTTTCTAAATTTTTGTTGTTTAAATTTGGATTTTAATATTTTTCAACCTTTTGCTGCCAATGCATTTTCTGTTAGTGTGTTTTGAAAATTTAATAATTTTTGAGATTTATGGTCAAATTTTCCCTCTCCCCATCCAATCTTAACACCTAATTCTTCCACGGTTTATGAGTGTTAAAATTTAGAAGTTTAAAAATATTGCAAAAATTCTACTTTAAGTCCAATATCAATAATAAATGCACAAGTGTAACCTAGATAGGCGTATATAAAATACAAATTGAAGGAGTTTCGCTAAGTTATATATTATTGAACATAATCGCGTTTACAAATCTGTTTAAACCACCCTTTAAAACATAGAGTAAAAAATAAAGCGTACATAGACTTTTGATATTTTTTTAATATTTTTCATATCTAACCACAAAAAATCTTTAAATGATGTTAATAATTAAAAAATTACTTATATTAATTATACAATTATAAAATAAATTTTTCAATGACAAAAATACACACTCAAAAATGTTGAGAAATTCTTTGAAGACTTCTGGAGGCTATTTTTGGAGCACTATTTCTTGTCTATAAAACACGGGTGAATAATTTTCTCTACCTATTACCTAGAAAATTATATAATCTAAAAACTTCACTGATAAGCACATTTTCTTTGGTCGCCAATGGGTTAAAATTGTGACGTGATGGAAAAGTTTCATTAAATGTATAGAATTTGTTATAACTTTTTGTTGGTCTTTATTGCTTATAAAAGAAATAATGAAGAAATTGTTTCTACAATTTCATTACCAGAAAATCGTTAGAATTTTGTTTATTTTATATTTTAAGCAAACTTATTAAAATTATATTTAATTATGGCTTATGGGATTGTTAGTATTATCATAACTAAAGTGATAATAAAAATATTAGCACGTCTGTGGAAAAAAGGAAAAACTACATAATTAATTTTATTACTGTTTAGGAGACCGCTTTTAGGCTTTAAATTGAAATCGTAGTAGGTTTGAATTATCTACCGTGTAGGTATATCCACAATTCATACGAAAATTATTTGTTATATTTTTAATTTATAAAGATAATATTTTGTTTAAAGTTAAACATTTCTCCAAAATAGATTTTTAAAATATATCCCGAATATGTTGAATTATGATAATAAAATTTATGTCTTATAAAACTAAATATTTCAAATAGTTTTAAATATATTAAATTCAATAACTATAGGAAATTAGGAAATAAAGCTCATGTTAATTTATATAATTTTTGTATTTCGAAAAAAATAAAATCAAACGAATTATGGTGTTATGAAGACCACTATCTCCTAAAGTAATGGACAGATGTTTGCAAAAAAATTTACATAATATGTAATGAAATACAATATTTCTAAATGTTAAAAAATGGAAAACTACATAACACAAGTTATCTAGTGTTTCTTTTTGGCTGCAAATATCCTTAATTAAAAAAGTTTTTGCTAATAAATATGAAATTTAGCAAACCAATTTTATTATGGTTTTTTTTTTATTTAATTTCGCTTGTTTTATGCTATTTAAGACAAAACTTTTATAATTAAACCATTCTCCGCTAGTTTTTATATTATAAATAAGTATGCCAAAAGATTTCTAAGTTTACCTATCTAATTGCCAATATTAATTTACTTTAATTAACTAAGTACTTAAAATTTTATAATAATCACATAGAAATTTGAAAACTTTTACCTTATTTTAGACTTAAATTCTAAAAACACCAATTGTTTTAATTGAAACAGTTTTCATTAAAATCACCCACCACATTAGTCAAACAAAAGTTTTACCAATCAATTAAAATAATTACGTGCTATGACTTGCATTGTTAGTTAGTCTAGTTTAAAGATTTAAACAAATACTATTGAAAGTTGACAATTTTCAAAGTTAATACTTTTACTAACATGAATAAAAAGTCCCAGGAAACATAATTTAAAAAATTTAAGAGAAAATTCTGGTACAATATAAAAGTATTATTTTAGACTTAAATAAATATTCTTCTGATTTTAAAAGGGTTTTTTCGAGAAAGATTAAAAATTTTAATAACAAAATTTATTTGAAACTATATAGTAAGTTAAAAATTAAATAAAAGATATATGTATTCTTTAATTTAAATACATAAAGCTTGTTAGTAATGTAATACAAATTGTTCGCTATGTTATTTTTATTATACACTATAACTGTTAAGCTAAGTTCACACTACGCTAATATTTGACGATTTTTTCAAATATTTGCTTTGTGTAATATGAAAACGAAATATTTTTACTATTCCAACAAGAAAACATTTAATTTTGGACAAACAATACTATTTTCCCTTAACAAAAAATGCGGATAATGTGAACATTGTGTGAACAGAAATTGTAAAATATTAGCCATATTAACATATTAGCGAATTTTTGCTTGATCTTACAAAATAAATGTAAGATGCGATGGAGGGCTTGAGTTGAAAAAATTGTTATCTTTATGTACACAAACTTTAAAAAGAAGTAATTAATTTATATTTTATCTATTAAAATATAGTGTTTTTTTAATAAAACTTTCAATATATTATTTTTTATTATTTAACCATAATAATACTTGTTATTTTTTATACAGCCAAAAGTAGCGTGCAAAGAAAATAGTGTTGTTTTCATGGCCAAATGAAACAGGTGGTAATAGTTCTACAAAAACAACACTAATTTTTTTATATTTTTTTTTTATTAATGGAGTTTGACAATTTGCATGTAAGCAAAAATTGTGATAATGTGGTTTGACAGTTCTTAGTACTAAAAAAATAATCAGGTGATTAATTAAGGTCAAATGTTTGAAATCGGGCTGTTTCGTAAATCACGTGAAAAGGAAACGGGATTGTTCTTGTGTCTAAACGTAAATTACTTAATTCTACTATTTATTTTTTAAAGTAATTTTTATTAATGTGCATATTAAATCTTTATTATCTAAATATTTTACTTTATATATTTTATAAATATTTTTATTTAAAATAAGTAGCATTTTCGCTTTACATTAAATAAAAACGCTACAAATATTACCTTGACATCCACATATTCCAAAATTCTCTCAGAAAATTGTTCTAAATTGATTAAAACAATAAGATTTTCCTATAAATTCATTTAATAATTGATATCAAATAAATTTATGGGAGTTCTGTGTTAAATTAAATAACTTTGATCAAATAATTTGCATCTGATTTGAACAGGCTTAAAATATTTTCCCTCTTCTCGTACTTTACGGTATTTGATAGCTATTTCATCAAATAAAAACGTCAAATAAATGAGTAAAATGTGAAAAAAAATCAATTCTATATTTAGTCGCAAAAATTCTTGGAAAACACGGTAATCTATTTTGTGTTAAATATTTGGGTAATCTGAATTTAACTTTACAGTTCAAGCTTATCCAAAGAAAATCAATGTTATATGTTTGTATTGTATGTAAATGTACTTAAAAGTATGTATGTATTTTGTGTGCAATGATTACAGTAGAATAAGAAATTGTATCGTACCAAATTCGATTTTAAGAAGTGGTCAAAATCAGTTGGAATCTAGCAATATTATTTTATAAATTATACTATAAAGAATAAACCTAAGGAAGAATTAGATTAATGTATCTTACAGTTTATTCGTTGCTTTCCTTACAATGCTCTAAATAATTTCAGTTTTTCACAGATCTCTCAGAAATTTTATATATAAATTGTCAATTTTATCTTAAGTTTTGATATCGTGTTGCCATTATTTGTACAATTAAGAGAAGGAAATTTCAAGATATAAATGTACTCCATTTCTCTCACCGTTCTGCGCCATCTGACTTGACTAATTCAATGAATTTACTTATGGACTTATAAAAAACAGTAGTTAATTATTTTTTTTTTTTTTAAGTAGTATCAAGAAACATTATTTCTTTTCCAAAATGTTTTTATTTACAAATATTATAAGTACTTTAAAAAAAAGTAAAAGAAGAAAAATTAAAAAAAGTAAAAATTAAGAAATGATATCGATTTTTCAAAAACTTTTTAAATTTGAGTACCAAATTTTATAATAAGTATCAACCTTAAAGCAATTACCAATTAAAAAAAAAAAAAAAAAGATTCAATTTTTAAAATAACTATAAACTTTTAAAAAAGTAAAAATTTTCAAATTAAATATTTATTTTCAATAAAGTTCACATTAAAAAAAAGAAAAAATAAAAATAGATTTCAATTACAGAATACTTATATCAATTTAAATTTAATATAATTAAATTTCAATACAAAAGGAAACAACAGATTAATTCAAAATATTGTTCGAATTTTATTTTCTGTATAAATAACTATTTTTATAAAAGGCAATAATTTTCAAAGAATAGCATATATTTTCATAATAAATACCATCATTAAATATATATACTAATTTTCCAAAAAATAAGCACTTTTCCTAAAAATATTGTTGTCTAAAAAAATACCATTTAAAAATTTGTTTTGGTGCCAAATATCATTTTATATAAAAATTAATTGCTAACTAGATTATTTTTAATTTTTTTTTAGGTATGACTGCAAAAAAATATTTTAAAGTAATTTTAAAAATTTTTTCGAGGTATCTTTTTATAAGAATTTAAAATTAGTAATCACAATTAAGCACTGCTGGAGCCTTCTTAAATTCGCTTTTAACCTGAATCCAATTCCTTAAAATTCTGGATAGTTTTAATAACCAATTCTGTGTGCTTCTACTGTAACAACAAAATTCTAAATGTTAAAAACCTGTTACATGTCACGAGTTTCATCAATGTCCTCTTTGACACACTTTGTTATGATTATTCTAGTATATTCAGACTAAAAGTGCAAAACAATCACATATCTTCTCGCATTTTCAGTAAATTTGTCAATCAAATTGTTTTGTAAATTTTTATTGTTTTTACATGCAGAGAAATAATATTGTTGTAGTAACCACAATCTGAGAGCATCATATTATGATAGGAACATATGATATGATTTTAAATAGTAAAGGTTATGATTCAATATTATCATATTGTGTCCGATTTTATGATTAATTTTTTCATGCTATGTTATCATATCATGATTCCATTTTTCATATTATTATTCCATTTTATCATATTATTATTCCATTTTTTCATATTATTATCTTATCTTGTCTTACTATTATCCAATTTTCCATCTTATCAAATATTAAGAAAAGAAAAAATTGTCCACTACACCTGTTTTGAAATAATTGAATAAAGTGTTTATTAATCATAAAAAATTATTTACATATTATTTTTTCTTTAACTAATTTTGTGTATTTGTACCATCATATGTTGTGCGAGATAATACAAGATATTTTTTATTAATTAAAGTTAGTCAATATCTTATATTGCTTGAATCACACCAAACATAACAGAACCATGGCTACTTATATTAATTCATGTACAAACTAAATGAGAATTTAAAAATCCAAGTATACTTAAAAACAAACAAGTTATGGGAATAATATTAATTATATTAATAATTTTAATATGGTTTGAAAACAAAATATAGTTTAAGAGCAAGCAAAAAGATTGGTAAAATCTAATGGTTTTAGACATAACGATTTTTCTTATATTAATAAAATTTTGTTTCTGCTAAAAATATTCAAAAACATGAAATTTTTGCAGTCAAATATATGAAAATTTTGATTGAATGTAAACATGAATGATAAATTTGAAACAAAAACATTGTTGTCATGAACACAGTATTATTAAAATTAATGAATATTTAAAATGAGAACATATTTTTTTTTTTTTGTATTGACAATGCCGTAATCATATTTTTCTCAGAACCAATTTTCTCGATTATTCGGCATACAAAACTTGTACTTTGGAACATGGGAAAAGTCAGCAATATCATATGTTTTTCAGGTTTTATTTTTTTACTATTGAGAAGCTTTGATCATTATTTACCTCCGAGTTTTTCTCAGCTTTGTTGTTTAAAATTTGTTAGCTTTTGATTGACTAAAGCTTAGACATAGCTCTAACATAGCTCATATTTGATTTTAAAGAACTAAACACAACGTGCAATTACGCGGACGAAAATGTTTAGCATTGCTGTTAGGAGCTTCTCTACTTTTTGGGCTTGGAATTTATTTTTGCAACTTTTTCTGAACCAAGTTTAATCTCATTCTTTAGGTCCTTGTTAAGTTTTTTTATTACCGTGAAATCTAATACTTTTGTCAAAATTTACTCAATCAAGATTTTCTAGTAAGTTAAAAAAAAAAGAAATTAAAAATAGCAAATTTTATTTTGTACATTTTTCTTCGACTGCCAGCTGCATGCTGACAAATGACCGAATTTCAATAATTCGATTTGCCGTTAAATCTGACATGTCTGTAGAAGATATTGTAACCAATAAAATTATTTAGTTATTATGTAAGAGTTATTACGAAAATGTTGTATTATGTTTTATTCGAACGCACATTTTATATCCATATTCAAAAATTGAAATTTGTGCAAATTAATGTATTAATAGGAGATAAGAGTTCATAGTTACGTATTTTAGGACGACACCAAAATCGTTTAAGTTCAAATAAAAAAGTACTTTATTTTAAGATACCGTTTCTTAAAATTGTTGTTCTGGTATTATTTTTCGTAAGCTGGATCAAAATGAAAAAGGATATTACTGCTTGGGGATCGTATTATATTACTTTGGTCTTATTTCGTCATATATTTCTACGCCAAAAATTCAAATATATAAATTTTTTAAAAGAAGTTAAAATGCAAAGAAAATATTCGATTTTTTCGTTATACTGAAAGTGGATTATTAAACAAAAAATATGTATAATAAAGGAGATTTATCAAAAAACAACAAGATTCAAAAAGGAAAACAAAATCAAAAGACTTTAAGCAACAATTGTAAACAAACATGCTAGGAGCTAACTTAAGTTATTACAAATGTCGTATCTCAGCAAAAACTTTACTTACCCGGTAAACCAACATATTAAATTGCCATAAATTGGTAACTTCTTATAATTCGGGTGAAAAACCCATCTTTTTATGGCGATGTCCACGAATTCATGGGTCCTCATTACTAAAATACTTACTTTAAGTAATCCAATAAGTAATTATCAAATACTACAAATCTTCAAATACTACAAAACTAATAAATTGCTAAAAAAATTAAAACGAAAAGTACGTTAAGTTTTGTGCCTAGTTAATAGTTTTAACATACCAACAGTTAAGGGTTGAACCGACAACCTTCTTAGTGCCTACGTACCCTAGCAAACTGAGCCATTGCATAACTAAATGAACTTGTTATTTACTGGTAGCTAGTTATTCCATCAGTCAAAGAAATTAGAAAAATAATGATAACTCATTACCAGGTAATTAGTTAAGTAAGTAGTAGCCATTAAAAAGCCCAAAAATTTTGTTGGGACCAATAAAATAAACAGTTGTGTTGAATCTTATACATACTACTACGTTAGAAATTATGAATGAAGGAAATCTAATTATTTTACTTGTAAGTTTTCGTTAAGTAATTTAAAAATTCCTTTCTTATATTTGAAAATGCAACAAAATCAAGTGATTTATGTAAAAAAGACTTTTAGGTGAACTAAAATAATATGACTTCCATTATTTCCTGAAATATAGAGTGTTTTTTTATGAATGTTAAATACAAAGAAAGATAAAGGACGTTTTTTTATAGTAATATTAATTTTAAGATATTTTACAAGATACAAGAAACAAGTATTTCAACTAGGGGTACAACTTAAAAAAAAAAACACACACACACACATAGGGTAACACGTTATAGCCCATGTTGTACTGAAACTAAAAGCCATTTTCAAAAGTTATTTCGATGAAAAACCTTACGCAACGAAAGCAATTTTAGATTTTTTATTTTTAAAAATTACATATTTTTAGCACATAATTTATTTACATACATATGTACATATATGTATCTTGTGCATTGTTAAACAAGTTTCATTCAATTGTCTAAAACATGCATTTAACATTATATTTAACGAATAAAATGTTTAAAAAATATAAAAGCAACTTCGAATTTTTGCAAAAAAAGAGTACGATATTATTGATTTTATGAAAAAAAAAATAAATAAATTAAAAATAAAAATTATTTTATTGAAAACAATGTAGTAATGTATTGCCAATATAAGCATTATAATCTTGTTTTTAATAAAAATAATGCATTATAAATATGAACAAATTTAATATCGCATTTTTTAATATTTGTTCATGCCCTAATGCTATGAATTTTGATATTTACAAAAATTGCAAAAGGTTATACCCCCAATTTTAAAAAGAAATCGTGAAAAATAGGATATTTTGTGGAATATAAAAATACCTTTCAAAAACCTTTCAAATGATACCACATTATCTATACACTTTGGAATAAAATACAAAAATATTCAAAAAACAAAAAAAAACTTTTTTAAAAACGGTTCTGCTCCCTAAAGGTCATCAGTAGAACTTTAATATTTTGGGAAGCATTATAAAAAAAATACCAAGGTTTATTTTTAGGGGAGTAACAAAAACACTTTTTTTTTACTTCCATAGTCACCTTAATATGAATATGTGTGCATATTGTCAAACATATAAATATTAGTTACCAAGAAAATATATTTTATTTACTACTATCAAAGTACATAAAGAAATAAAATAATGTTCTTAAACACTATACCATAGAATACAACTAGAAGTTTATGTGAGAGGCACTTCGAACTAAATTTTCATAATTACTCATTTTTTTTTTTTCTTCTTTTTCAAAACACAAAAACAAGATATATGTGACTACATGTACTTTGTTGTTGCATGAATTAGATTTTTGACAATTGAATCAGGTTTTTTTCACTCACATAAGTATCTACTTATTAATCTATGCAATATACATTGTACCATTTGAGTATTTTTTACTACATAAATATCTTTTCTTGACTAATATATTAAATTAAACTGATTTCACTTCAAGCATGTGCCATGAATTTTAATGTGTATTACCAGTGTTGGCAGAAGGACTTTAAAAAAGGTCGGAAAAGGCAACATTATTTTTTTTTTCATTAGTTTTTGATATTTTTTTAGAGATGTTGTAATAAATTTATAAATAAAACATAGAACGACTGTCAACAAAATGATCCAATGAAAAATCGTCCAAAAGATTTCATACAAATTGAGTTATATTTCCTATAAAAAATGACTTAATATTATGAATTGATTTTTTTCCATTTTTGAATCATAAATCCTTTTTGATTAATCATTTCCAAATTTTTGGATTTGATTTTTCGCTTTTATAAGATTTTTTTAATTATATTTATAAAGAGTTTCTGTAGTTAATGAAGGTTATTAAAAAAATAATTATAATAATTGATTAAGTAAGTTAATAAAATGATTTGTTCGATTTCTTGTGCAAATTAATGCACAAAAATGCTTAAATGGATGATTCTGTAAAAATGAAATTAGTAAAAGCAAATAAGTGATTATGTTCTTCTTAGTTGAAATATTAAACTTTTCGCCCTTTTATTACAATTTTAAGCATCAAAAAAGGCTAGAAAAAATCTATAAGCTAAAAGAAAAATTTTGAGACTAAAAGCAAAATAAATAGGCTAGATTTAGCCTTAAAAAGGCTAAACTGGCAACACTGGGTATTACTTTCATATTTTATATTTCCTCGTATAATATTTCTAGGAAAAAATATTCTACATCATTGGTTATATTAAAATTTTGTCATATTTGAAGACATATTTTGGCTTTTTGTGTGTAATAAATAAAAAGTCATAATTTAAAGATCAAATCATTTTATTTGATGTTTGTAACTAAAGTTTTTTGACTTGATATTTTATTTATAATTGTCATTATTATTATTAATATTATTATTATTAAAAAAATTTTCATAAATAATGTTACAATTCCATTGAGGCTTTTTCTTGGTAGACAATTTTCTCTGTAGCTTTTAAAATGCAAAGAAAAAAATATAGAACTTAATATAGAATTTTTAAAGATTCTTCATATTCCTTTGACGTAAATCTCAAACGATTAAGTGATTTCGTTATCCAACACAAACACTTCAATTTACATTTAATTGATTTTCGTACCTATTACACATAAAAACATAAACTTTCCAAATATAAAACTCCCAAATTCAAATTCTCCCAATTTCATTCCAATAAAAGAAAGAATATTCAATGAAGGAAACGAAATGAAATAAAAAACAATAATGTCATCAACAAAATAAACAAATTTAAATGCAAACAGGACAAATGGCTTGGAAGCAAACCAAAATCAATATCAGTATAACCAAAAATAGTAAAGCAACGTCGGACAGTGAGGCTGATCACAAACTAAACTATTGATCGCATCGAATTTAAATGTAAAGGAAAGTTGTAAAGGAGGATCTAGGCTTATAAAAAATGATTTTGTAATCACCGTGTTTTAATAGAGGAAGAGCTACTGGGTATCAAATTTGAACACCTTAAACGTGAAAAAGTTTTATAAGCTCGTAATATCTGCAAACTAAGAACGATATCGATTGTTTTATATATTACGAAAGATAAGTCCTTAGAAACGGTGAAGAAATAGACTTTAATTTGATTGAGATGTGCACTCAACATTGCTCGAAAATGGTGAATTTTTGAACGAAATTTCAAGTTCATTGGACTAAAAAAAATATATCACGTAATATTAGTTAATAGATCAATTTAGCACCAAATTGATTTCTGCCCAGTAAAAATGTAAACAAGGGAACATATTTTATCAAAATTATCAAATTTTCAGAATTATATACTATAAGAGTACAGAAGGCGTTTTGAAATAATTTTCTTTTTTAACTTAAGTTTTAATGTTTGTATTAATCAATATTTCAAATAAGTAATTTTTTATACGTTTTCAAACCTAAAACAAATTTGTCTTAAAATTTAAAAATACTAAAATTTATAAATTTTTTAGCAATACTCGATTACGATTTTTGTTGCCATCGGCCTCACTGTGCGTCGTTTGTTATATTTACAGAAAACTTAAGAGAATTTTTGCGAAATTTTGGAGATATCGAAACACACATACACACTTACTTATATTGGTGAATAAACAATACATATGAATGAATATTTATGTAATAAAAATTCAAGTATGTTATTTTTTCCTAATATACACATGAGTAAATAAAAATGTGAAGAGTTTCCTTTTCTTTTTGTATATAAGTGTGGGTAAATGAAGTATCAAACTGACACATAAGCATCAAATTTATCAAAAGTTTTTTTTTTTTATTGAATTAAATTTTTTTACAGGCAGGTCTGTCAATCAAATTGTAATTCATGAAAGTATTTAGGAATGATCTCGATTTTTTTTATAACTGCAAATGTAGTTTTCATTTAGAAACAAATGTTGCTCAGAAAAGTTTTTTTCAATAGAAAATTAGTTCGAAATTAACAAGTGCAAAAATCTCTAAGGATTTTTTTTTTTTTTTTTTGCAATTTCCCCTATAACGTGAAAATCATTTGAATTATCGTTATGAAATTATATACCGTTATGGAGAAAAATAAATTGTACGTTTAAATAAAATGTATGTTACATTACTTATTTTTAAATAGAAGATGAACGGAATAAGCTAAATTAGTTGTAGTATGTTTTGTGCAGAATTCGAATTCAAAATTTATAACCGTAAGTAAACATTGCTGGGATTTTCTTAAAGTCAATTTTGACTTGAATTCAATTCCTTTCTAACGATCAATATTTTCAATATTTTTTATTTAGAGTAAACAACAAATTGTTTTGTAAATCTTGATTACTTTTTAGAACGATTCAATTCAGGACCATTTTCTCGATTATTCGGTATATAAAACTTAAAATTAGAAGAGTCAGAAAAAAAAACATTGAAAAAATTTTATTTTTTGCTTATTGAGGAGCTTTGATTATTCTGGTGCTCAGAGTTCTTTCTTAGCTTTTATTGATTAAAGCTATGATTTAGTTTTAACTAAAACAAAAACATTATCACTACAACAATATTATGTTCTCATTTTTTAAGTTTCATTAATTTTAATAATACTATGTTCATGATAGCAATGTTTTTGTTTCATTTTTGTCACTCAATATTTACACTCAATAAAAATTGTAATATAGTTTACTACAAAAAATTTATGTTTTTAGATATTTTTACCTGTAAAAAAATTTTATTAATATAGTAAATATAAATTTTACTACAATCATTAAATATTATCAGTCGTTTTCCTTATTCTCAAACCATATTTTGTTTTCAAACCATATTAATATTATTATTCACATAACATTAAAATGTTGCTAATAAAAATGCATTTTGCAAATTTGGTTGAAAAATTCATAACTTGTTTCATTATAATTCTCATTTAGTTTACATAAGAATAAATATAAGTTATATATATTGTGAGTAAAGCAATATAAGATATTGATTAACTCCTATTAAAGGGTTTAGTTAATAAAAAATATTTTGCGTTATCTTGCACAACATATAATAAATAAAATTAATTAGTAAAGAAAATTATAGAAATAAAAATCTCTAATTAATATGTTTTATTCTAACATATGATAAAATGGAATAATAATATGATAAAATGGAATAATAGTATGATAAGATGGAATAATAATATTGTAAAATGGAATAATAATATGATAAAATGGGATAATAATACAATAAAATGAAATCATAATCTGATGTAGTGGGATAATAATGTAGTAAGATGGTATAATACTATGAAAAACTCAAATCATAACATAAAAAAATTAACTATAAAATCGGAAATCTTATAATCATTTCTTTTGTTGTGACCATATGTTCTAATAATAATATTTGGCTCTTAGATTATGGTAACTACAACTATATTTTTTCCCTCTTTGTGGGGCCATATGGAATTATTTGGAAAAAGTATATAACTAGTCTTACGCACTCCAGCATGTAGCTCTTTGTTGCTTTTTCACTTTTTAGTTTTGGAATCCATTCTTGTGACTTCTTTTTTATATACAAGTTTCGTCTCATATGTTAAGCTTTTGTTAAACTTTTTGATTGCTCTGCTATTTTATAATAATTTCACAAAAAAAAAAAAACCAAAATTGATTTTGTAAATTTTTCTTTTACTGTCCTCTGCAAACGCGCAAACGAACGGGTTTAACTGCAGCGGTAGTTATTACGAATATTGTGTGTTATATTTCATTTGAACGCACACCTTAGTTTTCTATAGAAAACAAACGCAATTTAAATTTCGAATTTAAAATAATAATGATTTTAAATATGTATATCTATCTTTATCAGCAACAAAATATTTAATGTTCTTAGTTTAAACTTTTCATTGAAATTAAAATTAAATCCCATAAAGATAAATCTCAAAATGTCAAAGTAGCAAGTATATAATATAATTTTGATGTATAAATATCATTCGTCAGAACGCATACGAATTCTATTGTTATAATTTTTACATTTTTATGTAAAATTAAATAATGAAATTATTTCGAAAAAGTTCATAGATGAAATATTTTAAACTTTATTTTCCGTAAATTAATATAAATTAATAAAAATTCCAAAGACTAAAATTATATAAAGAATATATTCTAACTAAATTTTGGTAAACAAATTCCAAAAGGAAAATCTTATAAATAGTATTCTACTAATATAAGTTTAGCAGATTTAAACATAAGAAGTTTCTCCATGTTTACACGAATAAAAAATTCATGTGCTTAACAAAGTTGTTAAAAAAAATAAAAACAACTGTTTACACTATTGCAAAAAAACTGTATTTTACAATCAGTTGGCCCGATTTACATAAGAATCCCAACTACCGGAGCAAAAAAGCATTCGTGTTTTAGTTTTGAAGTCGAATCAAACAGACTGCTTAGATACGCCCGCCGATGTTTTATTCCAGTTTCAAAAATATTTTTTTACAATTACTTTCATGTTTATTGATAACGACCGGAGAAAAATAAAAACTTGAAAAAATTAATTTTTGTTATATTTATTGCATTTATATATATCTAGCAATCAACGAATATATTTATATTTAGTTTCTCTTTTTAACAATTTTATCTTAACTTAAGATTACACAAATTACAAGTGAAGAAATAAATTTATATGGGATTTAACAATACTGTTATATAGGTTAATGTATTATTTACAATATTTTTTATTTGTTTTTTTTTATCAAACCTTCTTCAATTAGATAAACATTTTTATATATACATAGTACGTTTATACGTGAGTACAAAAAAAAAACTTTAAAAATTAGAATTTTGACGCCTGAAGGCGGAACTTAATATTTATCAAAATATAACTGCACATTAGTTTCAAAATAATTATATTTTCTAACAACTCTATTATAAATATTGTAACTTACATTCAACACAACACCGCATGTCTTCCAATATTACGTACAAAATGATTATAATTGCAACAATATGAAATACCACTATTAGGTGCTGTATTAAATTGTAAACCATTTGGACATGCTACACTACGACAATATGGCGTATTAATATTTGGATTTGTATTAAAATCATTATTTAATGTTACAAAAGCATAACACATGTCATTATATTTAACTACTTTGTAAGTCCACAATGGTATGGAATTCTTTTCATTAGGCATTAAATACATGGGAACCATCATATTACTTTCAGAATGTGGTAATCTTAAGATATCAAATGATCCCGTTACAACTTCAGCATAAGTATTACTTGAGGGTAAACTATGAATCCAATTTTCGATACGTTTCCAATTACTACGATTACTGCCGCGAAATTGAGGTATAACATTAACGTATTTAAAAGTTTCATCCATTTGATCATAGGTAGGAAAATCTTGAGAATTAGCTAGATGACCACGTTCCAAAATCAAAGTTTTATCATCAGGTACATAGCTTTGGTTTGGACCCAATAGTCTTACAAATGTATTATAAATGTTAGCAGCTTGAAACGAAAGTTCACGTTCTCTTGACACAACATTATTTCTGCTAAATGATGGTCTCCTATAAGTTGAGGCAACCAAATTGAAACCATATGACTTATGACGCGAATACAAAGACTGTTCATTTACTTTACTATAACAGACATTATAAAGAGCCACCATACTGCTACTTGGTAGAGTATAACGTACTTGATATAGTTCACCATTCATGCGTAGACATGAATTATCATTTCTTAACAATACAGCATTTGCTTTAATACGTGTAGCACAAGTTGATGTGGAATTTGTTATATCTTCGAAACGACCATGGTTACAAAATAATTCTCTACCATTGGTCATTGTACTACATATTAAATGCAATGATGTTTGATCTTTTATATAATCCGTATGTAAAACATCCCAGGTGTTAATTGTAGATTTTGTTGCATAAATCCATCTTTTATCCATATAAGTTGCATTTAATTGGCAATTTTGAGCAAGAATTCCTAGTAAATAACAGAAAATACATGTACTTAAGTAAAAATTCTCTTTATTCAACAACAAATACCTTCTATTATGATTAATATTGTCAAAAAATTTAAAATCATTTTATTTATTTGATCTCTATTTTTAATCCGACACTTGTTTACTGTTGTACGTCTTTCGTTTAAGTGATTTTAAATTAAAGCATAATAAATAAAAATATGTAGGCGTATTTATTTATATTTCTTTGATAACACTTTTATTGTTTCCAACATCAACAGGCAAGTATGCAATTTTACATTGATCTTAAACGAATTTTGTATACACTTTATTGATTAAATTGCAATAATGTAATAGGTAATAGTAAAAATCTATATTTTCTGATAATACAGTTATCAAATTTTTAAATAAAAAAAAAATAATAATAAAATATAGTAAAATAAAATCTTAATTTTATAAACTAGATTGATGTACAAACTTATATAACAGATTATAATTATTATCAATAAAATGTAAGTACATACATTGAACAATCTGAAATGATTGACTCAATGATGTTCAGTTTATAAATAGTTTTCTAAATTATAAAAGTTAATTTCGACATTTATCGTCCCAATAAAATGTCAATATTTAAGTAATTGCTTCAAACATTGTGCTCTCTTATGCATATAATATGTATAAATAATAATAATATAAATAATATATAGACGGCATAAGTCGAACATTCAAACCAATAAATTTTTTAATGAATACTAATCCAAAAATAGCTTTCACTATAGCATTGCGCACACTTCTCATCTAGCGAAATATTCTGAATATGATTATTACAAAGTAAAATGTACTTAATGCGTAATCGCTTTTATAATATTCTTTTATATCAATGATAAATCGTTTACTTAAATAAATTAATGTGGAGGTAATCGTATTTTTATTAGTAATAAAATTAAATGATTATCAAGTAGCTATAAACAGTTTATGGTTGTAGCAATGTTTGGGTTTTAAATAAGTAGTACATATGAATTATGAATTAAAAAAAAAATAATAAAACAAAAATTTACCCTCATTAATAAAAAAAATAATACAGAAATCAGCATCAAAATTTCTCTCATAGTCCTACATTTATTTTATATTTAAATAAAGCTTTATTTCTTTTTTTCCAAACTTAGGTATGACTACAGTGAATACACGTTTCACTCAAAGCAAGCCTATCCCGCCTTTAAAAGATATTCATACCGTTTTTTATATAAAGATCCCTTTATGCTTTAGTCCATTTCTATTTTTGAAGAATCTCTAAAGGGTTATACTGTTACATAGACTTTTTGGAAAAAATCTGAAAATTTTGTAAGACACTTTATTTTATTATTTTTTATTTATTTATTTTTTTTATTAAATTATGATATGAAGATAATTTGAATCAGACAACTCGTTTTCATGATAAGTGGCAATATGTAGTGCAACCTTACTAATTTTTTATGTAATGGTTTATGTCGAAAACTAGCCAATTAAAAAAGAATATTTATAAATCAATACTGAGTAATATTTAATAAAATTTATCAAAAAGTTACAAAGTTACAAATTACAAAAAAGTTTTTATCTATAAAATAATTAACAAAATGAACCTTTCACAAAAAATTTGATTTATATATATAAAGTGGCAGCAACATGTATTTACAAATATTAATATTAATTTTGCTTTATAATATAATCTCAAGGTGAAGCAAATCTATATAAAGTAATAACAAATATGATTTAAAAAATATAATAAAATGCTTTGTTTAAATACTTTATTTTTATAACCATAAATTCATCGTATATTGTTTAAAATGGCCAAATAACCTAAGAAAGTATAATCAGGCATTATTAAATTTGAAAACATGTTCTAATTCAGTATATCATACAACTTACAATTTATATAAAAATAAAAACCATCACCTGGAATTTTGTTTATCTAACATTAAACTATTTTTTCCGGAAGCCAATAAAAACTTGTCAAAATACAAAATCCATCTGCATAAAAAACAATTTTAAAAGTAGCTAATATTAAAAGATATGTAAGTGATCTTTTAATAGCATTGATAAGGATAGTACTTTATTCACATATTTATTTTATTCAATAAATTCGTTGAGTTTTATAAATGTTTGTTAGGGCCGGCTGCATTATAAGTAACAATATTCGATTCTATTGACTTAAATAAGATTCCTTGTTCCTTCGTTTTGTATCTCAAATTATCCAGGATCATAACCAATATATATATATATATATATATATATATATATATATATATATATATATATGTACAATGTGTATACAGTCATAGTCTTTTATATTTACACTTTTTAATTTTCTTTTTTTTAATTTTAAAAAGAATTAAAATATTTTCATTGTTTTAAATTATTTAAAAAAAATATTTTTTATTGTAATGCCTGAAATGTGTAGAGTAGATTGCTCTAATTTCTGAAAAAGTAACGGTATTTATTTCTGATATTAAAGAAAAGTTATTAAGCATTTTTTTTTTTCAAAAGTATTTAGACACATTTTTATAAATTTCAAAATTATTTACACAGCTTAAAAAATCAATTATTTACGCTTAATAATTGCTAATGCTGATCCAGTCTCACATTTAAGATAGTATGAAATCTTTTGATACAAACTGAACTTTAATAAGCCACAAAAGTCTAAAAATATTGGTAAAAATTATGAAAAAGAATATTTTATAACCAAAATGAGATTTAGGTGAAGATATAAAATGGTACATTATCATTAAAATTTGTATTAGAGTATAAAAGTGGTTAAAAAATCTACCTTTATACCTTTAATAGAAAGAATTCCTTAAATGAAAATAAAAACATTTAAAAGAGAAATTAACGAAAATCTGGCATAGAAATTTAATAACCTTTAAAATATTTGCAAAATTCTCAGTAGTTATCTATTTCTTCAGCGAATAAGTACGATTTGTATAAAGATTATCATGTTCGCATTATAGAAAGCGTATCCTATCAATTATAAAATATCTCTGGATAAATTTAAACTGCACGCATACATGCATATTATGCAATTGTAAAATACTTACAAACATATATCCATTATATATTTACTTATGTTCTTTAAGAGTCATCTAAAATAAAACAAATATCAATTAATTGGGAACTCGCTATATAGTACATTACTTACCTTTAGATCTCTTAAAATACGCAGATTGTTATTAGCATTATAGCACATTTTTCTTTGTTGAAAATTGTGCATAAAAAAATTCTTTCCTAGTTTTGTTTAAAGTTATCAAAATAAAAACAAATTCTTTTTTTATGAGATCTATAATTATTTACCAAAGAGTACAAAGAATGGGAGGCTTTTCAAAAAAATGCATCTGCGTTATATATATATATATATATATATATATATATATATATATATATATATCTAAAAGCTAGAATTTTCGTAAATGGTAAATGATCCAATTAATATTCCATAATATTCCATAATATTCCATAACGTACACTAACAAAATTTCTCTATAACAAGCGACTGTTTGATTCTAATTGCTTCATTTAGGGTGCAACTTTTACGGGGTTGGTCAAACTTTGAAGGAGTAATATCTCGGCTAATCTTTCGTAATGTATAACAATCTGATAAACATATTTTAAAGAACATATTTATGAGATTGTTTCTTTGCAAAAATATACACGTTTTTAAACGGTTGTAAACTGTTCTGGACTCTCAAATATTTACGCGATATTGAATAATTTTTAGTGGAGTTATATTATGTCGGTATTGTATAATTAGTGCACTCACAGCATTAGTGTTTTTTAGTAAAAGCACCGTTTTTAGAAGGACTTCACATAATTCATTCTGAAGCCAATAATATCCATGATTGGATAGCAGCAAATATAAGGAGCCCCCTATAGAGCTTCATTTCTAAAAGTTAATTAGAGCTAACAATATATTGTTTTTCAAATGATTTTTTTTTTTATAAAATTAAAGTTTTTGGCGAAAAAATATTTTTTAAGTAACTTTAGGAAACACAAATAGTTTTCATATAAAATATGTTCTAAAAACGTAAGACCTAAAAAATATCACATTTTACAATTCCCTTGTGAGTTAGCAATTTCACAAAATATAAATGGCACCCCTCGTAATGTATTAACAAATAATATGTTTGTTCTCAAGTGTATTATATATAGAAAAAATTAAAATTTTACTTTATATAATACTTTAAAATATATGGTGCTGGGGACTTGGTTCTGTCTGGCAGAATGTGGGATATATTCGAATTGGATTTTATTGAAACTATAATTTAGAGTTTTTGGATTACATCTAAGTACCAGTAGATTGTGAAGTCTTTTTCATTTTTATTTGAAACCTAATTATGTACTTCAAAATAATTTAGTAATAATCCAAAGCGTAATTTCGATTTCATTTTACACTGTATTCTTACACATATTTTTTTATATTGTTTTTACGATCTTAAAATAGTAACTGTTCTGTAAGTTTGATATTCTCTAAGGACCGTCTGCCTATTTAAATATTATAGCCCTTAAACGATAGAGCCTATATCTCCTTTTCTAGAAATCCGTTTATATTAATTAAAATTCTCTTACTAATTATTATCGATCCAAACAGAAATTTCATGAAAATTAATTAATTGCTTTGGAAAAATCCTTTGGTACAAAACAAATATATATATATATATATATATATATATATATATATATATATAAACGAACAGGTACATTTAGACTAGTCCAATGACCAAGTACCAACAGTACTTAAACGGCATTTTAAAAGTGATAAGTTCCTCTCCTATAAAGTTCGGAAACTACAATCTGTCACAAACGTTAAGAACCTGTCACGTGATTAGTTTTACGCCGATTCTCTTCCTTCTAGGGATATTAAATTCATTCCTTTAAATATGTCACTTCAACATCATTTGTTTTAGCAAAAAATATACAACGACAACAAAAGGCAAATAGAAGCTAATGAAAATCTATTTAAAATGGCAACAATTTATTTTCACAAACCTTGTAACCTTGCAATCAGTGTTACCAGTTTAGCATTTTTAGTGATAGATCTAGCATTTTTTAAACTCATTTAACACGAAAAAAATTCTTTAACACCTCACTCTTTTTGTAGTACTTTTCGAATTATTTTTGGCAATTTTTTTGCACCTTTGTTGCGTATTTTTTTTTTTTTTATTAATTTGTAATTTTTTACTATAAAAAGATTATCAGTTTTTTTCTAAAAATTAATACCGCAACTAAAATTTTGTGTTTTTAACGATGGTAACTAAGGCGATCTTTAAAGAGTGTGTTTAGCAAAATAAATTTTGTAAAAACCAATACCAATACAAACAGTTAAACTATCAAATAAAATTTTGGCAATTAAGTAAACTATAATTCTTTTGTTATAAGAAATAATTATGATAAAATAACTTTTATTTTTAAATATAATTTTCAATTTAGTTGTGAATGTAACTGAATTGATATTTTGAACTAAAGTAAAACAAAATTTTAATTATTTCGTATCTTCTTGAAAATTTAAATATTTATATATAATTAAACAACTTTTTACTCAATTTAAAACATCATAATCAGGTATGAGATGGAAATCGAACGGTTTGAAAACTACGATCGATTTTAAGAATAATTTTTTGAACAATAATTTATTTTTCGTTATTTACTATTACCTTTATGACATTAACTGATACTATTCGGTCAAGTTTAAAAGCTAATACGTCCTCTATGTTATATTTAAAAAAAATAGCTTTAATGAAGATCAATTAAAAATTGCTTAAATAAGGTCAATTAATTTGTTTCTAAATCTTCAATCTTATTGCTAAAAGTCAACCTCCTCAGCGATAAAATCATATCTATTAAAAATAATTTTAAATACTAAAATTTCTGCATTTCTTATTTCTTTTTATAAATTCAAATTTGAAAAACATCCCGTGTGGTATATTAAAATATCCTCAAAATGTCAAAATACACTCTAAAGACGTTAAATATGCTCTAAATAGGTTAGTTATTATATAAAAATTATAAAATATGCTATAAACAAGCAGTAAAATCGCTAAATAAAAAAATATGTCATTAAGGGTAAAATATGCAAAAATATATACTTACAAATCAATGCCAAAATGCTTTTTTTGTTCTGAAACTGATAAATATTTTATCGTTAGCTTCATTCAACGTCCAGGAAAAAACATGCAATTTTTTATTTTTGGTTTTCGTGTATATCACACATTTTTTTCGATTTCAATTCATTTAGTTTTTGAAATCGGTTTCCAACACATGCTCGAATATGATATTATGGGTCGTTAACTTATCAAATTTTAACCCAAAGTTAAAGCATAATTGTAGACAAAAAGTATAGTTTGTGTGAAAAGAATGTCATTATGCTTTAACACTTGCTTAAAATTTTGTAAGTTGGCCTATGATATTTTATTTGTTTTTTGAAATATTATTATGAGTATTTGTTACATTTTTAATTCATTTTTTTTTCTTTTTTGAAGACAAAATTTTTTAAGAATTTTTCTTTTTGTTAAATATTGGTTTTCGGGTAAAAGAATTTTCGGTATAAAGAATTTTAATAACAATTTGATTTGTTTCATTTGAAGAGAAAAGTTTTCAAGCAATTTCATGAATATAATATAAACTCGATAATCCGGATTACTCGATAATCCGAACGGGATTTCCTCACTTTCCATTCCATATCTTTACAATCCGGATTAAATAATAAAAAATCCTTTCTTATTAAAATTTTAGTATAACTTGGAAAATACAATAAGAATAATTATTAGGTAAGACTTGATTTTAGTTGAATTGCTTCATTTTTTTTTAACTTCTTCAGTAAAAAGAGAACAAATTTGTTTTTTTTTTTTTAGATAAAAAACTTAAAATATGAAAAACTATTTGAAAACAAATTTGAACATGAGACTATGTTTCACACCCCAGCAAAAATAAATAGAAGTAATTTTTAAGGAAGTACATTTTCATTACTTCCAAAGTTTCAGTGTACTTAAGAAGTTATATAAATACCATTCAAAGATTTTACTAAAAAGCGACTCAGATAAAATTAATAATAATTGTTATATTTTTTTTTTTTTTTTTTTTTTTTGATAAAAAATATTTGATTTATATAAAAATTTAAAGTAATTTACCTGAATTGATAAAAAAAACTACATAAAAAATCAATTTTACATTACATCATGAACATGACTTTCTACTCAGTGAATAGAAATCAAAAACGGGAACATTTTCCAATGACTAGCCTATGTTAAATTCGTTATAAATGATCCGAAATTGTATTACTTCTGGATCAAAAGTTTAAGATCTTATTGACTTCTTTGAATGTTCTTTTTTTTGCTGGGATATTAAATAAAAGATATATTTTGTTAGTTTTTTTTAACAAAATTAAACCAGAAGAAAACCTGCAATAATCATCCAAATTCTCGAGTTTATACTATGTCTGTACCGCAATTCCTTAAGCTTGTTTCATTTACTACAAATATCGTTAACTAACGAAAATTTTCGGTTGTTTTAACGATTTTGCTATTCTCTACCGTAGATAAATAAGTAGATCGTTATGAGAGAGAAAAATCCTAATTTAAAAATAAAAAAGCAAATATAATAAATAAATATATAAAAAGCAAATTATAAATAACATTACAATGTAACTTATTTTTAAAAAATCTTAAAGAATTAAAAAAAGATTTTTCATTAAATTTTCTTTTATCTGTATTAAAAATGTTCACAAAAAATCCTAATTTTGACTAAAAATGTTTACTAAATAATCATATTTTACAGAAATGCCATTTTTTACTAATAAATTCCAATTTTCTGAAGAAGCAGAAATTTTTACTGAAAATCAAATTTTTACAAAATTCTATACTTTTACTCAGAATTCAGTTTTTCATTAAAATTAAAATGTTCATCAACTTTTGATAAACGAAAACTGAGTACAACCTTTTACGTAAACGAACGCACTTATTATTCATTACATTTTTATAAATTAAAAATTGGTATTTAAGATCCAAAATCAACTTTTTTAAAATACATTTTCAAAAACTTAACAACATTATTATCATTATGGTTTTATGAAAACTTTTTTTTTTTGTAATTATCTTACCGAAACTTATCATTAACTAACGATGTGTTTAACGACAAAATTCATTAAAACTTTACTATAGAATGACACTTAACGACAAAATTAGTTAACTAACGAATTTTGACACTTAACGGCAAATTTTTTGTCTTTAAAAAGTTACGGAATTCCATTACAGATTTTTTATAATAAATGAGATATAAAAAAATCAAATTTACGGTAATTTCAGAATGTTTTTTTTTTATTTTCTTTAAAGTTCTTTTAGCTTTAGAACTGCAAATACAAACAGTTTCTTTTCTTAGCACTTTTTTCTAGCATTTTTTTTAGTTTTAGCCCTTTCTAACATTTTTCTTTGTAAATTGTAGTACTTTTTCCCTCTTAAGTTTTGGCAACACTGCACAACATGCAAATTTTACATAATTCATTCATTCCATCCGTCATTGAGTGACTAAGTCAGTCAGTCATCTATTTAGTCTTTCGTGGATTTTCCATGCTTATAATAAAAACGCTGAAAACATCATTAACATGACATTATGAGTATTTTAAGTAAAAAATAAGAACAAAAAAAATGAAAGTTGTGTGATAATTTATTAAGATTTTTTTTCATAAACCTAAACAATGTTGCTGTTTCTTTTTATAAGAAATAAGCAACAAAATAATAAAATGTAAATTTCATTTGAGTTATTTTCTTAGTCTCCAAGGATTGATGACAATTTCATTTTTCTTTCATTTTTTTTTTTTTTTTTTTTTTTGTTTTTTGGTTAGAAAATTTACATATTATTAAATGCAAGAGCAAAGAAACATAGTACGCTATAATCATGTATAACTTTAAAAAGTTTATTTTACTTTTTATTGTACTTTATATTCTACTTAATTTATTTTTCTTAACACTTGTTGATTTTCTTTCTGAATGCCTGTAAATTTAATATTCAAATTATTTTTTGTTTATTTTTCCATTTAACGAGCCAAGATAATCTAGTAAATGCTTTAATGAAGGGTTCTTTAAAATCAAAGCAAAATAAATAATAAACAAGTTTTTATAACAGGATATTAGGGAAAATGTAATAAATTTCATGGGCATTGCCATGTTTTTGTTTCAGATTTTATTATAAAGAAATTAAGTTTAAGAAATCATTACTATTTTTAAAAAACAAACGTAATATAAACAGTATTAGTAGTAGTAGTAGTTTTAGTAGCAATTTTGAGAAAAAGTTTCTCCTTTGATTATTCTTGTGAGAACAAAAGTTTTTGGGATAATGAAAAATTAACATTTTATATATTTTTATTAATTAAAGTAAAAAGTTATAATAATAAACCCAAATATAAAGGACTCCATGAATGGTGATGAAATTGATTGCAGTTCAGATAATAAGTATGTATTTAATTCTTCTGGTATCTAATTATAATTCACAAAGTCTGCCAGATAGATAAAACAAGGGCAAATAATGAACGTTTGCAATTTATTTATGGACCTTCCAGCTATAAATAAATTTGTTACAAATTTCTCTGAAAAATATTTTACCTCTTTCCTTGTAGTATGTCTATTATTATAATAATATTATTGATTATAGTTAAACCTTAAATTTTATCCTGATTCTACACTATCTTATTTATTTAAGTAAAAGCAAAGCATAGATAAACTATCCATTTTAGGAAAACAAACAAACTTAACTTTGCAAATCCTTATCATTTAAAGTGACAGCAAAAATAACATTTCCCCTTCTCCACCCTTCTTTTTGTAGAACTTATGAAAGAAAAACAAATATTTTCTAATCTAAAGAACTCTCAAAATTTTCTCAATGAAAAATCTTCTTATTAATATTTTAAATAGTTATTGTTTGAGGTTTACTTTTAAGTAAATAAAGTTTTAAGTATTATAGATTTTTCTTTCAATAGACATTTTCAATAAAAAAAAAAAAAACTAAGCCTGGGGATAAGTATTTAACAAATATGTTTCTTATGTTTTCTTTTACAGATTTCATTTTTGTTTCGAGGTCAAATTTTTGAAGCAACATAAGATACAACTGAAGTGTTTTAAAATGGGTAAGTGGAAAATATTAAAATAAATAAAAAAAAATAAAAACTTTTAATGCAGAAAAATCCCAGTTGAACAACAGTAGAATGGAATTTAACGTGCTAAATACTAATCTGCTGTCAGTTTTTTTTTCTATCAGGTCCTGATTTTCTTAAGGACATGTCTAATAATCGTCTTAGTATATTTTACCATAACTCCAGAACGTTTTGTCCAATTTAGATAGATGAAAAAATGAGATTTAGATAGACGAAAAGATGATATCAAAACTGTCTTCAAGTCATCTTAACATTATTTTTTTAAACACTCAATATACAAATTGGAGAAGTTTTGCTTCTTAACTTCGAAAATATTGAGCGAAAACAGATTCTTATTTAGGACATCAAATTCCATCTAGTCCATCTATTTTTGTTTAGAGAAGAAAAAAAATTTTTGTCCATCTATGTGTCTCCATTTAATTGTATTTTATGTATTTTCACTTAGTTATGCTTAAAATCAATTTTGATGATACATGGCTTATTTTATTATTTTTATTTCTTAAAAGAACTTTTAAGGAATTCGGCTGGTCCAAATCTTTTATACCCTTCCCGAATTCTATATTGCATAGGTGGTATATAAATTCAGAAGATAAATTCTTCAAAACTTTATTTATATTATACTACATTCTTGTTGAATTTACAAATACCGTAATTTTTTAAATGATATTTATAAAACAAAACTTAATAAAGCATTTTAATTTTCTGAAAAAAATATGCGCAATCAAAGAAATTCTTAAAAATTGATTCATATTCATATTATTTCTTATCAAATTTAACCAGGACATCGGAATCTTGTAATATAAAGAGCTCCCGAAAACTGTTTTCTTGGACTTATGAATTTTGAAGATCGTTCAGACTATCTGTGTTGAAGAGCCCAATAAAGAAGAGATATACAAACTTTTAAATTCCTTTTTTCAGTTTTCTACCAACAATTTATTTCGAAACTGATACCTAGGAATTACTTATTTTGAACTTGAACTAGATATTTAAAAAAAAGCATCATCTCGCATTCTCAGATTTACTTGTCAAACTTACTTTTTACAAAAACATGCTTATATTTAAGGTAAAAAATCAATTGTATTCTGCGAGGATACGAACCATGGCTTGAAAATTTGAAATCTAGAACACTTCCACTAGACTATCTGTACTCATAGAAGTTTTGTTGAAAAACAATTATATATACCCTCATATATGTTAAATGTATATAAATCAATTTGCATCGCTATATATACAAACACAATAAGCCCGGTCCGGAAATTTCCATACAAATTTGTATGAAAAATGCGCAATGCGGCTCGGTTAAAAAAATAAATTTTACTTTAAATTTTTTCCGAATTGTTTGTTGCTTTCATTTTCTCTCAAAAAATATTAGCATATTTTTTTTTGAAAAATTTATATGAATTTCGTAAACAATATTGCAAAAACGTTTGAAGTAAAAAATAAATGAAAAGAAAATAAATAAAATTACTTCTTATTTTCGTTGCCGCCTATGTTTGTGTTTAATTTAACAATGCGGGTTGTGCAAAGAAATGCTAACTTTTTGTGTCTGTGTTATATGTTGAATATGTTTCAAATTCAACAATGTTGAAAAAATATTTCTTTATACAAAATGGAATAAAAATATTTTATAAGTTTAAAATTTCAAGTTGTCATGTGGCCTAAGAGGTAAGAATTCGTAACTAGAAGTTTTAAAGTGCGCGTATGGGTGCGAATCTTAGCGAACACAAGTTTATTTAATAAATTTCAAAGAGAAATTTTAATGCATATAAAAAGATATTTTAACAGTTCCTTATCTGACGTTTCAAATTTTTTTAAATCTTGGTTCAAGCTAAATTATAAAATAATTTTTCGAAGTATTGGTCAGAACCTACATCTTTTAAGTCACAAACCCAAGCCGTACATCATATCGATGGTTTGAGTTTTAATATCTTTAGTGCTTATATAAAAAAGCCTAAAACGCAACTAACTTATTCATATTTTTTTTATATAGAATATATAAACAGGAAAGATATTATTGTAAATTTAATTTCTTTTTTTAATAAATAAAATTCTAATACTCAAGAAAACCAGAAGAAGCCCCGGGGATACGAACTCAAGTTTAATAGTTTGTAGTCTAGAACACTCCCTCTAGACTATTCATGCTCACAACATTCCAATAGAAAAATATTTATATATTATTGCATAATGAAATAGGAAATATTATTCAATTTTGCCAAAACAAAAAAAAAAATTGAATAATCCTGAATGGATTTTGAATTTGAATTTTAATACTAAGATTTTCGAAGCTATATACCACATATGTGTTAAAAAAGAAATATATTTATTAGACTATGGGCTTCAAAAAATCCATTTCAACACATATACTCAAAAGTTATTTTTAATCATAATAATCACAAATATTGGGTGTATATTTTAAGACTTTCGTATAAAATGACAAACTTCATTTTATATGAATGGTATACAAATTCTTCAATTCTGCATAAAATAATTGTTTTCTCCGACACTTATTTCTGAATAACTCCGAAACCATTGGACCATTTTGTCTGTTTTTTTTTTTTTTTTTTTTTGTGTTTCTAAATCGTACCAACGGTTCTTGAATTATGGTGAAATATATTAGTGTAATCGCCTTATTAATGGAAAACATAAAACAATGACCATAAAAAAATCAATACTTGATAGAAAAAACAGAAAGTTGATTAGTGTTTATCGTGTTATGTTCTATCTAATCCATCTATTTTTTATTAGGGGAGGATTTTTCTGCTAACCAGTTTAATTATTTATTAATGAACTGAAACAATTAATGTCACAATTAAACTAATTCTCAAATGAACTCACGTACAGTTGGCACTCATTAGGATCATTGGATATTATATTTAGAGAACATTATGAACCTTACATCTTGATTTATTACATAAAAAAACATATAAGGAATTTCAAAAAATTAAAAAATTTTGAGTAAAAATATTTTCAAAAATTTTTTGGGGTTATGAAATTATTTTTTCGCCCATAAAATTATTGGTGGCTATTCTTGAAAACGCGTCGAATAAGTGAAAATTTCCATTAAAACAAAAAAAAAGTTTCAAAAATTGTTTTTGATTACCATATATTTTTAAAAAGGAATAAACGTGAGAATTTTAACGCGTTTCTCCCTCTCTCTCTCTCTCTTAAAAACTGTAAATTCTATTTTAGAAATGTACATTAAACAAAAATAATTTTTTAGACTTTGTTTTTATTTTAATGGAAATTTTCACTTCTTCGACGCGTTTTCAGAATAGCCACCATTAGTTTTTAAGATATTTCAATGCCCACTGGACTTTAGTATTAAACAGATAAAAGGCTTTCATTTGGCAGCAATATTGACGTATTTTATACTTCGGGGTATTCAGTTGTGAGCACGATAAATGTGTCTAGAGATGAATGTCGCTGTAGCCAGTATAAATGATGCTTTTTTCGTATTTCCAATTTGAGCAATCAAGGTGATTTCCTACAGATATTTTTGAAGATCTAAAGTAATACCTTTTATTAAAAAATGCGGAACAAAATTTTGAAATTTGGTGAAAATTTCAAAAATTTAATAATATTTTTGATTTTTAAAATTTGTAATTCACTTACGCGATATTTTGGACAATTTTAATAAAAGCTGTAGTCAATGGCGAAAAACATACATTCTACTAATATTTGCCTGTTTTTCTGTCATCAAAAATAATATGCCTCAAACTGCAGAAAATTACTATGCGCCAAAATTTTCTATCAAAGTAGCTGCGAAATTTAAAAAATTGTGAATTTTGGTTTCTTTTTTTTATTACCGCATAACTTTCCACCATAGATACTTAGTAAATTGTTATATAGTTATACAACATATGAACTTCATAAATCTTGTCTCTCGACTATTTAGTGATTCCAGTCTATAAGATGTAAGTTGTGAGTATAAAACTAAAATCAACCAAAAAATCCTTGAAAGCTTCAGCTAAGTTTTTTTATGACAGTGAATATATAGGAGAATAGCCTAAAATTTTAGGCCTATTTTGTTTTCAAAACAAAATTCGGAAATACAAAACACATAAATCGGGGTTTAAATTTTTTTTTTTGCATTTCCTCATATAAAAGTTATAACAACTTCTATTAATCATTTATTTATAAATCAATTTTGATATGTTATCTCTAAGATATCGTAAGCCTTTGGGGTTGATTTCAACATTTGGAAGGAATGAAAGACGGTAGTCTTTATTGAATATTACCTACTTATTTTTAAGGATCCAGAATATATGTAGTGGCCAAAAAATAAATATACTTCATTTTAAAATATGATTTCTCAAAAATTTTGTTCTGCCGTTTTCTTTTCGCGAGGTGAATCAAAGTATAAAAAAGTCTTTTATTCGGATTTTTTTGGACTTATGTCATATTTTTTCCAAAGTACGAGATTTTTGCATTATATTAAAGGTCTTCGAAAGGCTCATTTAAGGGCGTACCAGAAGTATAACCAAATACATATATTACAAATTTGATTTTTAGCATAGAAATATTTTAAGACATTATATTGTAATAATATAATATAATACCAACATTTTTTTATTTTTTATTATTATTATTATTATTATTATTATTATTATTACCTCCCTTTAAACTATGAAGCAGAATATTTGGCTATTATTTTTAATATTTAAATTAATTTATTAACATTTCAATTTATCACAATTTATTTTGATGACAAAATTTTTTTGCTAACTCTTTAATTAAACTAAAATGAAATTTATACTATAAACTTATTTTAGTAAAAATTATTGCTATTTATTATCACTGAATTTCTATGAAATCAATAGTCAAATTCTTAGCAAATTTCAAAATTTACGTTTAAGCTTATTACAACATCTTTTACAAATAAATAAACCTTAAATAGAATATTAAATATTGATTTAATTTCTATTGATAATATAACATTTGATTATGTTTTAAATAAGAATAAATAAGCCCTAAAAGAATTTGCTGATTAAGAAAATGATAGTAATAATTAAATAATCCACATACGTAACCGTATCAATGCCAAACCTGTGGTTTACGTGTTTGTTGTGTAGGTGTTAAAGCCTTTGCAAATTTATATAACAATAATAATTCATAGCAAAATTAAAAATTTTTTAGTAAATTATATTTGTCAACATGCTATGAATTTATGTGCATTAAGAAATGTTGCCTAGAACTCTTGGATAAAATTTTATTTTTTCGTGATTTAAATGTCATATCTTTTGTCTATCTTTTTTAAAATTCATATTTTTTTTTTTATTTATTATTTTACCATTTATTTTTAATTAAAAATTTTAATTGTTTTTAAATTTAAATTCTATAGTTTTATTACGAAATATTGCGTTTACAAAACGTGACAGTATTATAATTAGAAATTTTATTTAAATACGTAATATTTATTTCTATTATGAAGAGGATGTAGCAGGGATTTAAAGGAATTAGTTCTGTATAAAACAATGACTTATATGATTAACTGAAAATTTAAAAATTAGTTCACATTTTGTTTTGATAAATGTTTTAAGGAAATCCAGGTAGAGAAAACTCCATGAATGCTGATAACTTATGTTAGGGTACAGAAAATATACATTGCATTTTACTGTTGTCCTATTATATTTCACAAAATGCCAATCGGTGACAGCCAGGGGACTTACGGAAGGCTGTTTGTTTAGTTGGTTCAAAGTTTTCTTTTCTATTGACTTTATGTCAATATAGTTATGCTTAAAAATACTCAAAATGATACTTACTATTTTCACTCTCATAACATTTTTCAAAAATTCAGAAACACTCCCTAAATTTTTTGATATTTTGAAAAGTTGCTGCACTAAAGATCTTTAGATTTTTAATATATTTTATATATATTTCAAACAAGAAATGACTTTTTCAACATATTTTAATTTATTTTCCTTTTTCTTTCTTTCAAAATTTTGATTTTTATGTAAATTTTATTGATTTCTTTCTTTAAGACTAAACATACGAAATTTTAAATATTATTTTGGCTGAAACAAAACGAGGTATCAATCTTTGAAATCGCTTAAAAACTCTAAAATTTATTACACATTTTCTAAACTTTATTAAAAATTTCTTCATATATTTTAAGACAAAGTGTTTTATTTGATGCTTGACTTAGTACATACTTTTAGGGGCAAAAATGATAAATGTATAGGTAGTTTAAGTATGTTATCCCAGATAAAACCGAATAACTTCTACAGTTTTTGTTAACTTTTTAAAAACTAGATCGTGTTGTATTAACAGCAAAACTGACTTTCAAAATTATTGTATCATTGTATAGGCTTTCACAGAAAATCTTATAATAAAATGCAGTTAAGCTCGAAAAATTTTGTAAAAGTTTTTTACTGTTTAAAAATTTGTTAGTAATATTCTTTTACTTTTCAAAAAGTTTAAAAATGAAAAATCATCAAGAGAATAATAAACAAATGAACTGCGCACAAAAAATTTAGTGCATTCAATTCAGATTAAAAAAATGAAATGGATCAATCTCATTGAAATTTTGACTTTGTTAAAGGCTGTTTTTTTTTAAGTTTTAAATTTAAAAGAAAAATTCTTTTTTTTTTTATTCGCTTTTAATAAAATATTTAAGATTTCCTGGAATACCCTAAATAAGATTATTACATATTTATTATATATACATATCTTTTTCGGTTACGTTTTTGTTGGAATGAGTCCACTTCCTTTTAAATTCTATTTTATTTTTTAGTCCGCTTTAAGTATTCTTTAAATATTTTTTCTACTATTAGCAAATACTCTTAAAATGAATGGAGTTCTGGACAGTATACTTTTTTTTATAGGACAACTAGTTCTCGAGTTATTTTAAAATATACTCTTGTATTCGTCTTATTAAGGGGAAAATATTAGACATGCCCATAAAAAAAAAAATCACAACGTGATTGAAAAAAACTGAAAGCAGATTCGTATTTAGCAGGTCAATTTCAATCTAGTCCACTTATTTAATTTATTTATTTTTTAGTGTTATTTAATTTTATTTTATTTTTTGTTTTTATTTATATATATATATATATATATATATATATATATTTTACGATTTTTTTTATCGACCAGTGTAATTAGTGAAATTCACCTAAACTGTTGATAATCTCGTTTGATTTAAATTGTAAATCGATAAAATCGTTTTAATAAAGGAAAAATTTCTAAACCAAAATAATTTTTAAAATAAATAAAGATTTATTTTAAAAATAATATTGATGATGTGACTAAGTTGAACAATTTATGTAGATTTTTTATGTTTTCCTAGAATTTTGTGTTTAGATGAATAAATTACTTAAAGTTAATGATTTTGATATTGCACCTACAATTAAATTTCAAATAATAATAGCAATAATAATTTATGGAAATTTCTATTTCTAATTTTAATATAATAATTTCAGCAACAACTTAAAGCCTATATTGTTTTATATAAATCATAATAGATACATGGAATTATTTAAAAATATTTAGATTTTATAAAATATTCCTATTTGTCTCAAAAATGCTAAATAAGGTGATAAATTTGTAAAATTTATTTTAATAAAATATTTAATAAATTTCAAAAAAATTTACATAATTTTACAATAATATAATTTATAGAATAAAAATATATTTCATTAACCCAACAAAAATTATAGTTGAGATGTCATGAGTTAAGGGGCTAATATAATGGTTTTCCTCTACTTACACATAAGCTGAATAATCCATTATTATAAAAAGGCGATAACATTAGAGACAGCTACTTACCTTATATTATTACAAGTAGGCATTTTTTAATGTCATTATTTAGGTGTCTTTAAAAGAAGTAATTACTTTCAAGCTGTTCAATAACTCATTGGTTTTAATATATTACTGAAGTCATTAGCAAAAACAATAGAAACTAGTCATATTTTAAGTTACAAATAACTAAAGAAATTTTAGAATATAAAAAGCACTTTATTTTTTATAGCAACAAAATATTTTTTTTTTTAACTTTATATGCCATTTACACTAAACATAAACTGGTAGCATTTGGCTTTATTTGGTTTTTGAATAAAAAATCTGCTTAAATTTGTTTGGTTTTTCCATACAAATCGAAAACCATTTTTAACTAGTTTTTATTCAAAACCAAATAAAAACCACTAAAATAACTATTTATGATACATTCTGTTTAGCAAATTTTAGAATCGTAGCTTTTATATATAAAGAGAAAAATAAAACTTAAAATTTATATAAATTGTTCGTTTTTTTTATGAAATTATTACAATAAATAATTTATTAAAAATTGTTAAAATGTGTTTTAATATTAAAGCTATGTATACTCTGATCGAAGAAATAGCAAATAGAGTGGAAATAAAAAATATCCAAGAAATGTGAATGTCAACAAACATTACATTGGGAAGATATAAGGTATTCAAAAACCAATTAGTTTTTGTTTTGGTATAAACGGCATATTAGTTTCAATAACAATAACCAAAAATGTAATATTTTAAAAACTATTTCATTATAGATTTAAAATTATTTCATACGTAAATTTTGCCTATTCATGTATTTATCTCTTCTTTAAACTGTAAACTTAATAAAACGTAGTATTTACTAAAATCTGATCATAAATAAGCAATTACATACCAGGTTATAAATAAGTAGTTACTAAACTATTTCTATGTAATGAGGATGGCGTTGTTGTCATCGAAAAGTGTTGTTGTCAAGTAAAAGTAAGTATATGCCATTACCAAGTTTTTGTTGGGAAGCATTGAATAAAATATTATTACTTACATAGTTAACAAAAATCAGAAGAAAATAAAATTACTAAATATTTCAATTGTATTTAAATACAAACAATTAGGAGAGCTTTATTCGGCCGTACCGAATCTTATACATCTTTCGTCTTATTATGATGAAAACTCGGTCTCAGAATAAAATGTTTTTAGTGAAAAGTTGGGGCGGTTTTTTGTGATATCTCTTACATTTCTCCAAAAAGACGAATGTACAGATAGTCATTGAGGTCATATAGAAAAGTACAATTTTTTTTTTTTCTGATGCACTAGATTTCGAAGTCGATTTGCATACACATACGTGTTCTAAGCATGTAAATCACTTTTCTTAATTAACTCTAGTGCTCGAGATAAACCGTTACATAGTAAACATCTGCATCAAATCATTTGCTTTTCAATTCATAGTAATGTTTGTAATACATTACTGCTAAAATATAAAACAAAACAATAGAAAGCAAACTATATGAACAAAATGAGTTGAATTGAAACAATAAAACAAAAACAAAATATGTCGTGTTCTTTTTGAGAAATTTTTGCTTATGAGAGATTTTAACAACAGCAATAATGTTAAAAACAAACATCAAATGAAAACTACGATTTACTATCATTCCCTTGCAAGCAATATGAAAAACGCAGGGAATGTAAAAATTATGTCTTTAAAATAAAAATTAACATATATTAATTACGATTGATTTATATTTGTTCGCTCAAAAATTAGTAATATTTTTTATTTTAATTTTATTACTCGAAAAATAATAATTATTTTGCGTGTTTTATTTTTTCGCTCAAAAAATAAAACAAATGTTAATTTTTAAGTAACTGTAAGGGTAAAATTTGATTTTTCTCGATAAACTTTCGAAAAACTAAAGTTTTTATAAAAAGCTCAACATTTCACGAAATCACGCCACCGAAAATGAAGTGTATTTTATTACAATAAATGTCAAAATTGTAGTAAGATGCCGTAATAATACTCAACAAATAAAAAAAATGTTTTATCCAGAGTAGTAAAGATTTCATAAATGCACATTTTGTCGTTTAGACTGGGCGATGTTGAATCAGCCGGTCTAAATAAAAATATAAAAAAATACAGTTTATAAAATAAGTAAATTAAATCTAAAAAATAACACAAATAAAAAGAAAATTAAAATAAATGAATAAATAACATCTGAAATCAAATAAAATTTATTTTTTTATTTGTGTTATTACTTTTAATTGCATATATTATTACATTTTTTTAATTTTTTGTTTTACTTTTTAAATTTTGTAAACAAAAAAAAAAAAAAACAATATTGCATTTGTTGCCTTTTTACACATAATTCAATTCATTTCAATTCCTTCGTTGCACAATTGATTTTGTTTCTTTTTGTTTGGTATCTCTTGTCTTTTCAATACATAGAGAATTGATTGAATTGCATACACAGAGAATTGATTTTAAGTTTAAAAAGCAAAAGCAGTAAAGAATTGAAAAGAAAGTAAATGAATTGAAATGAGTTACAAATGAATTGACGCAGATGTCTATTATACAGAAACTTAATTAGGTTGCACCAGATATTGCAATATATTTCGAGTACGAATTGTTTAGTTCTGATTAATTAAATTATCTCCAAGTTACACCCACATAAATCGGTTGTGTTATTTGTTACATATCCAGATTTTTGATAAAGGAGAAAAAGATGAATGCTCGATGTAGATTCTTTGGAAATCAGAAATTTTTTAATTTTTTAAGAAACTTGATTTTTCTTCTTTACTTACAGGTTAAAACATGTTGTGTGTACTTAAAGATAACTTAAATTCGCTTTTTTTTTGGTATTTTATTAAACCAAATCAAAAAATCCGTTCAGGAGATGTGTTGTTATATGTGGTGCAAACTCTCTGCTTTTCTATATAATTGTTTTTTTCGTGAGCTAGGGTCAATTCAACAAAAGTGATTAATGGGCTTAGAACTACCTTAAAAAAAATCTGTGTCGCAGGTTCACAATATAATAAATTACCCTACAACATCATTTTATTATTAATGACTCTTTCACATTTGGCACTCTTACTTGTTATACATTTTTTCATCTCTTGAAAAATCCAATTTCTTTCTTCCTTCGAAACTGTACAAATTTAAAAATGCTATTTTTTTATACGTTTAGGAATTTTAATTTCTAAAAATATTTTTCACACATCCTGCAGTCTTATACTAGCATAAGATTTTTCGTTAATAATGGCATTTAATTTTAAAAATTAAAAGCATTTATTAGTCGCTGTCACAGTTTGCGCTCTTAAAGTCTTTCTTCAAAATTTTTAAAAGAAATCAGCAACCAACCCACTCGGTTTAAATAAATACATACATACCTTAATATATGTTTACGTGTTGATGATTTCCGTCGGTAATAATTTATTTCCAACTTCTTCTTTTGGGATTGTTAAACATTTTCTTTATAATAAAATACTCGTTTATAAATATCCTATCGTAAAAAGATTCACAAAAAAACGGAAAATATATAAGAAACAAACATGACATATGGTATTTTTGCATAATTAAAAATTATAAGTACTTATATTATTGGTACATCATTTGAATGCTTATTATCCATCCATATATACATATTTATAAGTATACTATATGACTTGAAGTACATGAATACATAAGTTTATATATGTATTGTTGATAGGGTTCGCATTGAAAAAAATCTTGAGATAATTCTAAAGTTAAGTAATCATTAGAAATCGTAGTAAACCAGCTGCTAAAGGAGTTATAATTTTTAGATTTTAAGAATGGAGTTACCATTACAATTCGTTGACAGGTTAAATTAAGTTCCAAAAATACTATTAAGGTTTTTAATCATCCAATATTTCCCAAGTAGGATACAATTTCGCAAACACTTAGGTATTTTATATAAGTATGTATATAATAAGGTAATTGACTCGGTTTTCAATCTGGCTTTTTCGATTTATGTACTGTCGGGTTTTTCGAAATGTTAATTTTTCGCATGTCGAGTAGAATGATTTAAACACAAAGAACCGGTTTTGAAAATAATATTTTATATCATAAAATATACGAACTAAATACTTATATAATTTTTAAACTGATTAATATTCATAAAGTCTAATTTTCTGTTATATTTTATAAATATTGTTTATGGTTAATTTGAAATTGATTCTGTAAGTTTAAACAAATAATTAAATAATTATTATCTTGAATGAAATACGCAAATTTATGGAATTAGTTTCTTCTCTTGCAACACCTCTAACATTTTTAGAAACCATTTGTATATTTTGCTTTTCCTTTTTAACTCAAAATTTATGATAAAGTAGTTGTGTTTAGAAAGAGGTCTAGCTGTAAAATGCATTTTTTTGTTTTGTCATTTTCACAAAGTTCATAATGCTGATATACGTATATCCCTTTATTTAATGCTTTTTTAGCCTTTTAAAGTTTTTGAAATTACTAGGAAAAACTGAAAAAATAGCACATCAACAACAAAGAAAATTTCATATTTGCAGTTACTAATTTTATTTTAACAAAGTTTTCGTTTAAATATTCTTCACTATTAATTTATTTACATGAGTTTTATTCCCGTACTTTCCAAGTTTATAGGATTTCGTTAGAATTTTTGATGATTTATTCTTACTTTAATTGCAAAATCTAGGCTAGTAAGCATCAGAAAGAAGGCTATTAGGGAGTTGATGGAACTCTATGAAGTGAGGCACTGGTGGATACCAGGTCATTGTTATATTGGTAATGTAATAACCGATGAACTGGTAAAACAGGCTCAGCGATGGATATTTCGAATAGTGAGACATATGTGAGACCACCATTAGGCTTTTTTTTTTTTGGCAAGATTAGGGAGTAGATCGGCAGTAAGATATCGAAGGAGATGTGGCCGGCTGTCGACAAAGTAGATACGATTGCTATTTTTTAATTTGAATAGGAGAAGTTTAAGGACCATAGTGGGTGTCATAATGGGGCACTGTATAATAGGGAAGATGAGGTCGAAATGCGACGTTGGCATGTCTAACTTATGCAAAAAGTGATAAGGCCGAGTTGATTGAATACATTTTGCGTACTTGTCCATGACTATAACATCGTAGAATGAAATATTCTAACTAAACTTTAGGACAACAAAGGCGAAACTTTTTTCTATTTTCAATTTGGTGCTTTACATTTTCTATGTCTTTCTTTCCTTTCTTTAGTTTTAAATTTAATCTTGTATTCTGAACCGCGGTTTGGACTCTGTGTGTACATGTAGTATCTCCAAATACTACATTAACCTTATAGATATATATATATATATATATATATATATATATATATATATATATATTATACATTCATCATTATACATTTATCTATCTATCGATATTTTCGGAACTTTAAAAAATCTAGCCAGTTTTTTCAAAAATCCAGCTATTCGAAAACAGCTTTTCTCCAAAAAAATTTGAATAATCGATAACCCTAGTATGTACTATATAACAAATATTCTTATACATATGTATTGATTGATTACGTAAGGTTTCATATGTATTTATATAGTATGACTTGTATATAATACATATGCATATATATACACATTTGCATATTAATAACGCATGATTTTGCCCCTTAAGGTGATAAACATTTCTTTCTATATATTTGTTCATAAGTATTTTTCATTGGAAATCTTTTATCTAGCAAAAATGCTAGTAGATTTCTATATAAAAATAGACCTTAAGTTTTTCTCAAAATTTATATTTTCATTTTAAAACCATAATTTTATATGCATAGCACTTTATCAAAGAAATTGTAGTAAATGTCACTTTTATTTGATGAAGTAACTCTTCACTATTTAAAATTTAAATGAAACGAAAAAAACAACGATTTATTTTTCAAAATAAAAACATCTTAATATATTGATAAACTAGTTTATATGATTAAGATCGAAACAATTAACTCTTATAGTCCAATAGCCCATTCAGCTCTCAACTCTTATTAGAGATGTTATAAAGAAAATACAAAATCCGCATCGAAGTAAAATTTTCCAAAAGTAAATGATTTTTCTTAAACTGATGTACATATGAGTCACTTATTCCTCACTGTTTTCTGGCATCTTCGAAAGATTTAAACATATAGACCGACTGACGAATATCGTTATTGCGATTCTCGAGAATATATATAGTAAACTTAATCAGATTCAAGATTAATATTCGAGATATTACAAATGGAGTAATTTATATATTTTTATGAAATTTTTACTATTACATCTTTTATTTTAAAATTTTTTTCTTATATGCATTTATTTCGCAGATACCTTTCGCTTCCGACGCTCATCCATATCCCGTTTTGGGTCTATAGGTAAAAATGAACCTTTAATTGTTGTCGACGAATCACAGATAGTCGAAGAAGATGATCAGGAAAGTTCAGAGACGCCATCACATAAAGCCAGCTTGGATATTGACTCACCAGTCAATCCATACCTCTTATCACCATGGCGTGATCCACGAGAATCACGTAAACATTCTCTGCCATCACAACAGGTTACCGAGGGTATAACAGCCAGTCAGGTAAGACGTCTTTCAGAACGTGGCGGAGAGGGTTCGGGACCATCACCCAAGGAAGCCGCATTTTTGGCAACACTATCACAAGCGCCAGCACCGTCCGGCCGAAGACATTCAGTTGTTACCATATCTAAGGTGCCAGCAACAATATTTGGTCGCACACGACGTGAATCGGTGGCAGCGTTTCCTTCAAACAAGTGAGTTGGGGAAGGGGGTTGGTTGGTTTTTATTTGGCTTTATTACCAATGTTTATATATCTCAACCTTTTTTCCATCTCACCAGTCGAATTCTGAGCTCGAGGAGGGAGAGCAACACCTCAACTGGTCCACCATCCACGGATCCAATAGGTAGTATACATAATTTACAATTGGACATCATGGATGATATTGTACAATCTCGTAAAGCACGCATGAAACTCTGGACAACGAGCAATGAGAAGGTGTGTGAAGTGGAAACTCTTACTGAGGGTGGCACAACACCGCAGCGTTACACCAATCGTCGCTACTCCGAATCTGTTTCTGCACAAGTTACACCATCACCCAACTACCGTAGAGCCTCCGAACTTCCCGCCAGCATCTCACCCTGTGTAACACAACCCACCAGTAATCGATCCTCAATAAAATGCAAGAAGGCTACTGGTTTATTGGGCAGCAGAACAGATATTACTTCTATTTTCAGTTCTCTAACCTCATCGGCTATTGAAATACATAAATGTGAGGACACACCTTCTTCATCGTTGACGTCGGGCGCTAAGTCAAAAAATAATTTATCCACTAACCAGACAGCAGTTAGTAGTTCCAATCTCTTAGATCCCAATGCAGGACGCTCAACACGTTCGAACAGTTTTGATGTTTCCATACTCAACAATGCAAAACAAATGGTAAGTGATGCTCAGGATAATAGTTCAGCTGCTATTTCAGGATGGTTTGCCCAGCGTCATGAACCCATGGCACGCAAAAAAAGCATAAGAAGCAAAAGTACAGCCATGGCTTTATCCAAAGAAATGCTTGAAAAGTTACAATCCAAAGATGCTCTCCGTGATAGTAAACCAAAGTTGAAACCTCGAAGTAAACAAAAAAGTTGGACAGATCACACTAAGGGGACCATAGTTGATGCAACTGTCATTGGTTCAGCTATAGAAGGATTTTTACGCAAAAACTCCGGCTCTGGTCCATCAGGCACTGAGGCAGCCTCAAGTTCTCGGACAAAATCAGCAAAAGGAGCTGTACCCAAAGACTATGGCTCATCAAAGCGAGCACGTACACCCCAAGCACAAGCAGCAAATGCTGTACGTTCTACTTTAAATTGGTTTGGCAAAGGGGATGAAGATGATTCTAAGGATACCTGTGATGCTTCACTTTGTTCTACTTTAAAGGATTTGTTTGTTAAATAATTACCGGGGAATTCTTTATTTCGATTAAATTAATTTTGATAATCTACTTTAAATATAACACTCGCTATATCAACTATTTCTTTCCACAAATTTATGAGGTAAGTTAATTTAAAAATTTATTTTTCTATAGTTACTTTCTTCTCCTAAATATTATATTTAAAAGAAAAAGGGGTGCACGAAAATAAATGTGAATGATTAAAAGCTTTAGCATAAATTAAACATAAATAAATGTTTAATCTACTAACAACATAGGTACGAATTAAAATAGCAAATTATTTATATATGTATAAGGTAGAAGGAAAAAACCTACATATTTTTCATACATATAAGAACGAAATATTTTTCAACTTCATACTAACATAACACACACATAATCATGAAGAATAATTGTTATAAAACTCATACATAGAAATATATTTAAACGTATTGAAATTGTTAACATGTCTGTAGTTTTTTTCATTTTAAGGAACAATTATTTAGTAATGTAGTACTGTAATGTTACTAAATTATTTAGAATGTATGTAAAGTTCTGAATATAAAACCGTATAATTACACAATGGATAGACTAGTAGTACTATTTTTGAAATGTTTCACTAAAGTAATTCACGTAACCAGTTTTAGTCTTGCGAAAGTGAAAAAATGCGAATTTTTTTTTTTTTTTTTTTTCTTAATATAACAACCACATAGAAAATTAGTTCGTACTTTGCACTATATACCAAGTATAAACAAGTGAGTAATTTTGTACAAACTTTTGTACAAAAGTTTTCAGTTTATATCATTACAGTTATTTAAGAAAAAATATAATAAGAAAAAGTACCAAAATTTGCAACTATTAACAAAGAAAATATTTTGTACAAAAAAAAAAAAAAAAAAAAAAAAAAAAATTACACAAATCTTTTTAAATTGAAATGAATGTGGTAGAAAAAATATGAAAATAATAGTGAGAAAAATATTACAATGGAAATAGACACGACATTCATCAAATTTAGGATTATTTAAATATATTATTTAAAAACTGTCTCGATTTCATATGGCCAAAAATAGAAGAAGTTGTCGTACGTAAATGAAAATTCGTATATATAGCTTTTGTGTTTAGGAAAAAAATGAAGTTTTTGAAAGTCGATCCAAGGACATGCCCATCTTCCATACAACCTGAATTATAAAAATCATTTATTTTCTAAATTTTTAATTCGAATTGAACAAAATTTGGTACAATTTATTGACTTTTTCATTTAGAAAAGAAAAAAATAAGTTTTATGAAAATCAGATTAAGGACACGCCAAACAATTGAACAAAAGTTGGCACAAATTAATGCTTTGTCATTTCGGAGCGAAAAAATTAAGTTTTATGAAAATCGCATCAAGGATATAAAATAAGCCATAAGTCCTTACCAAAAAATGTCCCAATAATGTCTTAATATATAATTAGACTTTAGAAAATAATATATTTTTTAATTTCTCTGAATTTATACCTAATACGCGAATATTTCCTTCAATTTTATTTTTAAAACTATAAAATTTAATTTGTTCACTTATGCAACTGGTAAATGATTTCATCAAATTGTTTAATATTTTGTATTACAGCACTAGCTAGAGTAATAGTATCAAGTGTCTATATATATATATATATATATATATATATATATATATATATAGATATATATATATACCTCTCCAGCTTATTTTTTTTCTACAAGTATGTTTTTTACATATATATATATATATATATATATATATATATATATATATATATATACATGTATACATATATTTTTTTCATTTTTTTCACTACTAAAATTTTAGTTTCTTCAAAACTTTCGACTTTACATTAGAACAGTCTTTTTGCTAAACAATAAATAAAAATTATAAATATAACCAGATTTTTAGAGAGCCGTTACAAAAAAAAAGTAATTTTAAATATTAAAAGCATAAGCGCAGTTTCAGCACTTTTCTTTACAATCTTCAATTTTGACCCATAATTACTCACAAACTAATTTTGAACTAATATTTTTCGATAATCTAATTGATGTGTTTTAATTAACAAATGTAAAAAAAAAATATTAAAATTCCGACATTGACTTTAACCATTTTTGCCAAGCTCGTGCCAATGTGCGTCAACTTCAACAAAAGTAGGCATTTTCGCAATACTAACATTTTTGACATGACTTACTCTATTAAATAAATATTTCAAATATTTTTCCACATGAGCAAAATTAAAATTAAAAAAATTCCTGCCAACCTTGTTTCTATTCAAGGCCAAAATTATGTTAATTTTTAACAATAAGAATCTTGGACATACTTTTACATATATGATTTACAATACAACTAATTCTTATTGCACTTTACTTAGATTCTATTTCGCCTATCGTACTTTGCTCCTTGTCAGTGTTGCCAGGAGCCGAGAAAAAAGAGGTTAAATTCAACTTTAAAAAAGGTCAAAAAAGGCTAAATGTTCCAAAAACTAAAACCAGAAAAAAGTTAACATTTTTTTCTTTAATTTAAAAACATAATTTTTTCTCTTTTTCGTTAGGTTTTTTATACTTTTTAAAGATATTGTAATAAATTTATAAATAAAACATAGAAGAGCTGTCAGTAAAATAACCCAAATGTAAAATCGCTCATACACATACAAAAATTCCCTTCTCATTAAGCATTTTTAAGTTCTTGGGTGATTTTTCGCTATGGTTAATGAAGCAAATAAAAAATAGCTATAACAATTGGTTTAATAATTTCACAAAATTAGTTGTTATTATTATTATATATTAGTTATACTTTCTTAGGATAATGAAGCGCAACAAGCGAAAATTTTTATTAAATATGAAATATATAGATTCTCTGTGGAAAGAAATATAAAAAAATCCTTAAATGAATGATTCTGTAAAAATAAAATTAAAAATAGTAATATTTTAGCCTTTTTAAGGCAATTTTAAGAATAAAAAAGGCTAGAAGGCAAAACGAAAATTTTGAGGATAAAAGCAAAATAAAAAGGCTAGATTTAGCCTTAAAAAGTCTAAACTGGCAACACTGGTCCTTGTTAACATGGACAAATGATAAAGTTATACTTTCAGTATATATCCATAAATATTTATATATATATATATATATATATATATATATATATATCCATATTTAATTCGATACTACTATGTATTCACATGATATTAAGGGTATTCCCATTAACTTGTATAAATTTTTATAGTTACAAGCTTTCATAGGGCAGTTTATTGTTACTTATACTTGTTATAAACAAATAAAAAAATAATAAATAAATAAATAAATAAATAAAGAAAATCTAAAACAGCAATATTAAAAATGCAACCAAGTAAATAAACAATAATAGCAAAATAAAAAATAATACATATTTCTCAATTTTTTTATACCTCAATGTTTGCTAGCATAAAGAATATTAAAGAAATGAATGATTGAACAATTTTTATTATGTCTACATTTGTAAAAGAAAATTTTTTATTAATATAAAAAAGAAAAACTATATCTCGATGTGAATGTTTTGTTAACAATATAAAAACAAAAAAAAAGGAATAAATTTGTTAATATTACATAAGAAATGCTGATTGTAGCAAGATCATGGAGAGATATAATGACTGCTAAACGTAAATCCAAACAAAAACTCAAAATTCAAATTAAAATTTGTTTTCAAGTTTTTTAAATGTTATTAAACAAAATTCGCTTTTTTCAAAATTAATAATGAAATAAACAAATAAAAAATGCAAACATTGAATTCCTTAGAAAAATAATATTAAAATGATATAAAATAAAAATAAAACTAAATTAAATAAATAACAGCTTAATATCAATCAATTGTAATGTAAAGTTAACTAAAAATATTGAAAACTAAAACTAACATAAATGTTAAATAACCACCAAATTATTTGAAATTATAAAAAACAAATGAAAAATGTTGCCATATTTTTAGGAATAAAACAAAAATTTATCTGCAAATATTTATAAATGTTGAAAATTTATATTTATAAAAACCTATTTAAAAACTGCACAGTGTATAGAAAAAAAAAAAAAGAAAACAATTAGCGATAAACAATATAGTTAAACAAAGCCAAGACAATACCAAATATTTTTTCTAACTTTATAATTGTGTTTATTTCTATTTTTGTCCTTAAATTGTATTCATATTATAAATGTTGTTAAATAGTCGATTACAAGTAAATTGAAAGCATATTAAAATAATACAATATACATTTATTTTTCTAATATCTTAAATTAAATAAATAACAAAAACTTAATATTCTTAACAATCAATTATTGGTAAAAAAAAGAAAAAATAACGAATAAAAATACCACAACACTACTTTGATGGAAGAACAAATATCCTATCATTTTTAAAATATTTTTCGCTCGTTCTTGAAAAATTATATTTTCAAAAATTAAAACCTCTAGCCAAAAATGCATTTCAATTCATTAACAGTGTCCACAAAATTTGGTCGCCTCAGTGATGATATTTTATTTACAATATAAAACAATTAAGAAAGCAATACTCTATTATTTCTACATTATTATATATATGCGTAAAAGTGTTTTTCGAAACCTTATTGGTAGCTATTGTAAATTATGGACCGATCCTGACAAAATTTGGCACAATTTCATTTTACAACCTGTACTAAGTTTACATATGGACGGACTTCGTTAAATTGACTCAGAAAGCAATTTTGATTCGAACAATATACTTAAATGTGGGGATCTAAGATACCTTCTGCGGGTCGCAAACATCGTTCTTTTATAAACTATGACTTAAACTTAAATCATACTTAAACAAGTAAAGAAACTACTTAATGCATTCTTAAACTACCCACCGATGCAAAAACAACATAAAGAATTCTCGAATATATACTGAGTAAAAATAAGGAATAATTTAAAATTCTTCCAAAATCTATAATATTTTATTTAATAAAATAATTTAAACTATATACCAATCTTAAAGTAGTGTTTGTTTGTATGTACAACAAATAAACTAAATCTAAATAATATAAAACGTTTGTCCTTTAAATAAAATGTTACCTCTTGAGCCCACTGTACCTTAAAGAAACAAAAAGAAAAAATACTTGAAAAAGATACAAAATAAAACTTAAAATTATAATTATTATAAATGTTAAAAAAAATATGTTTATCATTTATCAACAATATTATTATTATATTTAATAAGGAAGAAATTCTAATATCAACCAAATTTTTGATTGGTTACTTATTTTTTGTAAAATAAAAAACATTAAACTCCAATTAAGTTTGAGTAGTAACATAAAAAGGGGGAAAAGGGAAAATACGCATATTAACATTTAATTATATAAAAATAAAATTAAATTAAAACAGCATAAATATACATATTAGAATATTTTATTAATAAATAAGCAAAACAAAGGTATTGAAAAAAAATATTTGAACAAGTAAATTGTTAATAGACAATTAAAGTTAAGTTTATTAATAAAAAAATATATATTGTACATTAAATTATTTAAATTAGAAAAGTCTTCACAAAAATGTAAATTTGATTAAAATAATAAATAAATTAACAAAAATTAGAAATTCATGTTGATGACAAAATAAACAAATCATATTAAATAAAAAAATAAAATACAAAAAGATTTACTACTATCTTTCTCTCTATTATATGTGTAAATAAAATATAATTGCGTTTCATTTAAAAAAATATATATATTTCGAAAAAAAGGTAAGTAAAAAAACTTCATAATTGAAAACATATTACAATTAAAATTATTATAAATCTAGAAAATCTATAAGCAATTATCTCTAGTAATTGTGAATCCTAGCCCCATAGAATTTTGTAGTAGTATTTAGATTTTCTATATAAATTTCAATCTTTACATTATCACTTCCAAATTAGGCAAGTTTACGCACTCAGGTCAACTTTTGGGCCTGACCAACCTAATTTCAATGTAATTTAATCATGCAGAATTCAAACAATTGTTTCGCAAGATTGGTTCTAGTTTTCATGTAGTTGCATGTTGGCAACAATCCACTTCCATAACAACTTTCAAAAGTTGGTGTCATTAAAAGATTCATTTTTATCATATTCTAAAGGTTGGATTTTATTCCAGATTATATAGAAATATAGAAAAAGCATTAAAAATACTAAATGGTCTAGATGGCGCAACCAGTACAAGGTGTCATTATAAGTTCAGCTGATTATTTTTTGCTTCATCTTTTAGTGTAAAACTGAAATGTCAATTCTTATTTTTACGTTTGCATGTATTGGTTTGTTTACAAAGTGAAATTTGTATTTTTAATAAAGAAAAAAAGTGTTATAGAGAAATATTTAATTTATTTCAATTTATAAAAACATAATAAACAAATTTCTTGCAATTTATTCTTATTTGTTTTTTAATTTATTAGTGATAATTTAATGAAACTTTTCTCATAAGATATTTATGTTCGGGTATGTTCGTTCTATTCTATGGTTCCATATTGGCCTTTATTATTTAAGTAAGTAACTAAAATTTTCTGAATATGAAATATCTGCTCGTAAACTCAAAATAAAATAGTCAATTTTAAAGTTCTTTCTTCCTGTTATAGTGTTTTAAATAACAGTTCAAAAACTGAATAAATGTAGAAGCTGTAGTAAATTCGTTCCATAACTTCAAAGCGTTAAAGCAAACTAATGCAAATTTTCAACATAATTCTCAACTTTATAGCTACTACACCGAAATTTTTACTTCAATTTTTTGAATTGAAACTTTCATTTTGAGTTAGAGTGGAGACCGTGCTATATCTTACTCCTGGATTGCAGCGTCCATCTCTGTATATATAGAGAGCTTATAAATTAAATGAACGCTTATAGATATGAGGATAATTTTCAACTTAGCTTCAAAACTATTATTTGTATTTGAATTAATCTTTGTGAATGGGATAGAATGGGATTCAAACTATCTTACGATTTTTGAAGTAACTGCACACAACCACGTCTGCTTGATAAACAGAAGCAAATAACTAAGTAAATGCTTATAAATTTAAATTGTTTACTTCAGAAAAAAGTCACCATTCACCAAATATATTAGTAAATAATTCATTCAATAAAAAATGTTTTAAATTTTTCAATAACTAAAAACTATAAAAAAGGAAAAACAGAACAAAAATCAATCAAGTAGATGATTGAATGAATTAAAAATTTAAGTGAGAAATAAAATTTTACTTACTTGAATATATTTAATAAATTAAATTCAAAATGAATTATTAATTGTATTAATTGAAAAATATATCGTAATAATTTTTTCTGTGAACTCAAAATACATAATTCCAACTTAAAGCTCTTCACTTTCTTTCTTGGCCTGCAAAATTTCACTTCACATCACCATAAACGTAAGAGCAGCAACTATTATCTCAAACTCTACCAAAACATATATTAAAAATTTTCTAGGAATACCAGGCCTACAGAATTTAATGGTAGGTGAATTTTCATTATTATTTTCAGTTTTTTTTTCTTTTTTGTTATAACTTAATTAAACTTCTTTCATAAGATAGTGTTAGGTCTGCATGCTTCTATATTAGACTGCACACAACCACGCCTTCTTTACTTAAGTAAGTTAATAACGAAACAAATGCTTTTAAATATGAAATAGTCGCTCGTGAACTTAAATAAATTTGTTCCAACTTGAAGGTACCAAATTACAGTTCAACTACTTTACAAACCTAGTAGCTGTAAGAAATTCGCTCCATAACTCCAAATCGTTGAAACAAACCAATGCAGATTTTCGACATAATTCTCAATATTACACAGAAAAAAGTCACCAATCACCAAGTATGTTAGTAAATGATTCATTTAAATGAAAACTAATTATATCAATTACAAAAAACTGTAAAAAATTAAAAACATAAAAATTTTTCCAATTAAAAAATTTATTAAATCAATCAAGTAGATGATTGAATGGATTAAAAATTTAAATGATATATAATAGTTTACTTAAATTTTATTTCAATTTTATATTTACTTGAATATATTTATTAAATTTAAATGCAAAATTAAACAACTGTGTTGATTGAAAAATATGCGGTAAAAATTTTTTCTGTGTATTGCTATTAATTTACATCCAGTCTAATGAAATTTTCATAACAAGCTAGAACGAGGAGTATGCTAATTCATGCTTCTGAATTGGAATATCCAACGCCATTCTATGTGATATGATATCAATATTTTTGAAGTTAGTTTTTAACTAAATGAAACTTTGCGCATCAGATAGAGTGGGATTTACACTATGCTATGACTTCAGAAAGAAACGTTCATCGCCTAGCTATGCCTTCTTTACTTACAGAAGATAATAACTAAGTAAACGCTTATAAATATAAGATGTTTACTTCAAAACACAAAATAAGTAATTCCAGCATAAAGCTCTTTATTTTCTTTCATGGCGTGCCAAATTTCAGTTCACAGTCATCCACAATTAATTATCCTCAAACTCATAAAGGCGATTTGAAAAATATATTAAAATTTTCTAGAAATACCAGACCAACAGAATTTTGTAGTAAGTAAATTTTCAATTTTACCTTTAGCCTTTTTATTATAACTTCTAAACTATCAGTACTAATTTTATGAAACTTTTTTCATAAGATAGTTTTAGGTTCGCGTTATTATACGGTTCCATATTGGACCGCCCACCACCATGCCTTCTTTGTTTAAACAAGCAAATAACATAATAAATACCTATAAAAATGAAGTACTTACTCTCAAACTTAAAATAAATTACTCACGATTAAAGCTCGTCTCTTGCTCTCATAGTTTGTCAAATTGCAGTTCAAAACTTTCTATAATCCTAGGGGCGGTAACATATTGAATATATAACTCCAAAGCGTTAAAGCAAACAAATGCTGATTTTTAATACCATTTTCAGTTTTTTCGCTATAAATTCAAACGTTTCAGTTCATTATTAATGAAACTTTTTTTATTATATAGAGTGAAATACTTGCTATTCCTAAGTTCCACACTAGACTATCCATACTCAGGCTGTCATTCTTTACAGAACTTAAAAGTAAATAAAATCTGATAAATATGACATACATATTTACTTCTAAAGTTACTTTTTTCGCTATAAGTTCTAAACCATTAGTTTTTTTTTACGAAACCTATTACGGGCGGATAGAGTGAGATTTTCACTTTTATATAATTTTTGTTTAAAAATATATAAAAATATATTTTTTCAGGTTAAGAGCTTAACCTCTTCATTTTCTCATAGTGTGTTAATTGAAGTTCACAATCGTCATAGGTCTAAGAGGTGCTATTAATTTTCTTAAACTCTCCCAATACTTTAAAATGAAAATTAGGCCTTAAAACATATGAAAAATTTCTGCGAATACTAGGCCAACAGAATTTTATAGAAGGTGAATTTCTAATACCATTTTTAGTCTTTGCATTAAAACTTCTATTAGCGGTAATTTACTGAAAGTTTTTTCTCTGGATAGTATAAGGTTTAGGCTATTTTTTGGTTTCAAATTAGACCGCCCTCCGCCACGGCTTCTTTAAGAAGTGAAATGTTCCAATTTATAGCGAAAAAACTAAAAATGGTATTAAAAATCAGCATTTGTTTGCTTTAACGCTTCGGAGTTATACATTCAATATGTTATAGCCCCACGATTATTGAAAGTTTTTAACTGTAATTTGGTACACTATGAGAGCAAGAGAAGAGGTTTAATCGTGAGTAACTTATTTCGAGTTTGAGAGTAAGTATTTCGTATAAGTAAGTAAGTTTATACAAAGAGGGCGCGGTGATGAGCGGTCCAATATGAAACCGTATAATGACGCGAACCTAACACTATCTTATAAAAAGAGTGTCATGAAATTATAACTGATAGTTTAGAAGTTATAACAAAACGGCTAAAAATAACATTGAAAATTTACTTACTACAAAATTATGTTAGGCTGGTATTCCATGTATTTTTGAAACCACGTTTTTCAGTTTGAGGATAATTAATTTGTTGTGTATGTAAGAGCTTTTAGGTTTATGATTACTTCTAAATACTAAATACTAAATATGGGGAATAACTTAATAAGCCCTTATAAATATAACAAGAACATCTGTCAACTCTAACGAAATTATTCCACCTTATAGCTTTTCTCTTTGCGTAGCAACTTACAGTTCAAAATCTAGGAGCTACGAACAATTTATTATGTTGCTTCAAAACGTTAGTGCAAGAAAATATTGATTTTCAGTATCAATTATTTGCATTTTAATAAACCTTTCTTAAAAAGATTGAATAAAATTCGGACCATTTTATAGGTTCAGATTGAACTGGTCAGTCGTTTTTAATCCTTCTTTATTTAAAGAGGCATATACATAACTAAATAAAATCTTATAAATATAACATAAATTTTAATACTTTAAGATGTATAAAAAATCATAAACTTCTCTATTAATATCAAGACATTAATTATTTTAAGGTAAAATCATTTAATTTTTATAAAGTTAAAAAACATAGCTTTTATTATTTTAATAAATAAACCTTATTAAATTAAAATTTGACTAAATTGCACTTCGTTTTATAAAATTTAATAATATTGTACATCTTTGTGTATTTTTCATAAACCAGAAAAACCTTGAGCACTTTTATATCTTAAAGCTGAATAACTGGGTTGATAATTAGGTCCACAATAATTAGTTGAAGCAAAAAAGCCACAAGGTCCTGTTAAAGAATCATTTGTCGAACTACCATTAGCTGTTGCAAATGTATTGTACGATGAATTAACATAATTTTTTGTTGACGCATACATTCCCAATGAGGGAAAACTTAAAGAGTATGCAGCAGCGGCAGCGGCAGCATGATGGTGTGGATGATGGGGATGTGATAAATCCATTTGTTGTTGCAGAAATACTGTACCCTTGTCGGGTGAGAATTTATGGGCCGTTGTTATGGGTGGCACGGGTTGTGGGGTGGTTGTAATTAAAGGTCGACCAGTAGTTGAACTACGTTCATTACGTCTAAATTTAGCACGACGATTCTGAAACCATACTTGCACTCGTGCCTCACTTAAACCCACTTTAGTGGCTAATTCCTCACGCACAAAAGCATCAGGGTAGTGGGTACGCTCAAATACTTTTTCTAATGCTGTTAATTGTCCTGAGGAGAATGTTGTACGATTACGTCGTGGTTTGCGGCCAGAATTCGGTGAAGACGATGCAAGGTCGGTTATAACACCATTCGCTGATGATGAGCCAAATTCATTTGAAAATGTATCGTCTGTAAATAAAAAAGAAGTTATAGATAAGGTATTAAAACTATGGTATAAACTCATACACATACATATGTTAATAATATATTAGAGTGTTTTACAAAATAGAACTTTTCAATACATTAAGTGACAACAAATATGGCTTGCAAAACATTTGGTTTTTAACAACATTTTTATCTCTGAAAAACAAAAGCAAACACTTCAAAATTCTTTGGAAATAAATATCTATAAAATATTTATTATGGCATTTTTCGTGAAAAGAGCTAATCGATTTTGTTGGAAAATATTTAAATTTTTATGTCATTAAATTGCCAAAATTTTAAAAAGATTTTTATGGATTTATATCTGAGGGGAAATAAAGTCATAAAAAGGCTTTTTAAACTAAGATTTTAAAAGTTTCTGATTAACATTCTTATAATTTGTTAACGCATGCATGTGTGTTGCTATTATGTACAAATTTATCCAAACACAATATTTTGATTTACACATCTGTTTTTATGTTATAGTTGATAACTTAACCCTCTAGTGAGCGGTTTGCTTAAAATAAAATTGCTACGGAGAAGAAAATAAAGAATAAAAAATATAATTAAATCTGTGAAAATATATGTTTTATTAACCTGCGTTATCATGCCACGCTTCAAGTAGTCAATATCAATATATTAGAATTTAAATAATTTCCTTCAATTTCTATACCTTTCCTATTTGTCTCACTAGCTCTTTTGAGAGTTAAAGTATATTTTTGATTTTTTTCCAACAAAGTATTAAAAAGCCATAAAATAATGATTTACTGTTTATGTTGTGTATGTCTATTTGATATAAAATGTCTAAAAATTTATTGTTTCGCAGGTCATATATTGTCTAGCCCTTCTCCCCAAACAATTAGCTATCTAAAAGCATGAAGGAGAGATATTTTTATGACATTGTTTATGGCTTAATGGTAATGGCAGACAATACAGACATAAGTATTTGTATTGGTTGTTTGATATGAAATTGTCATTTTATTGTCGTCAATAGTCTAAATGTCAAATAATGATACGTATTAAGCTAATAGTTGTTTAATTGATTGTAAATCAATTTTTCATAAACAAATTTTCAATTAACAGCAAATTACGTTGAGATTAACTAATCAAGGTGAAACAGATTTCTTAATTTAATTTTACATTAAAGCTAAAATTTAGAAAAATTCAAAAATTATATATAAATCTTTCATTACTACATATGTATGTAGTTTAATTGCTTCCTATTAAAGTCATAATTTTCTGTACCATATTACTCATTCCAATATTCTATAAATTTTCTCAGAACTATTAAGTTTTCACAAAACTCTCATAAAATTGTCATTAATCAATTAAAAATGCTCTGAAAGGAATTAGTTTTTCAAGCCTATAAAAGTTATTTTCTATTCCCCTTTGAGGTATTCCCACTATTTAATAGTAAACGACTCATAAAATTCAGCATTAAATAAAAATGTGCTACAAAAACGTATGAGTTTCCCTAGTTTCCCTTTAAAAAAATACCAAGCAAATAATTTATAATTAGGTGTAAATTTACAGCCTCTTTAAAATATAATTATTCATATAAGTGGCTGTTTATGTTACCGCAACGACAAGGGTAATGACAATAACAACAAACAGCACAACAACTACTTCTACATATTTACAACTACTACTGATACCATGTAATTTTATGTTGTGTATATATTATTCCCTTTCATAATACAAACACACGCACTCATAGATACTCGTACTTACAACATGTTGAACACCAAATCAAAAGTATCTTTTTTTTCTTGTATATGGAAAAATTATGATAAATTGTAACACACTTCTGCGCCACATGTGGGCAACTATATGCAAGTATAAATGACTGACTGAATCTCAAACAGAAAAAAGCGGCAGGTTTTTTTGTTGTTTGAAAACTAAAATAAATGTATATTATCTTGATTCTTTGACATAAAGGATGACTATGACTGACAACATAAAGCAAAAAATTAAAACTAAACAAAAAGGAAAACATGCAAAATTATTGTAGGGGTAAATTTCGTTGTATCAAGCAATGGAAAAGTTTGATTGAATAAATTAAAATTAACTAAATATTCTACTACTTGTATCCCAGGAAATAATATATAGGTGTCAGAATTTGTTCCAGGATGGATGCATGGAACCTATAGTCGAACTAGTTTTGCGTAGCAATTTTTGTTGGAGATTGTCATCTTCAGAACCAGTTTAAAAGTGTTACCGATTAGGAACTAGATTAAAAAATTGATCAATGACTTTTAGAATGTTTAGCGGGATCAAATCGCACGATACTCGTTGATAGCTCCATCGAGTTGATTGATCATATTTTACAAAATATGCTACTTTTAAAGGTTTTTTTTTCGCAATATTAGCTCTGTTTTGTTGCTAACGTTCATAGGAAATTTAATACAAAATTTAAATTTATATACTTTAGGGGGATTCTATACATTAAGAATTATACATGTTAACCTTAACGTTGATAAAAGCGCTGCCAATTTATGAAGAAAAATACAATTATGAATATAAGAATGACAAGAAATAAAAAAAATATAAAAATAAAATTCAATTCAAATAAAATTTTGTCAATTTTTAATCTATAAAGAAATATGTGCAAATCATAGAAAACAACTAGAAGTAAAAAAAAAAACAAAAAAAAAACGTAACTCAACTGTCAAAAAACTGAACTCTTTGTAAGTGTTAATAATTTTTTTCTTTTTACTAACAGTCAACTATAACACTCAGCCTGAGCAACAAAATACAACTATTGATTACTTTTAACAAAAAATTCAAATTTTTTATTTGATTTAAGACGTGAGTTGCTAGTGTCTGTTTACATATTTTTTAATTCATTTTACTAATTAACGTCAACAATTTTAATCTTGCAAAAGTGCTAAAATACGTACTTTCGCTAGAGTTGACGTACAGTGCTTCGTTCCCATATAACAAATCGGCAAAAATAGAGTAATCATAGAAACATAAAACTTGGTACTTTGACGAAATTTTGAATCTAATTTGATAAAATTTAGCACATTAAAAAAAATAATAATGGAAACAAATGTAAGTATTCCAATAGATTCCAATATTTTAAAAATTTCTCTATACAAATTAACTTTGTAATAATATAGAATTTACTTTTATATAATATTTGACGGAACCAGTTTTATTTCTTACTACTTCAACACATCTAGGACCCATAGAATTCCAAAATTTGTAGTAGATTCCAGGGGTGTGAAATATCAAAATTCTTGGTTCTTTCCCACCGTTACTGCCTATTTTGTGGGTCGGAAAACACCAAAACGAACATAGACGCTTTATAGGATTCAGATTAAATCTCTTCGTTCATTACTCCATTATCTTCATTGTATTCCAGACGATGGAGTTCCTTACAGGATGATATGGATACCTAGGGTCATTGTTCTGCGAAAATTTCCGTATTATTGTAATTTTTTTCTATCGTAAATGGAATTATTTGCAAGTCCATGGTTAGAAAAATATAACAATAACAAAAGGTAAAATATCCGATATGGGTATATCGATATAATATAAGAACCAAATGTGTTGAAATTAGTTATGAACGGTCCATTATTTCACCTAGTTTACATACAAATATCCTTACGGACTAGATTTTTAACGCTTATAAATATCTTAAATATATTACAATTTTAGTGAAATTTCACATTTGAAAATTTAGGAAGATCAGAACATAATTGGCAATAGCACTCATATAACCCCGCTTCAGAAAATTATTTTAACGTGCATTAATACTATATAAACACAGAGGAAAAATGGCTTTGCAAAATCGGCAACGATTGTATTTACATTGCCACCTTACGCCTTATCCTTATCCATTTTCAAAAACTCAACACGCTATTTTCTAGTTTATCACATACGTGTCTGATTTTGAACATGATTGTGATCACCATTTCTCTGGGTTAATGTTGTGACAAATTTTATTAAGATTGGTTCCATATAAGACCCACTTCCGAAAATCACTTTACCTCAATTTCCATACAAGACCTTCTGCGAAAATTGTAGGCTTATATGTATATCATCGGGCTTGACCGACTACAGCTTTCTTATTTGTTTCTTTCATCAGTTTTTTTATACATATTTTATACATCATTTGACAAAATTCAGTTTTATAAAATTTTTAAAATTTTATTATTTTATTTTTATTATTTTTTTTTTTTTTTTTTTTTTGCTTTAACAAAATGCAGTTCTTTGAACATCATTGTCGTTCAGTATAATAGTGTTTAAATATTCATGTATTTATTTCTAAAATTAGAAAATTTATGAAGCTTAAAAAAAAACAAGCCGTTTTTTGGTATATTTGTTTAAAGATTGTTTGCAGAATACCTTTATTTTAGGCAATTATGTAAAAAAAAAAAAAAACAAATTAAAATAATTATAAATTTCTTAAATTTAATGTACTTTTAAAAAAGATTGCTAGATTTCTAAATAACTAAGATATTTATGTATCATATTCGGTTTATACTTTTCAGATAGCAAAATTATTTAATCATTGGTCTATTTTTTTTTTTTTTTTTTTTTTTTTTTTTTTTGAGAAATTTCAAATTTATGCTTTTACGCGAATTTAATATCAGGAAAATCTAAAAAATAATAATAATAACCCGCTTTTCCTTCAAATCTTTTTATAGCCTATTTAATTTATCTAACTTGTTTTTACTTTTTTATAAAAAAAAAAAATAAAAAAGTAATCAAAACTTTAGAAATAATTAAAAAAAGAAAATACTAAATATTTATAGTTTTCCAAACACAAAATAAGAAAACTTTGAAATGATATCTTTAAAAATTGAATTTTTGCTAATTTTTCTAAAAAATTAAAACTTAATTTTTCACGCAGACAATTTTTTCTCAAATAAGTTTAAATTTAGCGCCATCTATTATTGACCATCGGAGGAAACCTAAACTTTTTCATTCATATCTACTTTTCCCATTATATTAGCTTTCCAAAAATGTAAAACTGATTAATTTTTATGGTATAATTTTATTTATGATTTGGGACGTGAGCACCAATTTTAACAACAAGGACTTGTAACAATTAAAAAACAAGTTAAAATACTCCCAAATTTTGAGTTTCAGCTTTAATTCCATTTTAGTAATTTTGATTATGATTTTCATATTTTGTTTCTGCTGCAGTCATTTTAATTTAATTTTTTTTTTTTTTTTTTTTGTAGAAAAAAATAGTTTCAGTGCTAATAATAATAGCAAAATTTGGTACTTTTTTTTGTTATAAATTTATTTTTTCTTAAAGAATGGCAACGCTATAAACTAACGTTTGTGCAAAAGTTCCCACACAAATTACGCACTTATTTAAAAGCAGCAAAAAGTGCGATAGTTGGTGCGAAATCATTTTCTATTTGGTTGTTATATTAGAATAAAATATTTTTACACTTTCTCAAGACTAAAATTCAATATTCTTACAATTTGGCGGTTTATCAGACAGTTAATCTGGTCTAAAATCTTATATAGTTAATATTTGTATTAAAATTCTTTTTTTGATAAGTGCTAAACGTTTCAATTAAAATATTACCAGTAGACCCGAAATATTTTATGAAAATTCACATAATCTACCGCGGTTTATTTTCGAGGGGGTAGCACATTTTTTTCGTCTCATTGAAAGTGGGATGGATTTATGTTAAATACTGTCCCTTTGAAAGAAGAGCACTCAAATTAGGCGCTTTAATATACAGAATACAAGAAAAATTTTAAAATGTAAATTCATATATTTTGTTCAAAGTAATTTTTCGAGTTGTTGTTTTAATGGTTTTAAAAAATTCAAAATTTTGGGCTTTTGAAAAAAACATAAAAAAAAATCGCAAAAACTTGGTTCCATAAGCTGTTATTTTAGAAGCTACAACTCGCTAGAAATAGAAAATTCGATATATTATTTTATAAAAATTTCATAGTTTTGTTCCTTTTGTGGTAATTATGGTCCATTGTAAAGTATTTTCACAAAGTTTCTTCCACAAAATGCACTAGAAGGTTCCATGGGGAAATAATTCAAAATACTTTTTGAATAACAGGTTAAATTACGAATTTTTTAAGCCTATTTCGAGAATAAACTCGAAAGTTTTTATAATTTTTTTACTACTAATCGTAAAATCGTAAAAGCGCTTTTTTGTTGAAAATTTTAATAGAAAAAGAACACATGTCCCAAAATTATCAGAGTTACTTAGAAAATTTATTTCAACAGAAATCCTTTAAAATCACTGAATTAATGTGAAAATAATACAAAACTAATTTCTAAAACTACCAAGCAAAAGAAGAACGGGAAAAGAGCTGAAAAATCATGATTTTAACATTGTGTTGTCATTGGAAGGAAATACTTAGTACTGAAAAATAACTACTGAAGTTCTTATTTTAGCCCATGGTTGTCATTTTTAGGATGTTGAAGTACTTCTTAGAAACATATTTATAAATTTTTTAATAAAAATATGTTTTTATCTTTGTTATTATATAACAAGGAATATTTTTCAATTTTTAAAAATTTTATTTTCTTAGAAATTATTCACCTTTTTTACTTCCAAAAATACATTTATTTTAATTCTTTTTTATAAGCCTTCCTATTTTTTTTTTTCTGATTACAATTTAAAAGCAATTTAGAATCTCTTTAGAGTTGTAGGATCTGATACTTTTCATTTTCTACTTATATTTCATTTTATTAAGTTATTTGAACAAACGATACGCTGAATCAATTAAAATTTTTGGTAAAGTTTATTAGCAACTTACACAATACTCATGCGACTAATAAAATGCTTTATTTAACCAGCATACTTTAATTAAATGACAATCAGTATACTTTAAACCGATTTCAACTATGAATAAAATGTTGGAGCATCATTAATATTTTTAGGAAAATGTATATTAAAATTGCCGTTAAATGTCCTTAAAAAGTAGGAAAATTACATAAAAAAATTATATCACGTAACTAAACAATTCAATAGAAACCGGTAGATTGACAAAATTGTTGCATTTAAATCAAACCAATGCAGTTGAAATTACCATTGTACGTTCATTAATAAAATATAAAAATTACCTAAAATTCATGAATTTTTTTAAAGAATTTTCATAATATAAATCACGACCTTGAAATTTTATTACAAAATATTTATAGTATAATTTTATTCCCCCTTTTCAGTATTTATATACTCCTTACACTGATGATCATAAGATGAACTCTGAAATGAAATGTTCCAAAATAAACGGGAAAAATACGAGCACATAATCATCAAAATATATCAATCCCTCAACTTCAAATAAAACGAAAGATTTAAAAAACCAAAAATATAAATAAAATAAAAAACAGTCGTAATACAAACGTCAAGCAATTGTGGTTTTCATGACAATCCCGACAGCGGCAACATGACATTATGTTAATTTGTGTTGACAGCGGCGGCCGCACACAGGAACGCAAAATGAAAAACGCAGAAGTTAAAGAAACATATGAGTATTTACAGCAACAATAACAGCGACACTCTTAAAAATCTGTTTAAAAATATGTTCAAAATTTCTATTAGGGAAAATGCATGCAACAAAAATGTTGCACGTAAAATCAACAACAAAAAACTTCATGAAAAACCAACAAATACAAATTGAAATAAAAAGTTGGAAATTCATAAACATAGAAACAATTCGTACGTATATTTACTACAAAAAAAACTCTTATGCGGTCATAACAGACACTAAATGAATGGATTCTGTTTTTGCTGCTCGTTGCTTTCCTTTATTTTTTTTATTGTTGTGACTGCTACAACAGCCCCATGAGAGTTGTTAAAATCTAGTTGCATTTACAATGTCGGTCTTAATTTAGTTGAGCCAAGCAGAGCATGTGCAATCATGCAACTCATGTTGTATCCTTTTCAAAATAAAACTTTTTTGAAATCTTTTCCATGTTTTCAAGTTGCAATGGAAAGTGTTTTTCTTTATTTATTTTTTATTTTTTTTGTGGGGAAGATCTGTGTGATTTGCTGCAGTATTTTATTTGAGGGGCATGCTTCTAACTAACATTGCTACAATTCTTAAATCAAAGAGTTCATTCGTTTTTTATTTCTAGTTTTGCTTTTTATTAAATCTCCAGAGATATTTATTTAAGTTTATTTAATATGTGTGAGATTTTTTCGTTCAAGATTTTATTTTTTATTTGGAGGGTTTGCAATTGATGATAGTTGACAAATTGCCATCAGTTGTAAAGTGATAGATTTATTTCATCGACAATCATGTAAGTTTCGTGATATTGTGAATTTCAAAGTTTATTTTTAAATAAAATTTTATTTCATAATGGAGCCACAAATGATTGGATTCCTTATTATACAATGATGTATACAATTTTTTTGTAAGTCATACCATAGATTAATAAATAGATGTCAGAAAATAAAACTTAATTCAATTATCAAAAACCTAATTCATGCAACAACAAAATACATGTAGTCACATATATTTTGTTTTGGTATTTTGGTAATTTTTTTTTAAATGTAGTTTGAAGAGTCTCTCACATAATCTTCTGGTTGTATTCTGTGCAGTGGTGCCCGTTTAGCCTTTTTAAGACTAAATATAGCCTTTTTATTTTGCTTTTAGCCTCGAACTTTTTGTTTTAGCTTCTAGCCTTTTTTGGTTTTAAATATTGCCTTAAACCGGCAAAAATGTTATTTTTATTTTAACAAAAAAGGAGTTTATTTTTGCTATTACTAATTTTATTTTTACTGAAAAATGTTTAAACATCCGTTTAAGCATTTTTTAGTATTTATTCGTAGGATTTTTTTATATATATAATATTCTTTAAATATAACGTGAGTAAGCCAATTTTATGGACATACTAAATTAGTTATAATTATTTTTTAATATACATATGTCACTAACCATGCAAAATATTTATACAATTTTAAAAAATTATTAAAACTTGTAAAAATTTAAAAAAAAAAATATTAAAGCGAAAAATCAACCAAAAACTTGAAAATGCTTGGCCAAAAAATAATTATTGTTTATATAATTTTTTATAAAAAAAAATCAATATGTAGGAAATTAGTTACAAATAACCTGAGTACACCATTACATTTAAGCTATTTAAGCTACACAATAGCTTTTATTTTTGATTTTTATTTTATTTCTCAGAAATAAAAATTATTTCTAGTTTTTGTTTTATGAATTTCAAGTAACAATTCTGTGGTAGCAAGTAAAAACTATATAACTTAAGACTTGCAAAAATCTTCTTCCATTTTTGAATTCCAGATCTATCAGTGTTGCCGGAGTCGGTAGTTCATTTTCAAATTATCCAAAATTTAAAAAATTGTACAAAAATGTAAATTGTGTAAAAATTAATTAATTTAATAAAAAAAATATAAAAACTTTAGATTTATTTAAGCTCTATGATCCCTAAAATATAAACATCCCAGCAAAAAAGCACTGAAGAAGAGGTGTAAAAGACATGATTTTGTCAAAGTGTTGTTATTGGGAGGAAGTTCTTAGTGATGAAAAAGAACTGCAGTGTTTTTAACCCATGGTTGTCCTACTAATTACAACTCTTTTTTGTGGTCTTTTTTATGATTTTCTTAGAGCGAATGTTTATAACATTATTTAATGTTAGGTTTGCTAAAAGATAAAAAATATTTACAAATTTGTGAAATTTAAATTTTCTTAGAAATTAACATTTACCCTGCTAAAAAAAACATTTATATTCACCTTTTTTGGGAGTAATTACTAATAACTTTCAAAAAAGTCCAAAATATGCTCTATTTTATCTTTGGAGTGGTAAAAGTTATCTTTTGGAAGCACCTGCTGGAAATCATTTTTTTATTTCTGCTCCTGTTGCACTCTTGTATTAGGATATCACTGTTTTATGTTTTTTTTTTTTTTCTTTGAACCTTACATTTTTTGAAATTCAATTTTTCATTTGCAAAGTCCTAAATCTCTAAATTGGAGCAACTTTATACAAAACTAGCGGACCCGGCGAACTTCACCTCGCCCCAATTTTAAGCCTTCAGACAAAATTTAGAGTAATAATACAACACAAATATTTAAATTTTCAATGTGATTTATTTGAATGGAATCTGTAGAGAGCGATTTGATGAACAAAGTTTTTCGATTTGTTTTACGGTGCAAAAACAAATAACGAAGACGGTTTCCCAACACGCGAACATACAACGTTCAGCTGACCGTGCGAAAAACAGGGAAATTCGAGATTAATCCCACAGACTTCTAGTGATTGGCCTTGCGAATTTTTGATTATCATCGCAAATGCCAATCGAACGGAGAACTGAATCCGCTTGAATTGGAATGGAAGGTCAGTTGGAATAATGCGAATTCGTGGAAAAAGGACTTCCTCTCCTTTGAATTTGCCCTTGATGATTGTCGCCTGAATTACGTTGTTCATTAGCTTTTTGACGGACAACCGCGTACCGTTGGAGGATTGAGATTCCGAAAGATTTTCCAATTTTCCGCATTTCGCATTTTTCGCAATTTTCCATGATTTACACTAAGAACTTTCTATTGTTTGATTTGGAAAACCATTAAGGAATAATTTCACATAAAATTTCATACAAAAACTCGATTTTCGATTTTTCCAATTTTCCGACTTTTCCGGAGGGATTTTCTAAAATTTTCTTCTGTAAAAGCCTTCTCCTCGAAAATACGAACAACTGAATTACTATACATTTTTTACACCATTTATATATATATATATATATATATATATATATAGATTTTGACTTTTTATGAATATTTAACTTACTAATTTATGAAATGAAGTACAAATAAATTACATAGAAATTTCATTATACAAAAATTATTCAACAAAAATTAAAATTGTCCTATTTTTGCATAATTGCACTGAAATCGGCAACACTGAGCTCTATGCTGTATCATTTTTTTTTTTTTTTTTTTTTTTTTAATCTAGCAAGTATTTCAAAAGATTTTCACAGAATTGAAATTACAATTTTCTATAGTGTTGCATGGAAATTAAAAATATAAACTGCTCTCCTAAAAACTTTACCTACTTATGTACTTTTTCCACAGAATTATTGATAATTACTTAAATAAAACTCAAGTTGTGATTTTTATTTTCTCTCGCAAAAAATAAAAATCGGTCTATTAATTTTTTTTTAACAAAAAATAAAAATCATAAAATGATTTTTAAGTTTTTGTGGCATAAAATAAAAGTCTTTTGCATTTATGTATATTATTGTAACTGATAAATATACAATGTTTATATGTTACTTATCAGGTTTATGTGCCAATTAATCTGTGTGGGTCACTTATTTTTTAACGATGAATAAAAGATATAAATTTTGGACTGACTTTCCAAGTAACTCCAAATTAGTATTGCGAAACACAGAAATGATCCATTTGACTATGTTCTCATAGAAAGAAGATTTGGAGCTAAGTAAAATAAGTCTAAAATGATAGTTTAAAAGGCAATTTACGTTAAAGGAACGATATCATGGACACACAGTCAATATAAAAAAATATTTTATATTTACAAGAAAAATATACAAAAAAGTTCGACTCTCTATTTTTGAAATTGCTCTCTCACATATATGGGTGCCATGTGAATTGAGAAAACTGTAAGCAAAGAAAAAAACACAAAATGTTTACATGCAAAATTTTGAATTATTAATTTTGAAACACTATTTTAACACTTTTATGCAGGGTATATATAGCACAATCGAAAAAAAAAATGTTTTATTTATTTTGGAAATTTTATTTTGCTCGCTTTAGAAATTGTTTTGTTGAACAGAGTTCTTATTTTTGGTATTAAAAATTCAAACAAATTTTAATTATAAAACTCTGAGTATGTTGGGAAAATAAAAAAGCACCAATATATTTAAGTTTTTGTTATTAATGCTCATCAATGTGATTTTCCTTTGATATCAAAAGTTAATTCAAACCCCAATTCAAATCTGCATCAAATTTGTAGAAAAAATCTCCTTTTTGTTGAGAATGCTATTATTTTCAAAATATTATCAAATCATTCTCAAAAGTTTACATTTGAGAAAAAAAAATTGATTTAAAATCATTCTCAAAAATTAAATCAAACCTTTGATTTGCTAGGTATATATATGGAGTCAGGTACCTTTTTACTAACACACTCTTAAAATTAGGTACCTCTGTCAAATAGTCGAACTACTTGTATATGCTTTGGTTGCAAGAATTATAATTTTTAACTCATAATTAAATATTTGGCTTCATTCATTAATTTCGATGTCATCTATGCACAAATATTCTATAGTAGATTTATCTAAATATATGGCATGCCAGCCAAATGTTATCAAGATATCACAGAAATCGTGTAATGGACGAATTTAATTAAAAAAACCTAACCTACATATTAATAAACTATCCATTTCCAATACATTTTAATACGAATTTGAATAGATAACATTTCTATTATTTAAAAACGAAAATAAAAATCTCAAAATATTTTTTCTTTTCATTTGAAAACATAAAACTCATTTTTTTTTGTTTTTATTTATATTCTAAAATTTAAAACTTTTTTTTTTATTTAAAAAATATCAAAAGTAATTTTTAGTTTTGTGTAACAATATAAAAATCAAAAAAAAATTATTTTTCAAATAATAAAAGAAAAATCAAAAATAACAATTAAAATTTAATTTATTTTTTTAAACTTATAACACTTATGGTCTCTTGTATTTTCTAATATGAAATATGACCCAAATTGGAAAACTTGGAAATGCTTAATTAAAACGAATTACAACATAAAAATTACGAAAAATCATTTCAAAACATTGGACATTTTTTAGTATGAAATATGACGCAAATTGAATGGGTATTTTTTGGGCGACTTTTTTACTTTACTTAATGGGAACAAGAAAAATAAGTTTTCAAATTAAAAATAATTCTAGCCTTTTTCTGGATTTATTTTTTAAGGCATTTAACCTTTTTGACCTTTCTAAAGTTCAATTTACAGTTTTTTTTTTTTTTTTGTGACGCTCCTGGCAACACTGATTCTATAGTACAAACATTTATAAAATTTCTTTTGAAAGTAATAAAGTTGGAAAAATTGTATAATTATTATATAACAACGAATCAGAAAAAAATCAAATTTATAGTAAAAACTAATTTCAGTTTACAAAAAATTTGGCATACAATTACAGGAAGAAATTCATTTACTTCAATTTTAATCTTCATATTTATGTTATAATATATGTATGTATGTGTATTTCAGAAATCACGTGATAAGTCAAAATCCATTTAAATCGATTATGAAAATGGTCAAGCAGTATCATAAAATATACATAAATAGTGGCCGAAAAGAACGCGTAGCACCCATCTTCATATCTTAACCTCAAATACAAAAGTGTCAAACAACCAAAAAATTAAAAACTAGTTTTTTGATTGATAATTATCAATTATAATGTCATATTGCACTAAAATACATATCACACACTTTTATGTTTGTATTGCCCAAAATATTGACTATATTAATGAAATTCAATGAAATAAAATAAATTAGTGTTATTTTTCACAATTAAAAATATTATTCCACAAAAATTTTATTGTAATAGCAAAATTAGTCTTCCGCAAAAAAAAGTATATTTTCAGTCTATAGGACTGCAGACTAAATAAGAAGAATTTAAAAAAAAATCTCTACATCTATGGACGAAAATCGGCTCAAAAAGTAAATGGTCTGAATCTTTTATCAGAAAAGAAGGGTTTCCACGCGGAAAGAAAATATAGCTTTACAAATCCCGGGAAATTCTTATTGGGAATTTCAGGAATTAAAAATTATTTTTTGTGGTTCCAATTGATTTAAAAAATTCCAACTCTGTAATCTGTTTCCTTTTAGAAATTTTCAAAAAACTTTTCAATGTGGAATTAAAAAAGGTTAGCTTCAAAATCTTCAGCTTCACATCAAATTCTATAGCATAAGCAGGACAACTTTTTGAAAAATTTTTCTAAGATGCCCTGTTATTGAATAACTTATCTGTATATCCAATAAAACTAATATTTGTAACAGGTGAGAGAACAGAGAACCTTATGAAATTTTTAATGCTTTAACCAGGAATAGAAAATTAGTTAAATTTTTTATTTCCGAGTATCTTAAAAGTATTGAAATTATAGGTGGAATTGAGAGAAATTTATTAAGACCAATTTCTTAAAAGCGGTCTCTTAGAACCTCGATTAATTAAAATTTTACAAATTTCCATTCGTTGAGCTTTGTGTCAAAGATAGTGACTATAAGCCTTAAAACTTATTTTAAGGCTTATATATAGATATAGTTCGTTAAATTTTAATTATATTATTTTATTGAAATTGCCAGAAATTCCCAGGAATAACAGACTTTATTTTTTCATTTCGTTGGAAAAGAAAAATCCGAGAAATTAAAAACCCTACAGATAAAAACTGGCCTGAAGAAAGTTAGAAAAAAATTTTTGAGAAGAATTTCTTTCTAAATTAAAAATATTGTCTAATTAACAATAAAACATAAAATTATCCTTTTAAGTTTAAAACTTAAATAAACACAAAAGTCTTTAATAAAAACAAAAATACAAAACATTCTTCGATTGATTTCACTTTTATAACCAGAAATATATGCACATGTATGGAGAAAATGTAATTACAAACAAGTGAGAAGTATACAGTACCTTATAATACCCTACACCATTATGTATGTGCATCAAAATTCGGAAAGGGGTCTTATATGGGACCCGTAGTCAATAATGGACCAATACTTATTTTAAGCATAGTGTATATTTCTACGAAACTTACGTATGCATTATATTATATTATTTAGGCACTTTAGGAGGATTTCTGAAAGTGAGCCTTATATAGGAGCTATGGTTAATTATGGGCCAATTCTTATAAAATTTGGCACTGCGATATATAGTATATATAACACTGATTTGTATCGAATGTTAACCTGATACCACCATTTATGCCCGTTGAAATGATTTTCTAAAGGGAGCTTAATATGGGAGTTATGGTTAATTGTGGACCTATCTTCACGAAATTTGGTACACAGATTTACGTTTACAAGGAACTTATATGTGCTAAATTTCATTAAATTATTTTTATATTTAAGAGATTTATGATCGTTAAACCCCTATTCCGGAAGGACATTTGTATGGGGGCTAGGTGCAATAATGGACCGATAATAACCCATTTCAATAGCCTTCGTTCTTGAACCATAATAAATGACATTATTTTATTTTCAAAATTACGACCTGTAGTTTCATTACAAGGTTTAGTTGGGCAGACGAACGGACATCGTTAAATCGACACAGAAAGTGATTATAAATTAAGATGGGTCTTAAATCAATACTTTTTGTATACTACATTGGCATTTTATAAAATTCTGATTTAGGATTTAATTAATTATTTTACTTCTCAATTTATTTCTAATTGTTACAAAGCATTTCTACAAATTCTTATTTATAAAGTTTACATTTTCCTTGAAAACATAATTATTGTGTTTCTATTGCGTACTGAAAAATTAAATTCCACAAATTTTAAATAGGGTAGAAGGGAAAGCATTCGTCACATTTTTTGTTTAAAGTTCTCTCTTCCTAAAACCGTAAATGATATCTATAAACTTTATGTTGTACTAAAAAATAGCCAAGCTACCCCAATGGCGTAAATTTGCCAAGTGATGGGGGCAGATTCGCTTGCCAATATTTGATGTTTTTAATTTATTTTATATTTAAATATAAATATAAATATAAATATAAATATAAATATAAATATAAATATAAATATAAATATAGACATAAATATAAATATAAATATAATTAAATTTTTTAAACACTAAAGAGTCTATATGTACAGTGAAACATCTACAGCTGGTAAGTACTTCGTAGCTGATTGCGACGTTCCTGGAGGATAAGTTAGGTTCGGCCTATCAGCAGCCTGGCGAATACTCCCCAGGCGGAGTCTTATACACAAATTATCATTTTTCACAGTTTAAACGAATTTAAATAAAATAGTTGTAGTTAATTCTTGTTTATAGCACGGAACAATATCTTTATTAAATCGCAAAAACTAAGAAATTTATCATAAAAAATATTTGCAGGGAAATATTAGGAAGAGCATTGAAAAAAAATTAACCACGTCTATCTCTGATCAAATGTAAATTGAAAATATAAAAATATGATGAATAAAAGATCTGCGATAAAAGAAAATAAAATGAATTAGTGCCACAAAAAATTTTTACTTTGTTTCAAGATAATTTGAAATAACAAATCGGCTCTTATTGCGATTACTCTCTGGTCCATTAACAATACTTTTTAGCCCCTTTATTTTCAACGAAAATAAGAACAAAATGATTTTGTATTAAAAATACTGTTAGAGCAGTCTAATGAAGATTATGGATATCGAATAATAGGGGGCCTACAGGCCCCTATTACTCCATAGCCATGACTAAGCTACGTACTATACTTTTTACGCATCCTGGTCATATTTCCTTTTTGTGAATTCTTATTATTTTTTCACTAATCAATACAAAAACTCAGATGATGAGGAAGATACGATCCTATATCAAGCAATGGAGGGTATTTCTAAAACCCCATTGTAGCAACTTGGTCCGATACATGAAGTTGAAAAAGTTCTTTCACGATGAATTAGTAGAAATATTGACAAATTTATAAAATACATGCATTTAATTGTGCCTTTATTAAAATATCCAAATTTTTTTTAAGATTTCTTTATAGATTTACATACAAATTCAAGGGCCAAAAATGAGTGCACGCAGAAAAAAAATAAAGTTGTAGTGACATAATCTCAGAGCAACGTATAATTGGAACATATGATCACGGCGAAAAATAGAAATTATTACAAGTAATAAATATTATGATTCCATTTTGTCATATTGTCCCCGATTTTATGGTTTATTTCTCAATGATTCTAGTTTTACATATAATTGAACGATATTACTACATCATTATCCCAATCTATCAGATTATTATTTGATGTTATTACAATATTATTTTATCCTACTATATTATCATACCACATTGTCATATTATGATTTCATTTTATCATATTATTATCCCATGTTATCATATAGTTATCCAAACATATCATATAATTATCAAATCTTATCATATATTAAAATAATACGTATTAATAAAAAATTATTTTTTATTATATTTTTTATTGAAAATAAAGGAGAAAAGTGTTCATTAGCCACACAAAAAAAACTATTTGCGTATGTGGTTCAAATGTTAGATATGTTTTTATTTTACTAAACCCTTTAATGGTAGTTACTCAATATCTTACACAGCTTGAATCACACCGAGTATAACCAAATCTTGTCTATTTATATTTAATCATATATATAAACTAAATGAGAATTACAATGAAGTTGGAAAACAAACATTAAAAACAAAATATATTTAAAATTATTTTCACTAAGTTTTTTAAAAGGATAAGTATTACATTTATTTGAAATACTTTATTATCATGGGAATAGTAATATTAATATGGTTGAAAAACAGGATATGTTTTAATAACAATGAAAAAAACTTTAAATATACAATGGTTGTGGAAGTAATGAAATTTTTATATCAATAAAATTTTGTTTCTGGTAAAAATATTTAAAAATATATATTTTTTGTACTCAACCATATTAAAATTTTTGTTGAGTGTAACCATGAAATGACAAAATTTAAACAAAAACATTGTTATTGTGAACACAGAGTTGTTAAAATTCAAGAAAATTGAAAATGAGAATATAACATTGTTGTAGTGATAATGCTGTAAGCATATGTTTTTCTCTGGGTGTGGCTAACGCACACTGAAAATAACAGCTTGTAACTGCCTCATTAAACCAGATCTAAATAAATTTTCGATTTCAATGGATTCAAAATTTCAAGTCTCTACTTAAGCTAGATCGCTGTGGGCATTAATTGATTAACTAGTTGAAATATTAGTTAAAAATATATAAATCGATTGCAATGTATCTGTTAGTCGGTCTATATAAACCCTGTAATTTATAAAATTATTTATTTGGATTTGAATAAAACGATGTGCCAAATTACACGCTGCCACAAAATGACACTTTTTATTTTAACCCAAAAAACCATATATAGCCCAGATCTTCTTAAGGACAATCACATAATAATTCTCAAAAATTTCGAAATACCCTCTAAAATTTGAGATATTGCGAAAAACTGATTTGTTGGTAGTTTTGTACTGAAGATCTCGCAGCTGCATATATTTAAAATCAATTTTACATTTTCTAATCAATTTACAAAGCAGAAGAACGTATCTTTTTAACTACATTAAAATCATTTATATACATTCCAAATAAGTAATGATTTATTCAACACGTTTAAATTTATTTTCCTTTTCTTTTACAAAATTTCAACTTTTATGTAATTTTTTCAGATTTTTTCTTTACTAAATATATTTGCCTACATAGTTTTAAATAACATTTTGTTTAGAATAAAACGATATATTAATCTTTAAAATCTTTAAAAAATCAAAAAGTTACTAAATATTTTCAAAACTTTGTCAAAAAATTCTTTATATATTTTAAGACATACTGCATACTTTTTGGGGCAAAAATAAGTAATGTATGTTAAGTTTTACTAAGTTATTCTAGATAAAATCGAATATTTTGTACAGTTTTTGTCTAATTTTTAAAAACTTAATTTTTTTATATTTACAACTAAAAGTTCTTTTAAGATTATTGCATTTTTGTATAGGCTTTTATGAAAAACAAATATAATAAAATGCAGTTAAACTTGAAAAATAGTGAAAAAATTTATTATCATTATTTTTTTTAATTTGTTAAAATTTTCTGTCGAATGATTTTTCACTGTAGCATAGCTATTTATGGATAAAAAAAAACCTTAAAATGTTTATTGCACACAACAAATGTAAATTTATGTAAAGGATATAATTTCAGTGAAGAATTTTGCATTATCTAAAATAACGAAATAACTTCCCAGATAACTTAAGATATCCATTTTCAAACAACTATGTCACACATTTTTTTATAATGCGAAGCAACATGATGTATTTTTGAAATGTGCCTTGCCATAATGCCAACAGTTTGCTCTCCCTGCACATTAGTTTATCTTTAAGTTCTTATTAAGCCGTCGCATATTTTGAGTCAGCAGTGACATGTTTTTTTTTTCACAAATTTACTCTTATTCAATTTTCCATATCAACAACGGAATAAATACCCACAATTAAATATGCCAAAAATTTAGTTGAAATTGTAGTTTTCTGTTAAATTTTTTGTTTTTTTTTTTTCAAAAATAAACGCACGGACTTACCCAAATTATTCCCATGTGATAGAAGTGACTGTTGATGGTCCTGTTGAAGTTGATGATGCACTTGTAGTTTATTTGTAATGTGTTGTTGCTGGTGATGATGGTGGTGTTGATGATTTTGAATATGATTGTGTTGTTGTGAATTGTGTTGGTGATGATAATCTTGTTGTACCGCTGCTAACTCTAATAAATTATTAACCGAAAAACGTTTAACATTCTCCGAACCTTTATCAAATAAAAATGTCGTTGCAATTGGTAATGTTGTGGTGGAGGTGGTAGTAGATAATGAAGTTGATGTTGCAGTTGCAAGATTCGGAGAAATTTTTGTTGTTGACAATGAAGTTGATGACGATTCTGAAGCAGATGCTGGTGATGATAATTTTGAGCATATTTGATTATGATACAATATTGAGGATGGTGATGAAGATGAAATGGGAGGTCTGTTTAATGACGAGGTCAAAATATAATTGTTATTATTGTTTGTTAAAGTATGTAAATGTTGTAAAGATGAACAGGTGGCTGTTATGCTATTGCCAACCATTATGGGTGATAGTTCTTGTTGTTGTTGCTGCTTCTGGAGGTGATTATTATGATGTTGGGAAGTAGGGTAAAAATTTAATGGTATTGTATTGTTTTCCGTTGCTGATGATAGTGTGCCGGATGGCGCTGTTGAATTGTTTGTTGATGGCTTTATTGTTGTGGTCATACTTGTTGCCATTTGCTCCTGCTGCTGCTGTTGTGGTTGATGATAATTTAACATTTCTGATTTTTTTTTATTTCACTTTTCTTGAGTTTTTTTTTTCGTTTAATGTATTTAACAAATGAGTTGCGTAAAAATAAATAAATCAGTGAGTGCTTGTCGCGACGAATGTATAAGAATCGTTGTTTGAATTTAATGTTTCGAATTAACAAATTAGTGTAAAATTTCTTGAGAAATAACTTAATTATGTAGCAATTAATTAAGGAAATTGTCACTGTGATATTTGTACGTTTCTATTGGCAACGACACACAATAATAGAATTATACGTCTGATTGTGCAAATAAATAAATAAATTTATTTATTTATTTATAACATTGCAATCAACAGCATCAACACCTATGTTATTTAATTTATTTATCATTCATATAGACAACACATACGTTCATATGTATACACACTTTTTTGAGTTTATTTAATTTTTAGGTTCATTAGTTTTTTTTATTATTAAATGATTTTTCTAAAAGGCTATTTTGTTGCCTGTTGATTTTTTTTTTTTTTTTTTTAATTTGTCTATTTATTTGCTTTTTTTCCTTTATAAAACAGCTAATTCAATTAGCAATTAGCAAAATACACAATTAAGTTAATTAAGTTAATTGTTATCGCAATACTAAACTATACTAAAGTCAACTGACTACTAAAATTATTTTCAAAAACACAGAAAAAGCACAAGAACAAAAAAAAATTACGACCAGACGTAAAAGAAAAGAAACATCATCAATTCTTTTTTCCCCATAGTTTATTTTTCTGTTATCGTTGGTGTTGTTTTTTCTGTTTCATCTCGTTCGACTTGAAGCACATTCACTTAAAATAATTCAAAACATTTGTATTTTAAAGATGCCTTAACGAGCTCCTTGTCGCATATCTTGTTGATAATGTGCACCTAATTGTTGGATATACACATGCAGTGGCTCTCTTTTATCTTGTTGGGGTTGTTTGCAAGATCATTTATTTCAGCCATATGTATTTTTTCCTTTTTCTTCTTATAGAATTTATCAATTTGAAAGTAAGTTCAGAAATATCTTATTGGTTGTTGGGCTGATGATCTTTAATTTGAAATTAATGTAGGCGTGTTTTTTTTTTACTACACCATTAAATATCATTTTGTGAAATTTTTTTAATATTTGCATTGAAAACTCTTGATATAAATTCGTAAAATCATAAATTCAAAGCAGATTTTATTTCAACTTACAAGAAGTAACGACACGTCCAGCAAATTTGCAAATTTAAATAATTTTTATAAAATTGGAAAGCTAAATTAATAGTAATAAAAAATTTTAAAATGAAAATTATTCTGTAAAGTAAATTTTACTGCAAGATAATCTATATACTATACAAAAGAAAAATCTTTTATACGAAACAATTCCCTTATCGATGATAGTTAATTTGATTTTATGTGATCTATCAAAGTCAAATTAAATTTTTTAGCCAGCAGTATAAATCTTATATATTCTCTACTTTAGTCATACTTTTCTCCTAAAATGCTTGTTATTTTTAGGAAAATTGTAATTTTCAAAAATGGTACTTCTATTAGAATTTTATTTAATTGGTACTTTTTTGAAAATTACTATTTTTTGTTTTTTTCTTTTTTAAATATGTATTATTATAAGGTAAAGTTATGTTTTTTTACAACTGATATGTATTTCTTTTCAATAGAATTCTTGATTTAATATTTCTAAGTCCTGATATGAGGTTAATCTTAAATTTATGTGCTTTTCCAATATCACCATCTACTTCTTACCATTTTTCGTTAGAAATTAATATCGAATTCTATGAATATCTATCTAATTATAGCAATAAAGATATAAATTATAATTATTACAAATGTGACTTTACTTATTTAATATTTAATATTAAAAATTTGTGTTGGATTGATTTATTAGAAAGTAAAATTGTTAGTATATGTTATTATATTTTTTTATCTTATGTTCTTAATATTTTTCAAAATAATATTCCTTTAGCAAATCCTAAGATACATAAGCTTTCATGGTATACCAAGGGACTCAAAAAATTAAAAAATCTTAGAAATAAATATTCCAAAAACTATAATTCCACAAATAATAATGTTTATAAATAAAAGTTTCTTCGAATCGAAAAAGAATTTAATTTTTTAAATAAATTTCTATAAAATCAGTATATTATGAGTCTTAACAACGGCTTAAAGTACAATCCAAAACGATTTTGGTCTTTTGTAAATTCTCAAGAAAAAAAAAATTGTTCTTACATCCCTTTATGTATGAACTATAATAACTTAACTTCAAACAATCTACTTTCCAATTTTAATGATGAATATTTACAGTATGATAATTTTGATTTAAACGAAATAACACCATTATGGATTGCGGTAATTTGCAACTATCTGAAAAAGGTGTTGCAGAAGGTATTGTTAGGCTTTCTAATTCATTTAAGGGTCATAATGATGGTTTACCAGCTTTTTTATTAATAAAAAAATGTTCTTCATCATTAGCTCTACCATTGAAAATTATTATTATTTTTTTTTAAGCAATGGCTATTTTACTAAAAAGTGGATATTTACTACAATTTTTCCTATTTATAAATCTGGTGATAAAAATAATACTATTAATTATATACCAATTTCCAAATTAAAAAATATTTTAAACAATATTTATTATAAGCTTTTCTTCAGTGTAAAGAGGCATATTTTTTATCTCAGCATGGATTTATGAATGGAAGATCAACCTGTAATAATTTGGCTGGTTTTCACATGAACTATTATTGAAATTGGGCGTTCATTCCCGAATGTTATCTTGGTTTCGTTATTACTTGTTGAATAGTTTTCTTGATGGTTTTTGTTCTACATCGTTTATTCCCACTTGTGGTATTCCATAAGGTAGTCATTTAATATATGAGGGCGGATCAATAAGTCCGTGACTTTTCGAATTTCCTTCGTAGTATATGAAATGCAACACTATTCCCATTAAGTACCACCTGTTAATAGACTATTGTCAAATTTTGAGCAAGTGTCATCATTTACTTTGAGTTTAACAGCTGTTTTTCTAAAAATGGAAAAAAGTGAATTTCGAGTGCTCATCAAACATTTTGAGAAAAAAAAAACCGTCAATCAAATCAAGGAAAATCTCTGTAAATACTATGGGGACTCTGCACCATCGATTTCAATGGTAAAAAAGTGGTTTACCGACTTTCGTTGAGGTCGCACAAGCACAAATAACGCTGAACACTCTTGACGGCCAATTGAGATCTGTACACCCGAAAATGTCGAAAAAATTCACTATATGGTGTTGGCCGACCGAAGAGTAAAAGTGCGTGAGATTGTTGATGCCATAGGCATTTCATATGGCAGTATGGTTTCGATTTTAAATGATCAGCTAGGTTTAAGAAAGTTGTCTGCAAGATGGGTGCCGCGTTTGCTCTCAATTGACCATAAACGTAAACGTGTGACAAATCCAAAGGATTGTTTGGAGTTGTTTAACCGCAATCCGAATGAGTTTTTGCAGCGTTTTGTAACTGTGGATGAAACATGGATCCATTACTGTACTCCGGAGACCAAGCAGTAGTCTAGACAATGGGTTTCTCCGGGTGAACCTGCTCCAAAGAAGGCCAAGGTAAGTTTTTCGGCCATTAAGTTGATGGCAACAGTTTTTTGGGATGCACGCGGAATAATCCACATCGATTACCTTCAAAAGGGAAAAACAATAAATGCCGAATGTTATGCCAACTTATTAGACCGATTTAATGAGGATTTAAGAAGAAAACGAACCCATATGGCCAAGAAAAAGTTCTTTTTCATCAAGATAATGCACAGGTGCACACGTGTGCCGTCTCAATGGCAAAACTCTATGAATTGGGCTACGAATTGGTACCTCATCCGCCATATTCTCCGGATTTAGCCCCTAATGACTACTTCCTATTTCCAAACCTAAAGAAATGGCTCGGTGGAAAGAGATTCAGCTCCATCGATGAAATTATTGACCAAACAAATGCCTATTTTAAGGAAATCGAAAAGTTATATTTTTTACACAAAGTAAATGACGACACTTGCTTAAAATTTGACAGTAGTCTATTAAAAGGTGGTACTTGTTGGGAATTGTATTGCATTTCATATAACTACGAGGGAAGTTCGAAAAGTCACGGACTTATTGATCCGCCCTCGTATTTACGAATGACATTGACCTACGTTTCAGAAAGTTTCGTTACTTACTGTATGCTGATGATTTAAAAATGTTTAAAACAATTTCTTACGCCAATGACGTTTTTAACCTCCAAGAGGATTTAGATAGGGTGAGCTCTTGGTCAGTCCGCAATGATTTACATTTTAATTAAAACAAATGTTTTTCTATGACTTATCATAGATGTTGTAACACTGTTCTATACCGATATAGATTTAGATTTAGGAGTATTATTTAATAGAAAATTATCATTTAGTAATGTTAGTATTAAGCATTTTATGCCGTAATTCTAATAATTTTGATCATTACACAAAAAAAGTTCTATTTACATTTTTTGAAGTGGTCTAGATTAGATGAATCACTTATTTGGAGCCCTAGCACTCAATTACATATAAATAGAATTGAAAAAATTCAAGTAAAATTTGTAAAGTTTGCTCTTTCATTTTAAAATTTTTCATTTGTAGACCGTCATATTTCGACTCCTACATACCCTGATAACTGTGCCTTATTTTCTATGAAAACTTTAGAAACAAGACGTAAAATTTCTTCTGTATATTTTCTATATGCTATAGTTTGTGGATTAATTGATTGTTCTGATTTGCTTCATACCATAAAAGTATATGTACTTCCTAGGCCTCTAAGGCCTGTTTTACATACATAGATGTTCACAGAAGAACATATGCTTTGGATAAACCTTTAATAAAAGCTAAGAGATTATTCAATAAATATTCTAATGAATTACACTTAAGTATATCGAATCTTGAATTTAAAAATATTTTAAACAGTTTGTTTAAATAATTAATTTAATTATGTATATTAAATTATGATTGATGTCTGTAAAGATAATATTGTGTTCATAGAATGAAATTAATAAATAAATAAAATATGTGCTTTCTTGAAAATTAAAATGGTAGTATTTGAAATTAGTAAATTTTTTTAGTTGTTTGAAAATTTATTTTTTTGTTTTCGTTTTTGAAAGTTGGTACATTTTGCAAATAGGTGACTTTTTTTTAAATTTATAAATTTTTTGAAAAACTTTAATTTTTCAAAAATGTATGTATGCATGTATGTTATCTTTACAAGCAAAAATCAAATCTTAAATTTATTTGTTGTTGTATTTTTTCATACTTTATATCATCGTTGTCAACTTTTTAACCAAAACACGCCAATCATCATTCAAAAACGTGCTAAAAAGCTTTAAATTATATTTGAATAACATTTGTTTTAATTTTTTAGTTAAATATGTACATTTTATAACAAACAAAACAAGGTATTACATACATATTAGTTATTTTAAATTCATGTGCAAATATGTAGTAGTTTTATGCAATATTGAACATTAAAATGTTTTAGGGTAGAAAGGAAAGTCGTATATTTTATAATAGCTTTCATTTCAAAGCTTTCAAATTAATAAATATGTTATATTTAAATATAAAGGGCTTGAACCCTTTATGTTTAAATATAAAATAAAGGGTTCAAGCATAGTTTTATGTCTTAAAACTTATGTTTTGTTTTTTTTCTTTTTCACTTCTTAAAAAACAGCATCTTTTTACCTCGCATTTTCAATATTATTGTATGTATTGGATTCTTGCAAAAAAATAATAATAATAATAATGATAATAATAATAATAATAATAATAATAATAATAATAATTAAAAATCATAGAGTTGGCGAGCATGTGGCGGGTGTGTGTTTGGATATAAGTAAGTACTACACAAAATAAAAATTAACATCAATTACGAAATTGCTTATATTAATTAAATATTTGTTTGATTTTGCTCCAGCCAATAATATCAATTAACTAGAATAATAGATTTTGGCTTTGATCTGTTAAATTTTTTGATCAAATAAATTATTATTTGCGTGAAATCAACCAAGCTTTGAATTAATTCAATTAATGCAATTAATTAAATCTTCCTTTCAATAAAAAAAATCACGGATTTTAATATAATTATTTTTTTAATTACTAAAAATATTTAAGTAATACAATACAAGTAAAATTAGACAAAAAATATAAAAACTCCAAATTTGATTGGAAGAAACAAAAGTTATTATATAGAATTAGCATTATACAACCGATAATCACGTATAAATCTGATTTTTGTAACTTTTTACCTCGAATTTCTCATGCAGCTCATATGTGATTATCTGTGACTTTTAATAGACAATTTTTGGTGTTTCAGCCTTGTTTTACAATAATTCACTCATATATGTAGTTTATGTATAATATATATTGAATCCGTGTACTGTTTCTCTAATAGTCCTTTCTAAATAAATTATAATATATAATATACTTAAATATAATTTCCGAAAACACACCATAGAAGCCCTTATTTCTGCGAGAAGTCTCAATAAATATTTTCGTACTATCATATCTAAGTGCCACTATTATGACCTAGGATGATATACTAATAACAACTTTAAAAAAATATGACAGATATGACCTTATATATATATATATATATATATATATATAATCTTCCATAGAACAGCTTTGATACAAGAATTGAATCTAACCCCTGGTACCAATGACCGAAACATCTACAAAAATATTAAAAGGCTTAATAATCTCATCAAATATTTAAAATTCGTACATACCAAATGGTTATTATTAAACACCTAACTGAACTCTGAAAAATCATATACATATTTCGTATTACTATTTTATTTTATTATTATTATTATTATTTTAATAGTTATAATGAGCGCAAACAGTTGAAAATGGTTGAAAATTGATTTAAATTTGCTTTATTTCTATATTTCTTATTGACGAGTTTTTCTATTTTCTTTATATTTTTTAAAGAGTTGCCGATTTTTGTCAAAAATTGTAAACTAATTAGAAGGTTAATTACATTAATTAATAATATAATTAAATTTGAATATAAAGTTAATCAACATTATCTTAAAAAATTATTCGGAATATTTTTTTTTTCTGTACAGAAAAAATATTCCTCTTCTTCTAAATACCGTATTCTAATTATTTAATTAACATTAAATGTAATAATTTATTATTAAACTGTAAATTGATATAATTTTAAATATTGCTTACATGAAATAAATATGTACTTGAATTCTTATGCCAATCTAGCACACAACAATAATATTATGCTATATATAGATAAATTGGTGAAACTTATATTTTCTTTAAAAAATTTAACCTTTTTTCGTTCTAACATTTTTAGTGAAATTAAATGTATTGTTGGCCTAACAATACATTTATTTTCACTTTCTTTAGAGGTAATTGTTAATAACTGGCAAAAAAGTGCAAAATATTCACTTAGTTCTAACTTTGAAGTTGTAAAAATGGGTTTTAAAAATGAATCATTATACAATTTTTAAATATATAAGTACTGATATTCTTCTTTAAACAGAAAATATCATTAAAAACGTACCATGTCTTTTATTTTTACTAAATAAAACTTTAAAATATATATTGAAAACTATTTCATATTTTTAAAATAAATATTTTAAATTTATAATATTTTACTAGTTATATTCATATTATATTCATCAACATAAAGAAATTGTTCAGTTGCACTACTAAGGAGTAGTGCAACTGAACAATATGCTTTCTTCTTTTAAAATATGATTGAAATTTTATATGAAAAATAGCTAAAAATAAGTACTTCCTTTAAATTTTGTATTTAATCAAAATCACATGTTTGTATTAACCACAATTACTAACGCCATAATTCAAAATATTACTTAATAATCTATAATATATGTGGTGAAAATTGTTAACAAGATCCTTGAATTTTAAGTAGCAATAAATACCAATTAAACTGTCAACACTATGGCTACACCCACTCCAAAATAGTTTAAGGATCAGTTTTTTTCCTCCTCTCCTATTTCTTTCTTAGGATAATTTCTTTGCTTACTCACACATTCAATGTAAAACATAAATTTATACCCACACATACCCACACTTAAAAGAGAAGGAATTGTTGCGTAAAAGAAATAAACAATGATTTAAGGAGTATTTAAATAGAGATTTACATACTTACTACATTTCGAACATCTCTCATTTATTTAAACCTCTACAAGTAGATGCATTAATAAAAAAATATACCACAAAAGAAAAAGTATAAAATTTTTTAAACTATTTCCTAGTTTATGGTGCATAACAAAACACCAAATAAATCAAAAATTTGTTTATGAAATATGAAACTATAGTATCTTAACTAATTATCATCCTCATCATTGCCACAACCACAAAGTTCAGCTCATGCCATGCCATGCATATATGTGTAGACTTATACATATTTAGTATACGTTCTATACTGCACTCATAGATACTTATGATATTAATAAATTGTGTACATGCAACTAAATATAATGTCAATACGTAAACATGTGTTATTTTTTGTTGCTTGATGCGGAAAATACATATTTCGTTGGTAAAAAAGTTGGCTGGAATTTAAGATGTTTATTAAAATGTTAGGTGATGGCGCCATACATTCTTCCCCACATTTATTAAGCTCTCAAAGGCGTTTTGCTGAAATGTTTTAAGAGATGCATACATACATACGTACATTCATAAAAAAAATTATTGTATTAAAAGTTGGCATTTTCTAGTTTAAATGAAAAGAATCAAAAATCTTTATAATTTGATCAGTATAGGCAATTTATTTCCAGGTAAAGAAATTGAATAATAAAATAAGATTTTTTATATTAAAAAAGTACATATTAAATATTTGAGTTTGTGGTCTTGCATTCCAAAGTTTAAATCTCATTTTCTGGAACCACAAAAAGGTAAATAAATTCTGGATTCTTGCATGATATGTATATCCGAATAGTCATCAGAATTTTTCTTTTGAAAATCATGAAAATCGGTCCATAAATTACTGAGTTATTTCAAATGGCTACCTTTACCCAAAAGGACTTAACTTTTATAAAAAAAGGTTTTTATCAATAAATTTTTACCATAAAAGTAAATTCTTTTTTACAATAATTTTCTTTCAAAATGAAATTTAAACAATGGTTATAGACATACCAGAGATACCAAACATCTTTTATAAATGAAAGATGTGTCCAAAATTTTCTATAGATATTAGGGTATTCAACTTGTTCGGTTTTTCTATTGTTCGAACAAAATGAATAACACGAATAAGGCATTTTAGTTTGTTAGAACTATTCGATTTAAAATTATTCGAATAATTAAAATAAATAACAATAAAGTAAAATGTTTATGATTTTGTAAGTTTCTTTAAAAATCTGATTGTAAAAAATAACAGAAACTTATAACTAGTTAGCAGTTCATTTAGAATATCTTTAGAAAAGTATTATCAATATATGTGTAAATATATCGTTCATTCTAGAAAAATGCATATATATATATATACATATACCTTTTGAATAATACATATAAGTCTCTTTCATTCCATATATTAATTCTGTTCAAGACTTTCATTTTTCTATAAGACAAAAGATCGACAAAGTATGTAAGAGCCTATTTATATTGGGAATTATCGCAGCGCTTTTTAATGATATTTTGTTTTGAAGTTGCTTTGAAAGTCCTTTTACAATCACACATTTAAATTTGTATTGTGAAACATATAAAAAATATATGACAAAAAAATACAACTTGCTTTTGTGCACCTCTTGCCTTTAAACATAAAAGTTGCAGCATTTTTTTGCAGAAAAATCCCCAATGTAAAGGCTCTAATTTCAAAACCAATTTTAAATTTAAATTAATTTTACTTAATAAACTGTTTTAAAAATCTGTAAATACGATAAAAAAAAGTTAATTTTCTTTAAACTATGTCTCAAAAGCAAACAATCTCTGAATGATATCGATTGATATAAACAATACTTCTTCAAAGGTCCATTTTATGATTAAAAGAACTGCAATCTGTCAAAAGTCTTTAGAAACATTTTTAGATATATAATCAAATAAAATCACTTCAATTGCAAAAAATTAAATTATTCGTTTTATTCGAATATTCGATATAAAAATATAGGAATTATTCGTTATTCGAAAAAGACCATTTATGAATGTTCAATAAATTGAACAATGATTACGAGAACATCATTTTAATGAATACCCTAATAGATGTAGATTAATTGTATAAATATATAAAAAAATTATAGAAATCAGCGTTCTGTATAAATAATAATGTGTCTAATTTTGTCCATAAATAACTTTATTAAAATATAATGTTGAGATATCTGTCCCCAAATAAAATGAAAAATACCTAATTTGAGGTAAACTTTTTTTTAATTCTTCTACTGATAATTTAAATTTTGTATCGATAGGTATACATTAAAGTGCCTAGATTTGTATTTGTATTATATATTGATATATTATTATATATTTTTTTTTTAATATATTATATTATATATTTTTTTAATATTACTATATATATTTTTTTTATACATATTTTTAAAATACCTCCAAAAATATTGTCTTCGATCAACAGTGTATACAATTTTTAACTTTCGATAAAAAAGATCACAGAATATAATAGACACATATGACTAATACATCATGAGCTAAATTTTTTTTTAAATTAATTTTCATTCTCGCGAAATTAAGATTTTAGTAACATTTTCTCTGAATTTGCTTAATTATTATTTTATTAAATTTTGAATATTTCGGACATATTCAATAACTAAGCGTTTTTAAAAGAATATATAATATATTATTTTCTTATATATTAGTATCTAAGTTTATTGCGTACTTCCATACGACTTATTTGCAAAAATTCCTGATTTAACCTTTTGGGAATAGAATGTATTAAATATACCCTTACACAACATCCTTAAATAAAGAAAATATGACAAATGTTTTATTTTTGATTGTCACATAAAAACGTAAAAAAATTTACGCTACGATTCCTTACGGAAAAGCAAATCAATTTTATATTTTTTCATAATTTAAAAAATTACAGCCGACACAAAACTTTACAGTACTTTGAAACTAATTTTAGCTTTAAAATAATTCTATCTGTTCATATACCATACATCATTTTGATAGCTTTAGCGGTTAATTTATACATAAATTTTCAAACAAACTTTTTTTAGAAGTTGAACTGTAAAAAGTTCAAGAAAGTCTAAATGCCCCAAAAAAATAAGGCCACAAAAAAATTAAAGATTTCATTAAATAAAAAAATTTATTTTTTCCTTCGTTCTCATTAGTTTTTTTTTTCACAAATATTGTAATATAAAATGACCCAATGAAAAATCGCCGAAGTAATTCCCGCACAAAATTATGTTATATATCATATGAAAAACAACCCAAAGCTGGGAGTGATTTTTCGCCATTTTTTTTTTTTTTTTTTTTTACTATAAGTCCTCTTGATTCAGCGTTTCATATTTGTTGGGTTATTTCTCGTTTTACTAAGAATATTTTTAATTTATATTCATAAATAGTTTCTATAGTTATTGAAGCGCCGTCTCATTTTGTTCATAGGTTATGCGACTTTACGTGAAAGTAATAGGACTTGACAAGTTTTACCGTTTTGGATTTTTTATGAATTAAAAAAAAATTAATTTTTTAGGCAAAAAATATTTTTTTTTTTTCTTCATACATTTATTTATAACTGTGAAACTGTTGCTTATGTAAAAAGATGGAAGTAATTGTAATTCTTGATTTTTCTAACTATGGTTCAGCAAAATCCGACTAGTGGTTCTCGAGTTATGTTAAACAAAAGAGCCTTATCAGTATTGAGTCCCGAATCAATCAGCTGAAAAATGTTGTACTGTGTAATGCAACAAATTGAGAGGTGGCACCTGGTGGCACTTGAAATTGATTAAAAATGTAAAAACAGATATGAGACAATGTATTAGTAGTGATTTCCAACTGTGGGAAAGTAAGGCTAAAATTACAGGTCCATATGTTCGGAGAAAAAAGGGATTTTTGTTATATGTTCATAAAAATAAACAAAAAAAAAAAACTTAAGCCTCTGCAGAGTTTATTTTTTCAATTTTAGTATACTGAAATATCCTACTTTAAATAAAAAATAAAAAGAAAAACGTTAGCTCACATAATAAAATAATATTCGTTTTTAAATTCTTAGGCTTAAATTAAGTTGGTTCGGTAAAATATACAAGTACTGAGTTTGAGGCGGATATAAAAAAAAAACTGGCAGTCAGATCGGAGTAATTCTTTTTGATTTGATTGTACCATTTAGTCTAAAATTTCAAAATATCACTGCATATTGCATGACGAGTATGTTGACAATTAGACTTTTTTCCGCGAAATCCCCAGTGTGCGCCGCATCAAAAATTTTTGTTAAATATAAATAATCTCACTTTTTGTGCGAATAAAAACGCAAAAATTATTAAATGGGTGATTCTGTGAAAACAAAATTAATAAAATTAAATAAGAAATTATTTTCTTTGTTGTTGAATTTCTTATATAAAAATCAAGAAATGCTAAAAGCTAAAACGAAAATTTTGAGTTTAAAAGCAAAATAAAATGGCTAAACTGGCAACACAGAAAGTTTTGATTCAAAAATGTATGCATGGACGTGTGTATGTATGTATGTATGTTGTATTTTTGTGTTACATTTTTTGTATTACTTATATACAGCAATAAAATTTTCGGCAGTTATTTAAGTCCATAATGGTAATTTGTTTTTTTCCTTTAGAGTACATTTGAGCGTAATTTCTCAAACAAACTTTCCTCATATATTTCTTACTAAATCATACAAATTTGTTAATTAAATATAAAGTATAATTTATTTGAAATTTTTGATTAATGATAATTTAAATAAAAAGTTTTATGAGCATTGCTTTTTATAATTTTAGTTACAAACCAGCATTTAATTTAGTTTTCTACCATCCAAAAGTTTTAAAACCTCTAAAGCAAATACTAGCTTGTTCACGAACCAATGCACAGGTACTGTATAAAAACAACTTAAAAATTTTGTAAAGCACAGTACAAAAAATTGCTGTTAAAATTTCAAATATTATATTTTATAATAAAAATTACTTAAAATGCTTCTGAGTAGAATTTTAAAATATGTTGTACCCATATGTAGATTAACATAGATATGAAACTCTGTTGTCAAAAAACTAAGTCGGTTTAGATTTGATATGAAAAAAACCTAAGTCTGTGAATGGGATAGTAAAATATTTAATTGAAAACAAAAACAATTCTAGTACGTGTGCTTGCTTTAATTTCATATCTATGCTAATTTATGATTGTGCCTTTGGGAAAAATATGAAAAAAAAAAAAAATTAAAACCAAAAAGTGAGTTTTTCGTTCTTTATTTATTTTTGTATGTAATTTCTATTTTTCATAATTTGTATATCAACGGCCCATATTCAAAACACTCTTTGTAGAAAAACACAACCTTTCAGGAAAGTAAAAAACTGTTTATTTCACTTATTTCTCATGTATGAAAACAAATTTCTTTCATAATATTTATTTATATACATATAATTTTTTTATGTTTTGCAATTTTAAAGAAAAATAGAGGGTTTTGCATTTTTAAAATTGAATCTGTACACAGAGAAAATAGATTAGTTGTGGCAACCGAATTTATTGACAATCGATTGTAATTGGTTGCATTACATACTTCAATTGTAATTACCAAATAAAAATAGTATATATATATATATATATATATATATATATATATATATATATATATATATATATATTAAGAGTTAAAAATTATAAAATAATATAAAAATCATTAAAATGTGTGCAAGTGTACAATACATTGTTTTAATTTAATATTTTAGGATGTATGTGAAGATCAACCCGTAGTACATTTACATATAAAAACAATCATCAATATTGCTTTACACTTTAACAATTACAACGATAATAAAATTATATGTAAATGGTACCAGGTCCACATAGCATACCACACTAAAATTCTTTTTAATATTAACTATTTACACTAACTATAGACAAAACAGTTAAATTTACTCCCAGTAAACATTAAGAATGAATTTTATTGTAGTATATAGCTAATAAATTTGAAAAAAAAAATATGAAATTACTCGAAAAAATCTTGTCTAGGTATGGTCCTGGAAGTCGAATAATGTGATATTTCAATAACGTTAGAATTTAAAGATTTATGTTATGTTAAGTACTGTAAAATTACACTGTTATGTTAAAAAGTATATGATTTTTCCCTGGTAATTTAATGGACATTTCACACTCATGTAAATAGAACCTATAATTTTATTATCATCAATCTTATATTTTATGAAGTCGTCTTTGCCCATTTAATCACAGAACTTGTAATTTGAGAACCAGACATATGGTGCTGATCTTTACATATAAGAAATTTTACCAGTTAATATTAAAAAATGTTGAAGATATTAGATTATACTTAGCGTGATTTAGACATACGTTGATTTTTTTTTGCAGCACAAGAAAAATAATAATGAATAACTGAATCATGAACAACCTGAGATTAAGACAAATGGTGCTGATGATTATCTCTAAGAAATATACAATACACTTACAATTAAAAGCTACAACAAATTTTTTAAGATATTAAGTATATCATAGAGTACATTAATCCTTTATTTTGCATCTGGAACAAAAATATAAAAAAAAATAATTTATTCTTCAAAACCACTCACAAAATTGTCAACATCATCAGCTTCATTTTACACCAAATTTTTTATTTTATTGCACTTACAAACAAATCATTATTTCAACTTAAATGTTATATATTACGTTTATACGAACGGGACAGAGGAATGGTACCCCCTTACAAAAAAATAATAATTATCGCATATCTAAAGAAGGGTGGCCAGCTCTAGGAAGAATGTCAGCCCCCATACAGATTAAATCTTAATTACCACATATCTAAGGAACTATTGCGATGAACGTCTTAAGCTTTTGTGAGAATAATTATACTCTACACCACCATATTATGTGTTTGTCCAGAAGTTGCTACGCACAGAAAAAGTATACTATGTCCGTCTGTCTGATCGACTGACTGGTAGGCTGGTTGTCCATGTAAAGCTTGTGCGCAAAGTACAGATGGCAGTTTTTAAGATAATTTGATGAAAATTGGTACATATGATTTTTTTTACACAAGGACGAAGTCTATTGAATTTGGTTATGGGCCGATCATAATTTATTTTATTATTATTTTTTAACACTCATAAATGCTTTAAAAATATGAATATTTTAATGAAATAAATGTTTTGATATAAATATAAATCCATACAAATCCATTTCCCAAATTTCATGAAGATCGGTCCATAATTGACCAAAGCTCTCATATGAATCTATCTTCCGAAAATCACTTAACCACAGAAATGTTAGTATTATGTTAATATGTAATGCAGATAAGGTTTATATAAGTGGAAACTAAAGTGCCAAATTTTGCGTGGATCGGCCTGTAATTGACCATAGCTGTCATATAAGGCCTACCTCCAGGACTTATTCTAAATGTATAAAAGTCATACAAATGTCTTATAAAAATATACAACTATCGGTACAAGTACTTATTATTCAATCGGTTTTAAATTTTTGGCCAGATTCATAATTAGCATATATAAATTAGTAAGAAATTATATATGACATATTTAATATTATAAAAAAAATCAGAAAATATTCTAGTGTAAAAAGAACGATTAGTAATTAAATTTCCACCTTTTAAGACATTTGTGAATCATAAAAAAGGTGCGAGGTAAAATGATAAGGTTTTTTATGAAAAAGCTAAATGGGAAATGACATGCGCCGTTTGGTGTCATTTATTCGACATCACAACTAAAAATTGTCAAGGAATCAATTGCCAAAAATTTGGTTTTACTAGAAAAAAATGGTCTGACCTCATTATAATTATGACTTATTTTCAAAGCTTTTGTCTATAAAAAAGATCAAATGCCAATAAATGATATTTTAGCTAATGTTACCACCAAATACGTACTAAACTTTTTCATAAACGGAACAAAAACAAAAAGTGATCTCATAATTTTGCCGCGCAACCTAATATTTCTGAAATATGCCTCCACGAATCATATTGTAAAGTAAAATAATAACTTATTTAAAACAAGTATTTTCACAGAAAAATATCGATGTAAATGTAGGATCATAAGTTAATATCTACGATAAATTCAGTTATTTGCAATCAATGTTTGTCAATTATTATAAAGTACTACAAATAATTATAATTTTATTCTTGCGATATAAAGGGTTATAAAAGATAATCTCATTTTGCTCAGACCTCTGAAGGAATCAGCAACGTTCATTCTAATATTAAATTATTAAATGAAGTGGAATAAAATAATAATAATAATTTCAAAATAATAAAAATTTCAATACTTTTTGCGACCACAAAGTACCCTAGTACTTTCTCAACTATCTAACAAAACATAATAAATAATGAGTAGAATAGTCGATCACTTAAACCAAATCTGCCAACAAGCAAAGCTTGCATTGGGTAATGTTAGGCAATTAGCGAATAAATATGTGAGTATTTCATGTCTGTAAATATTTGTGCAAAAATAAAAAATAATAACCATCAATATTTTTTTTATTTTTCAAATTAAGGCTCTTATTTTGTAAAAAGAAACATTTGGAATTTAGAGCCTTTTTTTGTAAAACGAAACTTTTTCAAACATTACACATTTAAATAGAATAATTTGAAATTTTTATATTTTCAAACGTTAACCTATTTTTGTGAAAAATATTGGAAATCTTCTTAAAGTTTAAAACTTTTCTATACAAAAGTTAATTATTTCGAAACATCGCGTTTCACAAAATAGAAACTTAAAATTTAGATATTTGTAAATATTAATCAACATGTTTTTCTACATATATTTTCAGTTAATAAAACGTAAATATGGCAAATCATATGAAGAATTAGTTGAGGAATATAATTTGGCAATTACACCGGTACTAAACATTCCTGATACAATAAAAATGAGGTAAGTTAAAATAGTTTGAAAAAAAACTATTTTTTTTTTTTGCAAATTTGTTGTTGTAGCAGTACTACTCAATAAATGCGTATTAAATTATTTACTCATACATACATACATACATACATACATACATACATACATACATACATATCGTTGGCTTAATATAGGAAAGGCGCATCTAATTTTTTTTATAATCTGGTAGAATTCACTCGAATACAAATAATGATTTATAGTCGTTTAAAAAAACCCCTAATTCAGTTATTATTATTATTATTATTATTATTATTATTTTTATTTATTTTTATTATTCTGAAAGAAAAAGCCCTAATAGCACATTTACATGTGCACAAGATCTACTTTAAATGAGATTTCAATCAAAAACTACTTACTATTATTACATTTTAATTCGATTTTCCATACAAAACTAAATCTAGTTTCTAATGAGATTTTATCGAAATCTCATAAAATTTAATGAGATTTTGAAAAATATGTTTATTCAAAACTATTTTTCTTTTACACTGCATTTACATGATGACTGTTTTCAAGTCATGTCCTTTTAAGTTTGTAGTAATAGGTCCACTATTCCCTTTTTCTCATGCAGCTTTATTTATATTCTGCTTTCAAAGGGTAAAGATTATGATCTGTGTAATGCGTTAGTGTTGCCGTATGTAAAAAATGTTGCAATATTTTTTTAATAAAAAAAAAAATATTTCATAAAAATTACTATTTTATAAAAATACAGTTGAAAATAAATAGTTAGTTTGAGTTCAGACAAGACAATTTTATTTGCTGAAATTCCAATTTCGTGTGAGAGAGAGTAAGAGGGAATATGAAAGGGAACAAACTTGTCTGTAATTCTCATTCAAATGAGATTTCAAGTGTATATGTAAACGTGGTATATATAATTCACTTGAAATTTAAATTATTATTTTAACTTTGTTTGTAATTTGGATTTTTGCATTGGAAGTCGATGGCAATTTACCCCGATTGCCTTTGAATGAAGGAAAACATGGTTCAAAACGAGATTAACTGCAGTGGTAAACAAAAGATGACATGTAGTCCAAAAAAAATTTATTTTTTTTCTCAAATATGCTAAAAAGTCATTAGAATAAGTCAATATAATATAAAATAAAACCTGCTTAAAAATATCTAAGAATGCACCAAAAATGATTGTAAAATATTTATCAAAAATGCCCAAATTCAAATTATATTTTTCAAAATTTTAAATTTTAAAGTTTCATTACATTTTCCGTTCTCCTGGCAGTTACGAAAAGTTGAGATATGACTTTTTTCTATTAAGTCGTGGATATATATATAATAAAATGTATTAAGTCATCAGTTCACTACCAAAGATTGTATATATTTTTTTATACTTAATTTTAAATATTTTAGTAATTATGATCTTGATGTGAAAATAAATGTTTATTGCTACAACTTTGACAAACTTTTTTTCGACATAATTACTACATGATTTTGAATATATTGATATGAGATAAGCTTCTCATTTATCTGGGAAAGTTCGTTTTAACAGACAGATTTATGAATAGACGCACAATGGCTCCAAAACGCTTTTTTGAAAATAATTATGTAACTTGTGATCTGTAACAGCTTTTTGAATAACACATGGCACATGACATGGTCAGAGCTTAGGTGTTTTTTAATTGATTTGGAGGAACATAGATCCCTAATATGTCATGGAGAATTATTATTAATAAAAATAAATTAAATTCGGTCTAATTTTTTCAGACCATGATACGAAAACTTAAAATTTAGGTTTAAAGTATTTTTTTGAGAAATAATCTTAATATTTGAATTGAAATTTAAACAAGTAAAGATATCCAACTGAAATTGGTTATAATGTAGATGTACTTGTCTTAAAATTAGAGAATTAACAAATTTCCACTTTTTTGTATGAAAATACCTAAAATCTCAATCCGGTGAAAGCATGTTTCATTAAAATCAACCTGTCGTTATAAAAAACTTCCGTCAGAAAATACTTTTTGTGTGTTTAAGCAACATTTGGGGGTATATTATTAATGTATTTTTTCATTATATATATATATTTATATATATATATATATATATATATATATTTATATATAAAAATATATATATATATATATATATATATATATATATATATATATATATATATATATATATATATATATATATATATATATTGCGTTTTGAGCATTTTGCAAATACATTTAAAAATCTTCTTGAAAATTTAAAAGTTTGAATAGGCTTTGTAAAATCTATTGGTCGAAGATCCTCTGGATTTACTTCACTCTAATTTTTGTTAAGATTTCAATTGAAAACATTAAAAAAATGCTTTAGACCAGAACAAAGAAAAAAATTAGAAGTGAAAAAAAATATTACCACCTTTTTGAAAAAATAAAACGCCCAAAATGTTAACAATTTTTAAAGTTTCAACTTCAGATTAATATAACTATTTATTGGATCTATTTATCTATATGATTCTTGCAACAATATTATTCAGAATTTTATAAGAAATCTAGTGGATATAAGAAAATTTAGAAAATAAATTAAGCCCGTAAAGTTAAAGAAAAAAAAACTTAAAAAAGCGAGACTAAAAATTAAAGAAAAATTTGTTTCGACTTAAATACCCTTTTAATTTAAAGAGATAACCTACACATATAAGTGTATTTTTTGTAGAGATTTACAAGGGCTGTCAATGTTTATTTTGTTTTATTTTATTTTTTTAACAAAACAAATTAATTTTAAGGGACTTTTAAAAGACCAACCCCCTGAACCGCTGATCTGTGTGTGGAGATCTGTGCTCCTCCAAATCAACTTGAAAACACCTCAGCTCTGGCCATGTCAAATTTTATTCAGATATCTTTAATAGATGACAAGTTACAGAATTATTTAAAAAAAAGCCTTTTGGAACCACTGTGAGACGGACTTATTTTGACAACCCCATATAAAGTATATATTATTTACTTTATATCAATTATACTAAGATTACAAACATATTAACAAACTTGCTTCATTTACAATTCTTTTCAGATTTTTAGAAAAAATTTTACTTTCTATTTTAACATGAAACTTTGTGAACAACTGGTCGACTATCTAACCCAATACACAAATAATAACAAAGAAGAAATTGAACATGCTAAAGAGATTTTAATTCATGACAAAAACGCTTTTAATGAAATCAAAGGAGAAATTGAAAAAATATTATCGAAACTAAAGGTCTAGTTGAAATTATAAACATTCCTCTGCCCAATCCAATGGTCAATTTTGATACAACTATGGAGAGAAGAGCACGAGATTTTCTCATCATTGAGTTTTTAATTAATCAACTTAATAAAGTTTGTGAAATATTGAAGGAATTAAAAAATTATAAAAACGTATTTTCAGAAATATAACTAATAAAATAATTTTTGTATTATGATTAAGTTTAATTACCTTATAATTTTAATTACGTCAGTTTTTAATAATAGATTAATTAAAGTAATAGGACAAGTTTTAATTAAATAGTTAAAAAATATGTAACGATCATTTTTATACATCCAAATTGAAACAAACATTTTCATTGTTATATACTCGTTATAATACTCGCTAAATACTCTACTTAATAGATGAAGAACTAAATGAAATGAAACTAAAAAAAAACACAAACAATAGTGATTGATTTGTCAACTTCATTTCATTTACACCCTTTTTAAAATGAAGCCCCCTTGTTAAAACATGAATAAATAAATTAATTTTAATTTTAAACGAATAATCGAGATTTTTTAGTTATTTTTGCTAATATTTATAATATTAATAAATGGTTCTTTTTATTTTACGCAGTACATATAAAAAAAGGCAGGTATATGAATGAACTCGATAAAATAATACGCTCATAAAAAAAATGTTTGTAAAAAATAAATAAAAAAATATAAACTGCTAATTCAACGAGTTTGAAACTTTAAACATAAATTAAGAAGGACATAAATTAAGGAGGACTTGGTTATTTAAAAAATTTTAGAATTTCTATATATTAATTAGCACTTATTTTGTTACAGCATCTGGGAAGCAATATTTATACATGCAGCAGCTTATCCCGATGCGCATCCCTATCCCTTTACATGCCATAACTAATATTTACTTTATATGCCGGCTACTACTCCCCTTCGACCTATTCAAAATTTGTTATGCAAATTTTTTTTCAACTTTTTAAGATTTTCACTAAAATACTATTTTAGATGTGCGAAAATTAACATTTGATTTGAATATGGGCTTACCCTTCCCTTGGCCTTATCCGTCCTATTTTTATTTCATTACTGCAATATGATAAGTAAGTAGTTCTCACAAAATTTGAAGGCTCTCAACAAAATAGTTCTTTAGATATGCCATTTAAAATATTTGCTTCGTATGTGGGGTACCATTCCTCCCGGTCCTACCCATTCCATATAAATTATGGGGGTTGATGAGAAAATTATTTCTACAAAATGTTAAAAATTTTACTGTAATAGCTCTTAAGATATACGGTATTAAATATTTTCGTTGTATGGGGGTTACCATTTCCCCTGTTCCTGGTCCATTTTCATTCTAAGTTTGAAGGTTGATGACAAAAGTATTCCTGTAAATGTTTAAGACTGTAACAGTATTTAACATATCCGTTAATAAGAATTTTCTTTGTATGGTGGCCATCATTCATTCCCCCTAGAGCTGCTCGCCTTTTTTCATCTCAGTTGTTGAAATTGATAGAAAATTATTCACACAAAATTTTAAGACATTGTTATATTAGTTATTAAGATATGCGATAATTATTATTTTCTTTGTATGGGGACTACATATCCTCCTCGAAGAATAAAGTAGCTTATTTTACTTTCCAGAGAGAATGGTTCCAGCGGTTTAGCTGTCTATGAGGTAGAAATAAATACAGATTAATTTATATATGAGTAATTCCATTTTAAATTTAAAAATTTTGACCTCTCTGAAATTTATTCTGTAGCAAGTTTATCGATAAGGCTTCCACCAAGAAATAAAAAAATTAAAAATGGACTTTTTTAGATACACGTCAAATTATTTTGATACCTTTACGCAACAAAAGTTATGACCATTTAAATATATATGCTAATCACCTTCAAAGCTATAGAGTTGTAACAGTTCTCAAAATAAAAATGAGAAATTTTCATTTTACATGCCTTTGTATCCTCATTTATACATGAACCAATATATTTCGTCGTAAAAATTGCGGGAAATTATGAAGAAATATTTCGTGTCAAATATTTGCGTAATCTGAACTTAACTTAAGAAAAAAATATTCCATAAGAAATTCCGAATCATTTTAATTATGTCCGTTTGTCTCATATACAAAATAATAACATGAATTATATAAAATTTATCCAAATAATTTGGTATTTTTCTAAGCAGCATGTTATATAAAATTTGTTAAATCGATTGACTAGAAAAATAGTTAAAAAAACCTGAACCAGCCTTTCAAAAATTGCGAAGTCTAAGTAAATTTATAATGTAAATCAACAACTCAAAAATATTCTTTACCTTTGCTAAGCGTAACTACAACCTAAACAACATTGTACGTGGGAATGTTTCCCACAGACAAATGTTTTTTTCTTAAGTTAAGTTCAGATTACGCAAATATTTGACACGAAATATTTGGTCGTAATTTCCCGCAATTTTTACGACTAAATATAGAGTTGATTTCTTGTTGTCATTACGCTCACTTATTTGACTTTTTTTGTTTGATGAAACATCTACCAAATATCGTAAAATACGAGAAGAGAAAAAATATATTAAGCCTGCTCAGTTTAGGTGCAAATTATATATTAAAAATTATTTGATTAAACATTCCTTCCATAAATTTATTTGACGGCAATTATTAAATGAATTTATAGAAAAATCTTATTTTGTTATTATATTTTAATCAATTTAGAATAATTTTCTGAGAGAATGTCGGAATATGTGGATGTCAAGGATGTAAAGTGAAAATGTGATTTATTTTAAATATAATTATTTATAAAATTATTTAAATAATATTTAGATAATAAAGGAAATACGAACTATTATCAATCGATTAATTGCAAAAGAAAAAGAAATATATATCTAAATTTTTGTATAAGCAAGCACAAAACAGTCCAATCTTCACAAAACTACACTGTTTTCTTTGCACGCCACTTTCAGCTGTATAAAAATAACAAGTAAAGAGCTAAATAATAAAAAAATATCAATGTATTGAAAGTTTTATTTAAAAAACTATATTTTAATAGATAAAATATATATTATGCACTTTTTTCTGTCAATTTATAATTTGTGTACATAAAAACAACAATTTTTTCAACTCTGATCTTACATTTATTTTGTAAGATGAAACAAAAATTCGCTCAAAATAGTGGCAAATATTTCACAACTCATGTTTACACAATGTTCACACTAGCAGAATTTTTAATTAAGGGAAATTAGTTTTGTTTATCCAAAATTAGCTGTTATCTTGTTTGAATCGTAAAAAATTTCGTGTTCACATTACGCAAAACAAATAATTGCAAAAATGATCAAATATGAGCGTAGTGTGAACTTAACTTTAGGGTTACACACGAAATTATATATATATTCCCTCTTTTACCACAAACAAGTTTAATACGAATACAAATAAAATATTAAAATTTCACTAAAATCGCTTTGCAATTGATCACTTTATCATGATTATTTATTACTCTCTCACTTGTTTCTCGTTGACCCATTATTGCGAACTAAGAACCATAAATTTTAGTACTGTAAGCTAACTTTATATTATAGAATAAACAAATTTTAGTAAATAATTTATTCGATTTAGAAGCATTTTGTTAAAAGATTTTCTTGTTTAAAATTTGTGGAAACATAATTCGTTATGATTTGAAATAAGTGTTACATTAAAAATTATTTTTGAAATAATAAACGAAACATAAACAATTTTCAAATAAATGTTAAAATTCAAATCAATTTAATAGAATACAGAATATTGTGTTAATACTAACATTTATATGAATTTATGCACTTTAGGGTAATTCCCGAAAGTGGGCATATATGGGAGCTATGTTAAATTATGGAGCGATCTTCATAAAATTTGTAACTATGATTTTTACTTACATAAAACTTATTTGTGTCGAATATAAACCTGATACTAACATTTATTTGTATGTGATTTATGTACTTTAAAATGATTTTCGGAAGAGGGTTTTATGTGGGAGCTATGGTCAATTATGGACCGATTTTCTTAAAATTTGGCGTAAAGATTGAAACTTATACAAAACTTTCTTACACTGAATTTCATTAAAATATTGCTGTATTTAAGACATTTATGATCGTTAAACCCCTATTCCAGGAGAACTTTTGTATGGGAGCTAGGTGAAATAATGGACCGATCATAACCAATTTCAATAGGCTTCGTCCTTATGTCATGAAAGTCGTACGTGAAATTTTATTGAATTATCTTTAAAATTGCGATCTGTACTTTGTGCACAAGGTTTACGTGGACAGTCAGCCAGCCGTCCAGCTAGCCAGACGGGCGGACATCGTTAGATCGACTCAAAAAGTGATTCTGAGTCGATTGGTATATTTTAAAGTGGATGTTAAGTGATTTTTTCTGTGCGTTACAAACATCAACACAAACACATAACACCCCTACCACCTATGGTGGTGTGGGGTATAAATATTCTATAATTATGCAAATATTTTCTATAGATTAACACATCGAGATTGTTTCGAAATTTGTGCTATTTTTTAATTTATTTAAAACATTTCATATTTACTACCATTTGCTTGGTAGGCATGAACAAATTTCTATAAAAATTTAAGTTCTTATAAACATAAATTGCGATAGTTTTTAAATTATTGTTCAACTTTCAATTATAAACAAAACTGAAAAAAATACGGAAAATTTGTACTAAAATGAAAAGATTAAAAAACTAAATCTCATAGAAATTATTTGAAAATAAATAAATATCCCAAACATATATTTTTTGTTTTACAAATGAGAAATATATTTAATAAATGCCAAGCAGCAAGAGAATTCAGTTTTGTTTCAGTCGCAGACCTTATCGGTTGTCGAATATTTTTAAAAATAATTTCTGTTTGAAAAAAAAAATACTATACGTGTGTGTCGAAGCGCTAAAAGAAACCTAACAATAAAATTAAACAAAAAAAGAAAAATACTTAACTAAAAAAAAAATAATGCTAAAAGAAATTAAAAAAACAAAAATCGAAATATACGTAAAGAAAGAAGACAACTCAGTTTTTAGTTTTGAAGAAAAAAGCTATATAAAGTGATCATTAAGCAAATTTAATAAGATGGATGTTGAATTACAATAGGGGCGACAGGCGACAAGCTACAGAATATTTATGTATATGAAAAAATATAGAATTATTTTGAAGACTTATATAATAAATTTTTTTTTAATAATATTAATACTAAAGAATGTAGCATTGAGAATTTTTTGTTATAAGAAACTGTGTTTAATATTAATGACAAAAATATATTTCAATAAAGGAAAACTTTTCGAAATTTTAAAAAGGTTTCCAAATTTTGGCAATTTTAAGTTAATGATTTTCTTACCAAGATTTTATTATATATCTTGATAAAACAAAATTGAAATATGAAAAACAATTACGTATCCTAATGTGAACAAATTAACCTTTTCCCCTCCCTTGATATTGTTGGGCATCAAATTTTATCATATCACTCGTCGCCTTTGCCGCTTTAATTGTAATTCATTAGCCTACATAATACAAAAAATACATTAAAAAAACTGTTCGTACACGCAGTTGTTGTTTGTATTTCTCAGCATGTTTAAACGATAGTTTCTTGTCACCAATTTGTTTACTATAGTTTGTTGTATTGTGTTCAGTTTGACATAATAAATCAACATCGCCTTAAAGAATAACAAGAAAAAAATACAGAAAAGGTAAAAAAAAACTTCATCTTATCTATAACACGTTGACTCACTCTTTTTGCTCAAATGTCGGTAGCCGGCGAGACGTTAATATATAATAAATATATTATTAAAAATTTCTTTGGCTCTCCATCTCTATCTTTCACCTGTCACAGAATTATAATTTTTTCATAAATACAAGTTTTTGCTGTCAAAAGTCATATTGAACAAATATCGGTAAGTGTTTCGTAATTAATTATTTAAAGTATTGAAGAAGATACAATGAGATTTTGATTTTTATTTATTTTAAATAAGATGATAAGGTTAGTACATACCAGAGCTGTAAATGAATCATTCATTTTTGAATTAATTCGCGTAATCATTCATGCGCTGAATTAGCAAATTTTGAATTAATTCTTTTCACACAAAAAAATTAATTGAATGAAATTTGAGTCAATTCAAATGAATTTGATAAAAATGAATTGCAGTTCATTACAAATTCAAATGAATTTGTCAAATTAATTGCAATTCGTTTGCAATTCAATTGAATTTGTACAATGAATTACAATTCATTTCTAATTCAAATGAATTTGTAAAAGTGAATTGCAATTCATTTCCAATTCATTTGAATTGAATTAATTCAAATGAATTAGAAAAAACAATTAGCAATTCATTTCCAACTTATTTGAATTGAATTGATTGAAATTTGAATTGATTTTGTAAGTAAATCTACAGAAAGCATCACTGTCGTTTTGTATTGGCAAAAATCCTATCAAAATGGGAAAATTTTGTTTATTTGCTAAAAGAAACTTAAATTTTTATTTTCATCAAATAGTGTGAAAAAATTATTAAAGGTGTGTTTAACAATAATTTTTTGTTTAAATAGTCTCATATTTGTATATTGTGGATACCTAGATCTGCTCTTGAATTTGATTGATTTCAACACATTTTTGATTTAATTCATTTGAACTACAATTCATTGTTCTAATTCATTTGAATGAATTCAAAATCAATTCAATTCAAACGAATTCGAAATGAATTACAATTCACATTAACAAATTCATTTGAATTGGAAATTCAGAGAATGCAGAACAAAGCATTAAAAAGTGTAGGTAACTTACCCAGCCGGTTTCCAACTGTTATTTTATTCAGGGACGTTTTTCCCACTGTTAAAATAAGTTTCAGTTATTACTGTACGTGTTTAAATGTCTTAATTGTATTGGGCATCATACCATACAATTCACACGGAATCAGGATACCTTCAACACAAGAAATCGTGACAATTTAAGAATAATTATTTGCCAATCTGAAACAACTAAGCAACGAGTTGAACACTCTGGTTGTAGAGAATATAATAACTTGCCACATAACATTAAACAAGCCTCAAGCCTATCGCAGTTTAAATTTTATTTAAAAATTTTTTTATCTCAACATGTTGATGAGCTTCTGATATAATGTTTATTGGTATGTTTGATATACACGTTAAAATTGTAAATTATTATTTATTATAAATATTTTTTTAATACTTTTGTTAAAATTTTACCAACAAGCCTCTATAATGCCAATCTGGCGCTGAGGTGAAATTGTAATATTGCTTATTTTATAATAAAATTTGAAAAAAAAACGAATTGAAATTCATTTTAAAGATTCATTTGAATTGAAAACGAATTGCAACTCATTCTACAAATTCACTTGAGTTGGAAACGAATAGAGATTTATTTCTGCCTAATTGAAATGATTTTTGTTGTGAGAAGAATTAATTAAAAACTTAGCTAATTCGTAACGAATTAAAATCAAAAAAGAATGATTCATTTACAGCTCTGGTACATACTTTTTTGCAAATACATACACTACAACGTTAAATTGATTTATTTACGGAGATTACATTTAAAAGATTATCAACTAATTTATGTACACATACAAACACAGGCGGAAAAATTATACATATTTACCTAGTTGTAATTACGAAGTTGTTTAAGTGAATTGTATCTAATCAAGCGTATCTGTCTCAATAAAATTTTATTCAGACTTTTAAATTGAAAAAAGAGAACGTTAGAGTTTTATATCAAATATCAAGTTTTGTTTTAGAAGAAAGTACAAGATCAAGTAAATATTATATATTCATACGCACATATGTATATTAAGAGTATATAGAATTCTTTCAGAATTATTTACAAAAAAGTGATGTAGGGTTTTATTTAGGCAAACGTGATTAACTGCACTAATAGAATATAATAATGTTATTATTGTTAATAAGCGTATAAATTACCATGTGTAGCAAGGTAAATGCATTTATATGCACTGAGAATTTTTAAAGTCAACAAAAAATGTTAGTAAAATACAATGATAAATAAAATAAGATCTTAGATATAAGACATAATCTGTTGTACAAATACCACTGAAATTATATATATATATATATATATATATATATATACATATATTGAACATTAGGGTGATATGGATTGATAATGGGATTACGAGTTTTCTTTTGAAACTGCTCTTAAAATGTTTAATTTATTAAGACAAACAACTTTTTTTCGATACCATTTTGTTCCATCAATTGTATTTTATATTTCAATATTTTTCACCATAACTCACTATAAGTCAACTTCTGGACTGAAATTCCTGCGGAAAAGATTTGATTTTCCCGTGATTTTTAACAGCTGCACATAACTCTGGTATACCAACTTTTTGGACCAAAACTACAATTTCTTTTATATTGAACTAAAAATTAGATCCCCCGTTTTTATATCTAATAAGTTTATAATAATTTTATTACTTTTCATGTATGTATATGGTGTATTATTTCTTTAATTTGTATGGATTTAATTGCATTTTTCACTTTAATAAACTATATTTACTTCATCTGTTCTGATTTTCCTCGAAATTTTTTGCCAAATTTCAAAATATTACCCAATATATCAATCGTTATTATAACGATATCGAAACGATATTATCTGAGTGATAAACATGATCACTTATTATAATCGTTTTCGAATCTAAGACGATAGTTTTCACGGACTAAAGTGTACCTTTTCTTATGATATCGTTTTTCAATGAAATTATGGTATCGTTTTCGGTATAGCAATTTCCAAAAATATCTAAAGGCTACTTAATACCATAAATAGCATTTCTGTTTTTTTTTTGATGATTATAAAGGAATATAATCTGCTGAAATAAGATAAAATTATAAATAAATAGATAACACAAAACAATCATAATACATGACAAACATACCTATTTTTATGCAAATATTATCTATTACAATATTGTACATTAAAAATGCATGCTTATTCCTCACGCATATATTTTTACGATTGCGTTCTTAAAGAGTTCGTTTGGATCATTCAAAATCGGTTAATTAATGAGTTATTTATATTTATTCTCAGCCTGTGTTTGTTTGTTGAAAATTTTTTAATTTTAATATTTTTATTTTGAAGTTTTTCCAAATATTTATGTTTTTTATTTTGTAGGAAACAAATGTTTCGAAATTTTGACATCATAATAATATTGTTTTCTGCAGTACAATATGATATTATATTCGGTACATAAAGTGATATCGTACAGAAAAAATATAGTTGCAGGAACCATAATCGAAGAGCAACATATTATGATTGGATTATATGGTGATAAATAATAATAAATATGAGCATTATAATCATAAAATTATCCAACTTTTCATATTATGATCCAAGTTTTTGAATTTTGTATTTAAATATTTTATAATGTTATGATTCAGCTTTACAAAATTATGATCCGATTTTATCGTACTATGATTCGGCTTCATCATATTATTTATAATTTTATTATGACCACAATTATATTTTTTTTTTTCATATTAATAAAATTTTATATTCAAAAATATAAAATTTTTGTAGTCAACTATATTAAAATTTTTATTGAATGTAAACATTGAATGATAAAACTGAAACAAAAACATTGTTATCATGAACACAGTATTATTAAAGTTATTGCAAATTATCAATGAGAACAAAATATTGTTGTAGTGACAATGCCGTAACCATTTTTTATTTTTTCTCTGCTTATAGTTTGTTGGTAAATTTTTAGTTCAAGAAAATTAAGAAATATGTAAGTAGGGATATAACTTTTTTTCTACAAATTTACAGGATAGCGCATTACGGTTCATACTACAGTGATACAATAATCATTATTTATTCAGATGACAATGAGAGTCAAAGAAAAAAATTTTTTCAACAGATACACGAAAAAACCTAAGCACACAGCGTAAAAACCTACATATTTTGAAACTTAAAAGTTTTATAACAAATGGATAATCTTTTAAAGTATTGCAGTTTAAATGCATTAAGGGGTTTATGGAAAATTTTACATTTGATATAGTTTATCTTGAAAATATAAAAATTATTAAAACTTCGAACGAAATAATTTAACATACAAAATTAAAATTAAATGATAATTATGATGTGTTAGTTAACATTTAATTAAAAAAGTATTTTTTAGCATTTATATTTCCTTAGTAATTGAACCCTTTATGATCATACAGAAAACGTGTCAAATATCTGAAAATAAACCTGTCTAAAAAATACGAAGGCTACCAAAGAATCAGATTGGAAAAAATAAATCCAAAATTTTTAATTGGTTTTTATTGAAATAAAAAGACTCACCTCGCTAAATATGAACTATTTTTAAACTGCTAGTATCCTTGAGTCGTATGCGTATATTTTAAATTCATATCAAAATATTAAGTATGTAAAATGGTATACTAAAATTAAAACCTTTGCCTCTTCATATATTCACCAAGACTGTCATTCGCCGAAAATTGGAGGAAGTAATTTTTAGTGACAAGAAAATATTTAATTTATATGACTAGATGGTTATTTCATATATTAATAAAAAAATAAATTAACAGCGAGGTGAGAGAATCAGATTCTTACCAAATTTCAGGAAGGAATTTGGTTACAGTGCTTTAAAAGTACACAAAATTATGGGAAACCTTGTTTTTCTTATAAAAAGGATAATTTCAACTAGGTGCATAAATTTCAGCGAGGTATCGGCCCATCAGTAATTCAATTTTATCAGAATTTTTACTTCTTTTCTCAGGAAAAAAATGTTCTGTTAGGACATGGGCTAATTTTATCACAGAGGAGAATATGCAGCTTTTTTGTGGTCTCAATTAATATTTTTGAAGTTTTCAAGAATTGTTGTATTTTATTAAAATTAATTATTAACATTGTTTTTGTTTTCATTTTTATTAAAACACTTTTTTATAAAACACTAAGAAAAATGAGCAAAATGTTAAAGTATAATTTATTCGAATGACTGGACTTTACTGGATAAATCGATTAATTTAAAAACAGCATTTTCGAGTTATTTGAATAATCGAATAATGAAAAAGAATAAAATGATTATGCAATATTAACGTATATTTTATGCATTAGCTTTTTTTTTTTTATCAAGGTCGCGGTGATTGGATAACATAAAGAATCCAATTAGGCATAAAGGCTGCCAAAATCATTATAATATTGTATAAAATTTTAAATAAAGCATGCTATTATAATCTGTATGCTTTGCATCTTATTTTATAACTATATTTAAGTATCAAAATAAGTAACAGCAACTAGATGAAAATATAATGTGGAACATACTTTTTTGATAGAAAATAATTATGGTGGTTTTTCTTTTATTTTTGTGGTGTATGCTTAGATTTTTTTCGCGTACTATAAAACCCATTGATAGAAAAAAGAAAATATAGTTTTTCGATGAAAGGTATTTGTAAGAGTCAAATTGAAGCCAACATTTTTTTTGGAACTTTTCTAAAATCTTATTTGACTGACATCAAACCACATGTTTTTTGATTAAATTTTGCAAATTTGCTTAAAATTGGATATCTACACGCAGAGAAAAACATGGTTACGCCATTATTACTACAATATTATATACTCATTGTTAATTTTCATTAATTTTAAGGTGTTCTTGACAACAATGTTTTTGTTACAGTTTTATCATTCAATGTTTAATATAGTTGACTACAAAAATTTTACTTTCTTGAATATTTTTACCAGAAACAAAATTTTATTAATAGAATAAATATCATTATTTCTACAACCATTAAATGTTACAAAATTTGTTTTCTACAAATATGGTTGTTTTTAACGTTTGTTTTCTACTCCATTATAATTCTCATTTAGTTTATACATGAAATAATATAAGTAGACAAGTTTTTCTTATACTTGGTGTGATTCAAGCAATATAATATTGATTAACTAAAGGGTTTAGTTAATAAAAAATATCTAGTATTAACTTGCACAACATATGATGGTACAAATAAATAAAATTAATAAATGAACAAATAATATTTAAATAATTTTTTATGATCAATAAACACTTTTATTTATTATTTTGGAACAATAATAAACAATTTATAAAAATCATAATTCTGAATTAATGGGTTTTATTTTAATATATGATGAGATGGGATAATAATATGATAAAATGGAATAATATAATAAAATTAAATAATAAAATGGGATAATAATGTAGCAAGATGGTATTATAATATGAAAAACTCGAACCACAACGAGAAAAAACGAACCATAAGATCGGAAACATATCCGTTTTTTGGTGTGATCATATGTTCCAAACATAATATATTATTATGGTCGCTATATACAACTATATACAACTATATTTTTTTCTCTGCGTGTAGTTTCTTCAAATTTTTAAAAAGGAAAGAACACATTGGACAAAATATTTGCAATTTTTCCGATTATTTTTATATTATCCCACAAATGACACAAATCGTTAGTTATTTATTCGTTTCAGACAATTTTAAGAATTTCGGTATCGATTTGTTACTGCATATTTTGATCCTAGCAGCATATTTTTACATATTTTGGGCTTAAGAGTATAATTTTGCATATTTTATACTTAAGAGAAAAATTTTGCATACATATTTAGAACCCAAAATAAACGTTTTTCAAATTCGATTACCTAATAATTTTCATCTTATTAGTCGATACAAATTTTGTAATTTTCCTTGAATTTTTTAAGTGCAAAAAGAAAATATTTTTTAGCAATTGCTAATAAAACTCAAATTCTTTTTAGCATAAATATATTTGGAATTAAAAGCAAATTTTTTAATTTTAAGGGCATGTATTGAGATTTTAAGAACATTTTTTATTCGCATAAAACACATTTTTTAGAGTATATTTTTGGTTGCCCTGGTTATAAGTACTATAGGCGAAATTTGTAAATTTTGAACTGTTCTAAAAGGTGATTGATTTCTTAAATAGAAATGTGGAAGCATATTGTCCAATAAAGATTTATCTTTTAAATTACTATAATATCTGGATAACGATAGTATTGTTTTTGGTGGTTGGAAACTTTTTGACGTTCGCGAAATTGTAATATATATAGCATTTCTTAATATCATTTCATGGCCTAAAAGTCAACACCATGAATATTTTGATATTTGCAAAAATTTCAATAACTTATGCCCTTAACGTACATACATACATACATTCATTCATACATACGTACATTCATACCTATGTACCCTCCCAGCATTTGGAAGGGAGCTTTTTCATCCATCCACTAAAAGGTGTCTTTTTTGACACTCTTAGATGTTCAAAAGTATAAAATACACAAATTTGCAACAACAAAATACATTAGTATTGAATTTTGATCTAAAAAATTTGACTCGGGCGACTGTTTACATTCCAGTGCAAAGAAAAATAACAAGCATAATTTTGTTCAGTTAAAAATGAATTTTATGTTAACAAAATATGTTTTTATCATATTTAATTTAAAGTTATAGTGAGTTATAGTATATATATATATATATATATATATATATAGAGAGAGAGAGAGAGAGAGTATTCTACTAGTGTTGAATTAGTTAAGTTTTAAATTAATGTTCTTTATTTTGTTTGAATAATACAAAAAAAGTTTGTAAAATACACACACGCACTAATGTATTTTCCCCTTAAGCAGGTTTGTAATTTTCTGTTGTGTTGTTTTTGTATGCATTTTACACTGTATTAATTGTATGGGTTTGTGTGTATGACTTGTTTACAAGAAAGCTCTTGTGATACTAATTAATTAAAAAGCTTTTACAAAGGTGTTTGTCTTTACTATGTTACAGTCAGCCTAAAAGTATTCATTAATATTTGTTAATATTATTTTATTTTTATTATATTTTTCTGCCGCAAAACATAATATGAAGTATGGACATACTGTGTGACTTATTAATTAACAAAGAAGCTTATGAGCCGTGTTCAGGGATGGTAAATGAAAGTATGAAAATAAATTTCTAATAGCACTTTTTTCACCCTCAGAGTACTAAAATTTGAATTTTTAACATTTATTTTATTATTTAATTAGTACAAAACAGAAAAATGTAATTTGCATACCTAAAACGAAGGGTTAAATACGATACCAATTCACTAAATGATTTTATTCAGGTTAAATGTTATACTACAATAAAATATGAATATCTTAATAAAATGTGGCTCCTTTATTGAAATTAACTTATGAAGAAAAAAGTCGTCTAAGATTAATTACTTAAAATCGAGCACTTTAGAGTTAGTTTTGTTAGAATTTGACTTTGATGATGACTTTAAAATTCGGAACATCTTCACTTCAATGATTTACAGAGCATAGACTTGTAATTTTTTTATTTTATCAAAAATAGTACTATAGCATCAACTTTTCCATCCCTAGTCATACACAAAAAGTGATAAACCATACGAAAAATTATGCTAAATTGTAAAAATTATGTTAAATTATGAAAAGCTGCAAACAACAATGTTAAATTATTTTGTTGAGAAAATTCATATTATCGTTGCTCTTGTTTCTTCTAAAATTGAGTACAAAAAATAAAAAAATTAAAATTTTTGGGCTTATAATATTCTTCCATTTCTAAAATATTTTTTGTTCCGGACTATAGAATAAAGTTTGAAATATACACAAACTCACAAACTAATGTATTTTCCCAGTAATAATATTTGCGTCGGTGATGCGAGGTTTTGCATGAATTATACAAAAATGGTGCCCATAAGAAAAGCGTTGATTAGTGTGTGTGTGTGTCAAAATCATTTTACCTCTCTTTGTTGTGACGTCACTTTAATAGAGATGCTTTTAAAAGCAAAAACAATCAAAGTTCATTATAACAGAAAGAAACCTGTTGAATCATGGAACTATGTACCTACGTCACACTTTTTTATCTGAACTCTGCATGGGAATTTTTTCCAAACTTAATTCAATGAATTTGTTTTGTTTTTAACCGAAAAACTTAATGAAAAAAAAGCGGAACAACATACAAGTTGACAACAGAAAAAAAAAAAAAAATAATAATAAAAAACGAGACAAAAAATAATATAAAGCGGCGAATACTCATTGCATGAGTAATTAACGTTTAATGAAAACACAACAAAACCGGAGAAACACAAATGTGTTAATTTCATTCATTTTCATTCTCGTACTCTACTTTTACCTTATGAAGCGTTGAGAAAAAAAGTTTTTTTTGGGGATACTACATTCTTGCCAAATGTATCACTGACAAATGTTAAAAGGAAAGAGTTCATGAATGAATGCTTCAAGAGAATTTAAATTTGACCGCAACTGATTGTTGATTAATTGTTGGTACATACTCGTATAATAAAATAAATATTGTGGTTTTGAAATGTTTTAATATTTATTAATGCAAATTTACTTTAAATAAAACCAAATTCTTTACATGTTATTCAATACGATTGTTTATCACTTGAATTTTTTAAATATAAACAATAAACAAAGCAGGTGAATATGCGTACACATATAAAATAGATTTTTTTAAATAAAAAGGTGTCAAATAATAATAATAATAATAATAATAATAATAATATTTTGTATCTAATTCAATGAGTTAGAGAGCAAATAAAAAACATTTGTTTTTCAATTCACAGTAATGTTTTGTAGTACATGCTCTCACATCACTGTGAAAATATAAAACCAAACAAAACAAAAGAGTTGAATTGAGCGAATGAGTTCAAAACAAAGCATGACTTGTTCTCTGTGAATCTTTGTTGTTTATGAGAGATTTTTAAAGAAGCAATAATGTCAGCAAAAAGACATAAAATCATAATTGTGATTTAATATCATTCCCTTGTTGGTGTTATAAAAAACATAAATACATGTACTACATTTATACGCACAATTATTGCAAATAAAAATAACTAACTCACTGTTTATACACAAATTGTATAAAGAAATATATTTTCCCATTTCTCGTGCCGAATGAGAAAAATGCAACTATTATCATTGAAAATTCTATGAGCATAAAAGAAAGTGACAACGCCGTATGCCTTATTTGCAATTAGTTTCACTATACAATTAGTTTTCGTGAGCTACCAACTTGCAAATAAAATATTTACTCACCGTTTATACGGAAAAATTTTCATTTCGCAATATTTTTAATTGCGACTAAGAGGTGTGCATAAACGAAGTAATAGTTTATTATAAAATCAATATACCACCTCGCCAACATTTTCTATCCAAATTTGAACTAAAGAGTAACCTGTAGTTGCTTTTAATAGTTGAATATGATATCATTTTCTTATCTAAAAAGAGTCACCGTGAGGGAAGAAGTGTGCAGCAGTTCTAATACTTTTTTAATGACACTACTTAGTGCATTCCTTGGGTGTCGAAATACTATTATTTAGAAGTGTAAAAAAATACATCAAGAAAGTATCGAAATGTAATCGCCTTTGCATAATAAACATGTTTTTAATGCAGTTGTTATATTTCTCATAAGTATTTTTAATTATAATTGAGCTAAATGCTCACTATAATTTTAAACTAAATTAATAATTTAATATTACTTTAAATTAAATATGAAATATTTAAAGGCAAAAACCACTGATTCAAAATTAACAATTTTTTATATAATACATTTTTTTTATTTAACATTTAAATAACAACATTGGTCAATTTAAAAGTTATACATTATTGAGCGAAATTATGTCGTGCTTGTTCTTTTTCTTTGCTTTGGAATGTAAACTATCTCCCAAGTCAAGTTTTTAGATCAAAACTAGATACTAATGTGCTTTGTTATTTGCAAAATTGTGCATTTTTTACTTTTGAACATCCAGGAGTGTTAAATAAAGACACTTTTTAGTGGATGGATGAAAAAACTCTCTTCCAAGTGATGGCAGGGTACATATGTAAGTATGTATGTATGTATGTACCCTGCAAACATTTTCTATCCAAATTTGCACTAAAGAGTAATCTCAAGTCGAAAATGATATCGTTTTCTTATCCAAGAAGAGTCACCGTGCGGGAAGAAGTATGCAGCAGTTCTAATACTTTTTTAATGACACTATTAAGTGCTATTTTTATGTGTCAATTTGGAGTCATTTTGAGGAGCAGAAAAAGTCACTATTTCTGTCGAAATTCTAACTTAATACTATCAACATTACTATCCAAACTTTGACTAAATAGTATCCATATTTATTTTAAAATAGTAAAAAAAAGAAGTTATTTTCCTGTCGAAAAGGAGTCATCTTTCGGGCAAAACTGTATCGCAGTTTGGATACTTTTTTAATGACACTATTGACTGTTTTTTTTTGTGTGACGAATAAAGTCATTTAGGGTTAGGGTTAGGGAAAATTAAAACAACTTACCTTAGTAAAAAAAATTATGGATATATTTTGATAAATTGTAACAGAATATTTTTGATTTCGAAGAGACTAACAACTTTAAAAATTTAGTTGAAAGGTTTGATGAACATGTATATATGGGTTCATTTTCACTAAAAAAATATACATATTTTTATGAGCGAAACGCAATTTATTTCGAAATTTTATATTATTAAAAGCAAGAAATAAATCCAAATTTATTTGTTGTCTTCAAAATGAATTTTCGTTTCGTTTTACTGAATAATATTTATTTTTTAATTAATTTAATTTAAAATTTCAAACATTTTTTCATAATTTTGTTTTCATTTTGTCTTCATTATAAACAACATTCACTTTATATATACATATATATATATATATATATAGATATATATATTTAATTTAATGGTTTTTTATTTTCGAAAGGGCGAAAATCGAAATTAATGTTATTTGTTTTTGTAAAATTTTCTACTATCAGGAAAATAACATCTTGAGAACACTAATGGGAGACAGTTTTTGGTAATTTTATATTTATCCAAAAACTAACTTTTATTAAGTGACTTTTTCGATATTTTAGTTAGTAAGAAATATAGAATAAGTAGATCAAAAATCGAAATTAATGTTATTTGTTTTTGTAAAATTGTTTACTAACAGTAAAATAACATCTTGAGAATACTAGAAAGAGTCATTTTTCTGATACTGGATTTAGGTGAAATGCTGGCAGGGTTCCTACACTCTATTCTAAAATACTGATTATATTTAAGTATTTAATAATTATATTAAAAATGTAAATTTAAATTCTTAATTTAATTTAAGGAAACTTAAGCAAATTATAAATAAATTTACTTATTCTTATATTTTCAGATTACAAACTTAACGGACATTAAGGTAAGTTTCATGATATTATTTATGAAATCGTAGTATAAAAATATATGTGTACATATTTTTTACTTATTTTTTTATAAAAAACTTTTATATATAAAGTATTAAAAACAAATTCAAATCTTTCAATAATATTTAAAAAATTATGCATACTTTATAAAACATTTAAATTGTTTAAGTCTCTCATTCATAGAATATTTTATTCTATGCTCCCATATGTACTCACTGTGAAGGTACTGTATACTACTATTTTTAAAAATATTAATTAATAATTATGTTTTCTCAGTTTATACGTAAACAAATACAACTTACTTGTCACTTCTCTTCTTTACGTTTTTGCCCGACTCTTGTCTCTGGCATTTTATTGTTTTATTTTATTATTCTTTTTGCATTTTTTTATTGAATTTTATTGTTGACGATCGTTTATCTTTGTTTTGTTATTTTTTATTATTATTGTTTGTTATAAATATTTTTTAAATTTTAAAACTTCAAAATTCATTATAATAAAAATTTGAATTTTGATAAACAAAAAACAAAGACAAAAATAAAATTAAAAGTGCAATAATTTGTTTAATAATTTTCCTTTTTGTGTAAATTAAAAACATTTGACGTCGGCTTATAAACAAGTTAGAAGAAACCTCTTAAACGAAATAATATTTTATTATTCAAGTCTTTGTGCATACCCTATGATTTCGTCATTAAAAATTTTCCAAAATAAATTAAAAATTACACCAATATCTTTGAATTTAACGGCAGAAAAATCTTATTGTTTTAAAAAATCAAAGAAATTATTGCTACACGACGACGTATACTAAACCACAATGGCAGCTCATGAAAAATCTTTACCATGGGGCCAGAATTATACGAAATTATATCAAAACCGTAATGACCTCAAGTAAGTAGACAGACACACATTCATTTCCAAATTTCAGTAATTCACAGAAAATGCATATTGTGTAGAAAAGATGACTTTAAAATGTACAAAATTTTAGTTGCAAAAAAAAAAAAAAAAAAATCCCCGTTTCTTTCAACCCAATATGTCTAAAAATATCAATGTCATTGTTAACTTAAACAATTTGGAAGGTAACTTTATATTTTTAGCCCGACTTTTGACGTCACTTGGTTTCTGTTATGGTTTTCTTATTGTATTCGACAACACAAAATATTGCAATTTTGTCTTATTCACTGTGTCAACAAAAATTCCACAATCGGTTTTATTTTTCTCTTTATTTTAAAAAACAGCCACTAATTTGTAAAACTCTAATACAAATATGATCTAACGCATGTTTTACGGTTAAATACCGTAAATTAAAAGTGTTAAGTACAAATTAATAACTTGAAAAATATAAAAAAGACACAGATATAAAATACAACTAGAAGTTTATGTGAGAGACAAAAAAGTAATTCAATTGTCAAAAACCTAAGTCATGTAACAACAAAAATCATGTAGTCACATATATTTTCATTTTGTGTTTTGAAAAAAATAAGAATAGAAAAATAAAAATAGAATACAACTTCTAGTTGTATTCTATGGATACGGAGAAGTAAAAACACCTGTCGTTATTTGTTAAAAGTGGGGGTGGATAACGGGCTGATATAGTTGTATAATTAAGTTTTTAACACCTTTTGGTGTCTGTGGTCATGTTTAGAATTTCTTTTAAATTTTATAATAAAATCTTGTGGGAAAGCCACAATTAAAATTTACTTTTAGCAGCTGTTTTGTTTTCTAATGTATGAAAAATTTTATTTTTTGCAACTTAGTTGTTAGAACTCTATTTAATAAGTTCTAAATATAGATAATGAATGGATAGTAAAAAGTAATTAAGAAGATGATTCTAATGGTAACTAAGTTATATTTTTGAATGTGTTTCTTTTAAAATACAAATTCTTACATCATAAGCTTTATTATAGATGCTTAAAATGGCACGTATGTTGTAAGTATAAGTAGAGATGAGTCCATTAATCAATTGTCTGTAAATAGAAACATTGAACGTGTTATGTTTAGTGAAAGATTTTGCATTGACATGGATTTGTAGTTCATTGTCATATTAGTCATATGTTAAAATCTATATCTATATTAAAGAGTCATATTATATGAAAGTTCACTAATTGCATTTATACCTAAATTTTCTTCTTCTTACTTAAAGTTAGGTCAAATAAAATATATAATTTTATAGTTTTTTCTATTTTTCGTATAGTTAAAAAATGAAAGTAATTTATATTTTATGCCTTACGAATTAATTCTACATATTTTACTGTCATGAGCTAAGAGAACTATCTAAAATAAGGAACTTTGAATAGCAAATTCAATATACTTTGCCCTTGTACGAAAATAATTTAACGTACCAAAAATATATTTTAAATTTCATATAAAAATTAATTTTTTTTTTTAAACTCAACAAACGGCAGTCAAGCATAAGCAGGAACATTATATTAAATCTTTTCAGCTAATAATTTTAAGTCGATAGATGAAAATATCAGATGCTAGCCGATTTGTTTTTTACGATTTTAAACCAAAAACAAAATTAGTCGTAAGACAAAGGCAGACTATTACTGTTAGGAATGAACATTTCAGAACTACTTTTCAGACTTTTGTAAAAACTTAGTTTTCTCAGTTACTGGAACGATGATTTGGCTGTATCGAAAGTGATATTAAATTGCAGTAGTATAACTTTTACCTTAAAAAAGTTTATTGTTACAAATTTATCTAGGTTAAAATTAGCAGAGAAACATAAGAAGATTCTTTTTATTGAGTTTAAAATAGTTGTGATTTGGGTTTTTTTAATAAAATTTTTAAAATACATAAACAAAAATTATACATTTATTTAAATTAAGCCCGTTACCCATTACACTATGTTACAAAATAGAAAAACTTCGATAAACATTTAAAATTGCCTAGTTTATGTTATAGCCTTACTTGTGTAGATCACTTTATAATTTTTAGAAACTCAAATAAATACTCGAATATGAAATTATGGATAGAAAACTACGAAAACAAATTTTTCAATAAATTTTTAATGACTTAATCACTTTGAAAAGACGAATAGTCTAATTATTTGAAAATTTATATATATTTTGGTACTAAGCAAACATTTGTGAAGATATCTTTATAAATATCTCAAATTTTGACTTTTTAATTTAATATAATTTTTTTTTATTTTATTTACATAGAAACCATAATCTTTTTATATTTTTTCGGAAAGTACATTCAGTTGTGAGTAAAAGGCGTCCTTCAAAAATTGGCAAAGCTACAAACAGAAAAAAATCATATGTTCTCAAATTTTAATCTGATTTTAACCATCCATGGCCAGTTTTATTTCTAATAAAATGCAGTAATAGGAAAAAAATGCTTTATAATTAAACGTGGTTCAAAATACAGCCATTTTTCAAAAATTAAGAAAAAAAATACAATGAATTAACTACTTATAAAAAAAAATTATATAATTTTGATCATTTTGTGAACAGGTTCCTAGTTTATCAATTCTAGAATTGGTTCTTGAAGAACCGGTTCCACTAGAATCGGTCGTTTTTGGACAAAAAATGACGATTTTTATTTTTTATTTAAATAACATGAAGGATAACAATTTTTATTTTTATAATAACTAAAATTTTTTTAATGTTTATTTTTTACCTAAATAACAATAAAAGAGAACATTATAATTATTATTCGGTTGAAAAATAGCCTGCAAATATTCCATATTTAGATCTATATTATTTTTGTCTTCTAGCATCCCTTTTACTTCTTCATCTGTCCCGATGTTCTACTTTCCATTGACTTCGAATGCTAGAGATGAGCGGATGTGACGTTATATATTAAATAGATTTTCATTTGTAGAATTTCGTGATATATTTTTTTTTTTTGTTAAAATCTGTAATCCTTATTCTTTTTTTCCTGGGCTTCCTCCTAGTGATACTAAATGATGCTTACAGTAATGATGCAACATCTTCTCCATGATAAAAGATTTTGTGAACTGTTGTATATTTCTCCATGGAAATTTCGTTGTATATATTCGTGCAGTTTAGTTCGCATAATCACAAAATTTTCTAGTATCAATTTCTTCATTGCTTGTTTTAAATCTTGAAATAAGATTTATACAACACTTGTTATTTCAGATCTTCTTGCTGTGTTCCTTTCCATCATTCGTACTGCCTGATCCTTGTTTTGGTTGATTTTTAATCAACCCGTATTTCAGAAACTTGTCCTGAAAATATTTCTTTTTTAACTTCTTATTGGTATTGTTGTTTCTTATTGATCCTGTGATCCGGCTTAAACTACAAATCATAACTGATTTTTAATACGTGTTCCATGAAAAAATTTTGGGAGTAATTTCATTCAAATGGAAAAAAGTATTCTACAGACGAGTCCAGACAGGTAACAAAAGTATATATGGGGTTAAAGAGAACACTTTCGCCTTTATTCTTGTAGTAAAATTTGTTTAACCACTTTTGACCCTCAAAAGTTCTACTTCACTAAATTTCAAGTTTGAATAAAATATAGCACCTGAGAAAATATTTAATAATACAGCAGGTATAAACGGTACAGTGACATTTCTTATCCTACCAATATAACAAAAAGAAAATACAGCCAATTATTGATAAAAGTTTGCGAGCAATGATAATTTACTTCTGATAAAATTTACAAAAATCACATTTTTTATAAAATAACATAAAAATTTGTCTTCAACAGCATGCCACCTCCACAATTGCCAATATTTTTATCTAATTTATTGTCAATACGTTTACTATTGAATGGCATTAAAATTTTGAAACCCGGTGTTAACAAAAAAATTGATTTTTGCCAATGAAATTTATTTCTGAGCCACCGTGTGCCATTTAAAAAATTAAAACCGGTCTCAAGCATTCAAGATAAAACTCTTTATTTTTAATAACTCCAAAGTTAAAGGTACATTGAAAATTTTAAATATGCACACTGGTCATCAATCAATTTTTCTGGCGTAAATTCACCGAAGTCATTTTATTTAACATTAACAATAATATTTATTAATACCAATTTTATGTATTTTTGTTTAAAGCTCTATAATTGATAACTTTACTTCAGCAGATATACTTTTTCAATTTGATATTTACTTGCTTTTGGGTTTATTTTAATTATTTTTTAAGTTTTTAGTTTTTTATTGATTAGTGAAACTACCCAATAGCTTAGAAAATAATATTTTCTATAACTTGTTTGTGAAAACCAAAATAATTCCTCTTAGGTAAAAAAAAAGAAAATTGACGATTGCAAGAGTTTGCCGAAAAATGCTAATAAAATAAAATAGACATTTTACACAGTTTTTATAATTCTAGCTCCATTTTAATAAAAATATTAAAAATACTATAAAACTACCAACTTTATTGCCTGTCAACGTTGCCACACTTTAATTTTTAATATATGTTTTTGATTACTTGGTCTGTTACCATTTATAAAGTACATTCACTTTTTGCAATTTCTTAAATTATTATGTTAGAATTTCTGCAAATATATTTCTGCAACAATAAATAAAAATAGTATTTTTTACCAGTGTGTAATAATCTTCCTTCAAAGTGTATTTAATTTATTTATTTTGTAATACAGTGTTTTTAATCTTTAAAAAAATACCACCCAATTGTTTTTAGAGAAAATTTATTTGGGTTAGATATTTTTAAATGTTTCATATCTAGTTGTTACACAGAAAAAATATTTTAAACAAATTTTCGATTAAACGTTAACTAGAAATTTAAAATGTTTTTAATTTGAATTTTAATTTTAATTTAAAATTTAATAATTTGCTTAAAAATGAAATTTTGTAATATATTAAATTCAATTTTAACACAGACAAATTTTAAATCATATTCATATTCAATTTTTACTTGAAATTCACAATTTTATTACTTGAAATTCAAAATTTAAATTGTAAATTCAATTATTCAAATTATCACTTATTTTTATTTATATTTAATTAATTTATTAAATAGTACAATAAAAGAAAATATTGAAAGAAGATACATAGAAAAAATATGATGAATTAAACAATTTGCAAATTTTAATTGTTTCAATAACTTTTTAATTGTACGAGTGCGGATCAATAAGTTCGTGACTTTTCGAACTTCCCTCGTAGTTATATGAAATGCAATACTATTCCCATCAAGTACCACCTGTTAATAGACTATTGTCAAATTTTGAGCAAGTGTCGTCATTTACTTTGCGTAAAAAATAGAATTTTTCGAGGTCCTTAAAATAGGCATTTGTTTGGTCAATAATTTCATCGTTGGAGCTGAACCTCTTTCCACCGATCCATTTCTTTAGGTTTGGAAATATGAAGTAGTCACTAGGGGCTAAATCCGGAGAATATGGCGGATGAAGTACCAATTCGTAGCCCAATTCATAGAGTTTTGCTATTGAGACTGTACACGTGTGCATCCGTGCATTATCTTGATGAAAAAGAACTTTTTTCTTGGTCATATGAGGTCGTTTTCTTTTTAAATCCTCATTAAATTGGTCTAATAAGTTGGCATAATATTCCGCGTTTATGGTTTTTCCCTTTTGAAGGTAATCGATGTGGATTATCCCGCGTGCATCCCAAAATACTGTTGCCATCACCTTATTGGTCGGCAAACTTACCTTGGCCTTTTTCGGAGCAGGTTCACCAGGAGAAACCCATTGTTTAGACTGCTGTTTAGACTCCGGAGTACATTGATGGATCCATGTTTCATCCACAGTTACAAAACGTCGCAAAAACAAATACTTTGAAGTTGTCACATGTTTACGTTTATGGTCAATTGAGAGCAAACGCGGCACCCATCTTGCAGACAACTTTCTTAAACCTAGCTGATCATTTAAAATTCGAAACCATACTGCCATATAAAATGCCTATGGCATCAACAATCTCATGCACTTTTACTCTTCGGTCGGCCAACACCATATCGTGAATTTTTTCGACATTTTCGGGTGTACCGATCTCAATTGGCCGTCCAGAGTGTTCAGCGTCATTTGTGCTTGTGCGACCACAACGAAAGTCAGTAACCCACTTTTTTACCATTGAAATCGATGGTGCATAGTCCCCATAGTATTTATCGAGTTTTTCCTTGGTTTGATTGACGGTTTTTTTTCGCCAAAAATAATGTTTAATGAGCACTCGAAATTCACTTTTTTTCCATTTTTAGAAAAATACACGAGTTTGTATGTTTTGAACAGCTGTTAAACGCAAAGTAAATGATGACACTTGCTCAAAATTTGACAGTAGTCTATTAACAGGTGGTACTTGATGGGAATAGTGGTGTATTTCATATAACTACGATGGAAGTTCGAAAAGTCAGGGAAATATTGATTCACCCTCGTATCAATTATTCTAGTGATTAATTTCTATTAGAAGATAAAGCCATTTATCTATATATAAAGCTTTCAATTAATTTGTTATTTGTATTGGTTAATCAAAAATAAATAAAAATTAAGTAATCATCTAAATGATCGTCAATTAATTGAAATTTGGTATGATTTTGAGTAATTTGTTTAACTATAAAAATATTTGACAGAATTTTTAAATCCTGTTTTTAATACTTTAATAAATTTTTTTTAGAAAATATTTTCTTCTGTGTAAATTGTTTTATTTTTAGTAAAAAATATTAAAAAAAATTTTAATTTTAATTAAATTTTGATCACTTGAATAAATGATAAAATGAAAACAGTAATTGAAATAATTTGCATTTTAAATAAATCATTTAATTGACCATGTTATTTCTGTGTAGTATTTAAGCATTGTTAGAATTATTTGGAAAATAAATTTTACTTACTAAAATAATTTGAAAATTAATCGATCACTTGAACAACAAAAGCTATATTTTTTTTTCTTCAACCAAAACAGTAAAAGTCAATTTACTAATCTCTAAATTTAGTACTTTCTCAAGAACTTAATGTTCAGTTCCATTCCGATTTTCTTAATTCACTATTTTGTTTTTTCAACCAACTGCTTCTTTACTAAAATAGTCATCTGTATCTATATCAATATTTTATGACAAAATACCTTATTTGCTAAAACGTCATTGAATTTATGTATGTTAATTTTTATATAAGAATAGCAAGAAGAATATAGCAAGTGAGAAAATTAAACAAAAAATTTTTGTTTGAGCATTATTTAAATTTTTTAAAGATTAAATATTTTAAACATAAAAATAATGTGATGACACCATAATTTGTCAATAATATGAACAAAATATACAAAATTTTGTGTTGTTAATATTTATAACCAAATAAATAAATAAATAAATAAATAATATTAAAGCAAATCATTTATGACTTATTACTGATTAAACCTTGTTGAATTTTAATTATTGAAAATACACTTAGTTGTCATAATCACAGCTTATTTTGTACACCTGACTACTTATTTGAACTACCTAATATTTCATAAATATTGCTTTATTCCTGTTTACCCAAACTAAATTATTTTTATTGCAAAATTTTAATTTGTTTAAATAGCTAAATATTAAATCTGTATTTATTTTCATTTTAGTTGCTATCTACAAATACCCTTATTAAATATAATTACTATTATTATATTTTATCACTTGTTGCTTGAAACTTGTTAAAATCTATTTTTATAAATAAAATCTAAAAATATATTTTTCTATTCCTATTATTTCATTCATATTTCTGCTATATTTTGTATTTTATTTGCAATTCAAAGGAGGGTTGGTCAAGCATTAAAACAATTACGTTTGAAAAATATATAAAAATATACGACAAGTATGACGTTATTAAATATTTGTGTATAAGATTATTTTGTTTATAGGCGAAAAAGTTTTTTTTCACACATTTTATGATTTACAAACAAATGACAGCAGAACAAATTACAATTTCGCACATTTTTTTAAAAAAGCAAAAAAAAAAAAAAAAAAATAATAATAATAATAATAAGAAATATTATGAGGTTGTATCGAATCTTTAATACCATATTAAGTAAAGAGATTTTTTTATACGCTAAGGACCAGTACAGTATTGAAATACTTTCACTCGTTCCACATATTTAGGAAACACGTAGTTGTTTCGAATGATTTAAGTCATAATATGAGATAATAGACATTTATTTTTAATTTTGATGCTTATGACGATTTTTTTTCGGAAATTTCAGTAACTTTTTTTGTGTTTGACCACATTTTTAAAAATAATGAATTTGTATCTTATATTTACTAGTCCTTGCATGATCTCTGATCATTATTTTCTTCTAAATTACAAACGAAATAAAAAATCATTAATACCTTCTATTTATTTTATTTATGGTGGGAAAAAAATAAAAAATCTTCATTTCTTTTCGTAATAAAAACTATAGAAGAATACCAGCGAAATATAAAATTTTGATGACGTCTATAGTTTATTCGTTTGTATGTGATGTAGGTGTGTGTATATGTATTTGCTAAATTTAGTTAACTTATTTTCAAAATATCTAATTCATCATTATGTACTTATGAGGATATAACTAACTAATATTATACAGATATTTATATGCTCTTTTGTATGAATAAACAAATTACCACAAAATAAAGGGGGGAAAAGGGTAAAATGACGAAAACAATAATTTCTCTGTGATTTGTTAAGTTAAATACTAAAAAAAAACTAAAAAAAAATACACAAAATGGGATTAAGCAGTAAAAGATATATGGAATATTTTTGTGTACACTTTTTCCATCATTTTGTCAATAATTATTTATAAACTATAAATGAGTTAAAGAATCAAGTTTAGATATGATTAATTTCGATTTTATAGTAAAGTAATTAAAATCATTTTATGTGTATGTAAACATTTCCAAAGATATTTTTTTGTTATACATATATCTGAACATAGCAAATATCTTGGAATAACATTCTAAGAATTCAAATATTTCTGAGAATATTTAATCGGTAAAAATTTTTCACGAAAAAATAACACCTTTTCGTATTGCATCAAAACGTCAGACACTTTATTGTAGTTTTGTTCGGGGAAAAAATCGTAAAGTTACAAACTATTTTAAATTACAAGAGAAAATGTAATAATCAGGTGGTGATTTTTTTTACAGCAGCACATGATCTACACCCATTTATTTAATTCGAATTTTAAATAAAATTAATGACTGTATCTACAGGTATTAAACCTGTAGATACAGTCATTAATTTAAAATTTTTAAAATTTGATTTAATTAAAAATTTTAAATATATCTTTATCTAATATAAATACGTTTTAGTGTAGAGTTAATTCATAATTGTAAGATCCAAATTCTTATCATTTTTCTTAAGCAAAAAATAAATAAAATAAAACTGACCTACATTTCTTCCAAGTTATGGAGTATGTTCAAAAACCCATGCAAATTTTTAAATATTTATGAGTAATACGAAGCACAGGCATTTATAAAATTATTTAGTTATTACATATATATTTAATATAAACTCATACATAGCTAAAACGTGATATACAAAAGTTTTCATACGTTTAGGAAAAATTAACTTGAGCTTTATTTAAAATTAAGAATTTTACAAAAGTTTAAATTTTATCTCAAAAGAGAATGAATCATTCAAAAGGTTTTGAAGGCTTAGCTTAAATTTTAGTTTCACAATTTATTTTATATTTATTTTTTGTTATCGACTTTATTTTCATTTATTTTATAATTTTTTATACTTTTAGATAAATCCTGTATTTAAGGAAAAAAAACTACTAAAGGAGAATGTGATTACCATTATTCCTAATCTTTTTTTTATGTAAATCGTTTAAATTAGAAAGATAGAAAAACGAATAGCAAATACTTTGAACACTTTAATTTTACATGTACACATCTGCTGTTGTTTTCTTATAGAAAGCTTCATCAGATAAACCAAGATAGTGTTATTTTTTTTATTTAAAAAGACTTATTATCAGGGCAACCAAAAATATGCAAATTGTTAGTTGTTCATTTCAGACAATTTTAAGAATGTTTGCATCATAATCAATCAGCAAAATAATTCATTCAATTAATAATTGTTTAAATATGTACCTCTCACCACAATGATTATATTAATTACTAAATGAAAAACCGAAAAAATTTTCCAATTAAAAAATTTGTTAAGTCAATCAAGTTGATGATTGAAGGAATTAAAAATTTAGATGAGAAAAAAAAAACACTTGAATTGCTTAAATATATTAATTAAATTTTGATGTAAAATCCAAAAAAAAACTGTGTTAATTGAAAAATATAAGGTAATAATTTTTTCTGTGATTGATTTTTTACAGCATATTTTGGGCTTAATAGCATATTTTCATAGAATATTCTTACTTAAGAGCATATTCTAGTAATTCAAATTGCATATTTTACAATTAAGGGAAAAATTTAGCTTATTTTAAACCCAATAGAATTATTTACATAATTTGCCATTAGTAAAAATTTCTTTTTATTCTCACATACATTTTTCAAATCCGATTCCCTAATAATTTTCATCTTTTAAATTGATAGAAATTTTGTAATGTCCTGATACATTGTATTAGCTTTGAATATGTTTATGTGGAAAAAAGAAATATTTTTAGCAATTGTTAACAAAAATCAAGTTATTTTTAGCATGAATAGTAGATAATTTAAAATTTATCCGGAAAAAATATATTTTAAACACAATTTTTTTAATTTTAAGGGCATATTTTTGTTTCTTTTTTATTGTTTTGAAAGTTAATGAATATTTTGCTTTTAAAATTTTTTAAAATTTCTTTTTATTATTTCTTTCCATTGAATTTTTTTTTTTATTTTTTAATGCACAGTCAACCAAATAAAAACTTGTACGTAAGGTACTTCCCTCTTTAAGTCAGCATCTGTAGTGCTTTAAGCTTTTAAGTTAAAACCAAATGCACTGAAAAGGCAAATTAGTTAGCTTTCCATAAATAATGTTGGTTTTGTTCAACAAATTCATTTTAATGCTGAAAATTAAGATAATACTTGTACAGAAGTGCTTGTAATACAATTACTCCAAATTGTTAAGTTTAATTTCTGAACTTTCTGTTAGATTTTTATATTTTGGTGGTTTATATAAAATCTTTAATAAAAATCGAGAACAGCCAACCATCAAAACATTTGCAAAATTTTATTTTTTCTACTACCAAAAATTGTAGAAGTGCTTGCGAAAATGGCAAAACTGAAAAATACAACCGCAAATTATGGTTCAGTACGGTTTTCCTAATAAAAAAAAAAACTAAAGCTGAAAGATTAGGCGGAAGCAGCAGACTATCTGATGAAAAAAGTTGAAAATAATTTTCAACTTTTGTAATAAATATCTCAAACGATTTTTTACTTTTTCTTTCGATCAAAAGCAACAAAATTGTGATGAATCTTTATCTTTTTAAATATCAATGTTTGTTATTCGATTAGAATAAAAATAAAAAGTGTTTCTTTTTTTTTTTTTTTTGTAGTATTGAAATCCGGTCTATCGAAGAAACAATATAAGTATAGACTGAAAATTTGTATGAAGATTACAAATTTTTTGAGTAAGGACTGCGCACGAAAAGTTTAGTGCATATAAATCTGCTTATAAAAATGAAACCAATAGGTCAATCTCTCTAAAAAGTCGACTTTATCAAAGGCTGTTATATTTAAAATAAAATTAATTTTTTATTCATTTTTAATAAAATATTGAATATTTTCTGGAATAGCCTGAATAAAAGCTTTATTGTGTTTTCGGTTACTTTTTTGTTGAAATGGGTCTACTTTTTTAAAGCTTATTTAATTTTTTACTCAGCCTTAAATGTTCTTTAAATATTTTTTTACTACAACCCAATACATTTAAAAAATTAACTGAGATCTGGACAAATTAGTAGATTGGCCTCCTATGGTGCATAACAACCAGTTTATTTTGCTTTTATTCTAAAAATGTTTATTTTAGCTTCTAGTTTTTTTTAGCCTTTTTGATTCTTAAAATTGCCTTAAAGAGGCTAGAATAATTTCTCATTTGCTTTTACTATTTTATTTCTACAGACTCATCTATTTTAGAATTTTTTGTGTATTAATTCGCACAAAAAATAGAAATTATTTATATTTAGCTACAAATTTTCGCCTGCCGTGCTTCAATCTCCAAATGTTGTGAACATGACTTTCAATTAAAAAAATATAAAATTTGAGCGGATCTTCTAGCTGCATATGAGTTTAGTAAAAATAATAAGAATTTTTAAAACATTTGTGTGTTTAATAATAACCGTTCAACCGAGATTTTTAAGTAAAACTGTATTTGAAACTGGAGAAAAAAAGCTTTTTCGAATAACTTGAAAACCCATTTTTTTGCAAACGTCGATTCTTTGAATATACTAATTTATACATTTGTATTTATTATATCCCCACTATGTTGAAACTTTTGTTCTAAACTGTATATTAATTCAAACTAATAACATTTTGTTTATAAAAAATATTAGAAAATAAATTGAAATATACAATAAAAACAAATCAGTCATACATACATCTTATTCACATTAAACGTTTTTATATTAAATATTATATATTAAAAAAAAAACGATTAAAAGTCATCTGATTACGATAAATAAACATATAAATTAAATAGTGTGCCTTAATACTTGCTAAAGTGATAAATTAATAAGAACAAATACAAATTGATGAATGAATGAGTGGAGTGATTGACTGATGATAAATTAAATAAAACCACGTGTAACTAGTTAATAAATTTATATTAATTGCAATAAATAAAAGATTGATTAAATAGAATTAGTCTATCATATGATTAAATTAAAAACTAAAACAAATTAGTATTAGATATTTTATCAGTAATACTTTTTTTATATTGAAAATGCTTTTATTTTATAAAGAAAAATCTAATATCTTTCATGTTAAATAATAGAAAATAACGATGAAAATGATGATGATGAAGGTGGCAATGTTATTGCTGATATTGTTTGCGATTGCTGTTGTTATTGTTGCCGTTGCAAATATGCAATTTGCTGTAAACAATTCGCTTTAGTTTTAAATATGGAATTTTTCATTCGGTTATATAATTGTATTGGCATTTCATAATATTTAGCAATTGGAAATTTCTAAACAATGTTTCTGTAGTTTACTTTTATCCACTGACGTCGGTACTTTACCACAAAAAAATATAATAATAGTTTGCTATTTATGATTTTTTTTTTAAATCAAAAACTAAGTATTGAAATTTATTTAATTAGGTTTATTTTTATTTCCCTCATATGAAATTTCTGTAACTTTATTGGGGAAATATTAAAATGTACGTGCTTTACTAATGCATGATTTAAGATTTTATCTTGAGCTAGAAAAAAAAAAAATTATCTTTCTATTTAACAATTATAAGATTTCTTATATTTGTTACATCTTTACTAATTTTTTGGTCTGGATTTCAAACTTTCTTAGTTTATATTCAGTTGTACAAAATTTTATGTATATATTTATCTTTCTTATAAATTTATAAATATAAATATCCGAAATATTATCAATTTGCCTTGGTGAAAATTTTGAATTCTATTTAAACTGAGTTAGTGTAAAAGTAAAATTTTTAAAAATATTCTAAGTTCATTTCATTAAATTTGATTTTCGAGGTTAAAAAAAAAGAAATATGTATTTTATTTTATGACAAATATTTTAATTAATTCGAAAAAAAAATTTATTTTATTTTAAATAATTTAATTTTACTGTTTTCTTTTATTATTTTAATTATTATATAAAGTTTTTCAATATTGTCTTAATGTTTAAACTTAAATTAATATTTTACAAAATGTTTAGTTTTACTTAAAAATATTTCAATTTTATTTTAAAAGATTTCATTTTAAAATTATACACCCGATCCATAAAAGAAATTTAAACATTTATTTTTGTTAAAATCGATTTTTTTCTAAATAGAAGTTTTGTTTTTTTCCGTATCATGTGAAGTATTTAAAAACAGTTTTTAAAGCTTTTTGAGACTCATACATTACAAAATTTTAAAATATTTTTCACTGAATATAAATAATAAATAGAAATTTCAAAATATTCATAATCAGAATATTCATAAACTTTCTAAATAATAACAAACAAAAATATTTTTTTTTTTTATTTGAAATGAAATTTTAAAATATGGATTGAAATATTATTTATGGTAAAAAATTTTAAATAATAGTCGACTTTATAGTTTTAAAATCGACTTTCTAGGTTTTATGGTTAGGCTGATTAATTTTGTACTCAAATAATTTAAATTGTTTTTCAAACAACTACAATACTAAATTTTGTATTAAAAAAAATTTTTATTTTCAAATTCGTTACATTTATATTAAAATTTATTTATTTCATTAAATTTTTATGAGATGTTTTAGAATATTTTTTATTACTTTAACTAATTTTGCAATTTTGTTTTAAAAAAATTTAATTTGGTTAAAATTCTATTCATTTAATGACCATAGTTTTAAATTTTATTTAAGATTATTTTTGGAAATTTAAAAACTTATATTTTACTTCAAAACTTTGTTTTAATATTTTTAAAATTAGATTACGATTTTAATTTCTTCAGATTTTTTTGTTAAAACTTAAAAAAAAATTAATTTAATACATATATTTTTTTTTATTAAAAGTTTAAGTTTAAAATGAAAAATTTTTAAATTTTTATTAAAAATTTTTTTATTTTATGCAATTTTTTTTTAAATTCATGGATTCTTCAAATTTGAACATGTTTTTTATTGTATTAAAATTTTTCGACTTCATTGGAATATTTTTAATTTTATTTAAAAAATTTTAAGGCAATATTATTTTAATAAATTATATTTCAGAAATTTCTTATTCAAAAAAATTTTTAATTTGGTTAAAAATTGAAATTTTTTGTTTAACAATTTTTAATTTTTTTTTAACAATTTAATTGTATTATTTATTTTCATTTTTCATTCATTTTAGCGTATTTTTACATTATTTTCTTTTTAAGTTTACTTTTAAAATTATATAAATTTTAATTTTATAATATTAAAATTTATTTGATTTTTTTTTAAGTATTTTTAAATTTTATTTTACAATTTTGCAGTTTCAAGTTGTTATTTAAAAGTTTTTAAATTTCTTTCAAAATTTTATTTTGAGTTTTAAATTTTATTTTTTATTCTTATTTAAAAAATTTATAGTTTCTTTAAAAATTTTTATTTATTTATCGAACATTTTTGAAATGTATTGGAACCCAGGAAAAATGTATTAGTTCTACAACTAATTCCAGAACGTAAGAAAATAGCCTGTACTCCTACTTTGGCATTGTGACCAATGCTATTTGTTCGAAATTATCATATTCATAAGCAGTTCTATAGAAGGTTTAGAAAACCAGTAGTTTGTTCAGAGAACCCAGCAAAAACTGAAATTCCAATTTTAGAGGCAACAGCTTATTCAAATATTTTTTTTTTATGATAAATATTTTATTTTGTATTTTATTTTATGGTAAATATTTTAGTTAATAGGAAAAAAATTTCCTTAATTTTATTTTATTTTAAAATAATTTAATTTTACTAAGTTTTCTTTTATTATTTTAATTATTACATAAATTTTTTCAATATTGTCTTAAAATGTTTAAACTTAAATTAATGTTTATATTTAATTTAATTTAAAAATTTAATTTTATTTTAAAAGAGTTTCACATTTTTTTCCTTTAATTACATTTTAAAATTATACACCCACAAAAGAAATTGAAACATTTATTTTTGTTAAAATCGATTTTTTTCTAAATAGAAGTTTTGTTTTTTTCCGTATCATTCGTTGTTTCTTTTTTCCACGTAATTCCATTAATCTAATGTATCAACTCCGGGTTAAAAATTACTCATTTTAACAGAAAAAATTATTAAAATAGTTAAATTTTAACAAACTTTCAACAAAAGTAATGTTAAAAAGAAAATATGAAATAGTGATTTTTATTATAGAATATTCATTATTCGAATAATCATAATTGCAACCAACAAAAATTAAATAAAAGTATTTCATTTATACATAATTATATTTACTTAAGCTAAGTAATGATTATTTTTTCCAAAATAAAAACCTATTTATCATCAAAAAAGTACTAGAACATTAAAAATAATAATGGAATAAAACAGTTAACGAATAACTTCTTCTAACTATTTACTGACAATATAAATGAAATAGAAACTGAGAAGGGTAGCTTGTATAAACAAAAAACAGTTTATTAGTTAATATAAACTGCGATCAGTTTTTAAAATACGATTTTATTAATAAAGACTTTAAGGGCTAAATTGTGTATTAGATAGTTTGGGCTTTAAACATAAATTAAATTTTTTTTGAATACGGCTGTTAGTTCTTGAGCAGTAGTTCTCAAAAATATTTCTCAAAATCAATCTAGAATCGGTTGTAATCCATCGGTGCCAGAATAGCTTGCGATATCACTAATTCTAAAGATGTTACAAAAGAATCTGAAATAGTTCTGATTACACTAGTTTAGAACTAATGATTTTAAAACAAAGTTCTAAAATTTTTTCTGGGAATAGTTTTTTTTTTAACTTACGCCGTATTCAAAAACAAATTATAAATTTTAAATTTAAAATAAATTTTGTATGAAAAGGCATTTTAAATTTAAAAGTTAATTGTGAAAACGGGTCTTAAATTCTGTTTTTTCTTTTTGAAATTCTCAAAACAAAATTTTCCATTTAAAAATTTTATTTATAAATTCGTTTCAACTAATTGTAAGGAAAACAACAATAAAATTTTAAATCTATTTCTTGTTTTCCATGTAAATTGTTAAAACGAATTTTTAGGTCAAAATCGTAGCCGTAAATTATTTTTAAATTTTATGTGAAATTGTTTAGTTTTCAATTTTATTTTATGAATTTAATTTTTGTTCATCTAAATTTCGTTCATCTAAATTTTGTTCATCATAATTAATTTTATTTAAAAATTTAGAATTCTATTTATTAACTAGCTAACTCCGCAAACGTTGTTCTGCCATATAACCTATTTAAGTTCCTTTCACATTTTACAATGTCTGCATGCCAAATTTTAAGAAACCGGTTGATTAGTTAAGAAGATATAGGGAGAGGGAGCTTTTACCTCTCCTGTCCTATTTCCCGCCCATACACTATTTGCCTGCCAAATTTCATGAAAATCGGTTGATTAGTTTGGAGGATTTAAGGAGCTTTTCCATATTTTACACCCTAAATAATAAAAATTAAAGGCACTAGTTCCTATTAGTTAGATGTTACACTATTTGTCTGCCAAATTTCAAGAATATCGTTTTATTAGTTAAGAAGATATAGGGAGGGCGAGCTTTTACCCCTTGTGGCATAGTTTACGCCTTCTGACGATATGAACCTATTGTCATATGTAACAAATACATGGTCAAGCCGTTTCGAAGGAGTTCAATTATAAACACCGTGACACGAGAATTTTATATATATAAATAAGAATTTTAAGTTTTTTTTAATTTTTAATTTTTTGTTTTTTTAATTTTCGGTTTAAATTTAAAATGTCATAATATCAAATTTTTATGTAAAATTTACATAATAATTTTAATTTTACTTTGTTAACATTTAATTTTTTTCGACACAACTTTTTTCATATCTCGGAAACTATTGAGAAAATTAAGATAATCTCGATTAAAATTTTTGTTACGTATTTCATTAAGCCAAAGCGGACAATTTGTTCTCCACAGATGTTGCAATATGTGATGCAATATCATTAATTTTCTATATTACTCGAAAACTAGAGTCATTTAAAAAAGTTAAATTATAGTCTTAGAACTCCTGTTACAAATGAGCTGTTTTTATTTTTTAAGCTAGAAGAATTCTCAATATAATACGTATTAAACTAATGGAATCCTGTAATAACTAAACATCCGATCAGTTGGAATCTAAGAATATTATAACTTAGGATTTCAAAAGTTTTATGAAAATATCTTAATTTTAAATGTAGCGGGGCAAAAAAAGGTATATCTACATTAAAGAAATACTAGGTTTTGGAATTTATATATAAAATTAATCTAGTGAAATTTAAATATCCGTACCTAAAATTGAAATCGATGTTAATTATTTTAAAGTTCCTTGTTTTAATATTAGTTTGTATCAAAATTTTTATTTTAATTTCATGTTTTCTTTGAACTGTATTTGTACATTTTGTTTGTTTGTTTGTTGTCAATGTGATATGTGCAAATCAATTATATAAAATCTCTCGATAAATTTTTATCATTTTTGTTTTTATACATATTTTAATGTAAATATAAATGGATGCATAAATTCATATACAGAAAACATTGGATATAACAAATGTGTATATAAATTATAAAAAATATAATCAAATATGATCAATATCAACCAAACATAACGACTTTAAAAAACACTCTACAATGGTTAAGTTAAAACTACTAGCAGATATTTTTATTTTAATAATCAATAATACTCGTACTAGTATAATCAGTGAACACCTGTCCATCAAATCATAAGTTTCATATTAAATACCACTTGAAGATAGTGTAGGTTTTGGTTGATTGGCTGTTTTGCATTAGCATTTTTTGCAACATTTTTACGTATGTACATACAATTTAATGAGGAAGAAGAGTAAGAATTGGTAGGAAATGCAGAGTTGTCATTTGTAGCATGTTATAGGTGCTTTTTTGTCGTTTTTGTTTTTTTTGTTTTTTTTTTTTTTAAATTATACAAAACGTTTGTCACAATACAACGGAGGTAGTTAAAGTGCTGGTGCTCAATTAAAGTTGCAAGTTCTTTAACAATTTTAGTTTTACTTCGATGATCGCTTAAGAAAGGTGTTTAATAAAATAATAATTAATAAAAAAAAAAACAGAAATGTCTATACTCAACTACATAAATAATAAAGCCAAAAAAATTATAATTTACAAAAGAAAATTATAAAAAAAATATTTATATTTATAAAAATATATTTATAATTGTAACTTGAATAATGTTAGAAAAGTTTAATAAATAATAAATATAAAAAAAAGCTTAATTGGATAGAAAAGAATACTGTTTAAATAAGTTTTAAAGCAGCAAAAAGAAAAATTATGTAAAATAAATTAATAAAGTGTGAAAATGGCATTTGATGGTTTGCTTTTTCTCTTCCTTGTTTTATGAATATTAATTTGTATATATTTTATAAAACATCTATTAATCATGTTGTAAAGTTGTTGTAATTCTATGTTTCTAATACCAAATATTTAACACTTTTCGCTTTCAACCTGTCTAACGATCTATCTTGTTAATGCCACACAAGAACTTGCAAATCATACGAATGATGGAAAATGTGATTTAAATGAATGCATTCGTTCCTGAGAAGATATGAGATAAAAAATATATAATGAGTTGTCCAATAGGAAATCGGTAATTGCCCTTGTTGGCAATGTTTAACGAAATGTGAAGATTTCAACCGCAAGCATCCTACTCGAAGGACCATAAATAAGTAGCAATCTGTGTTTTTACAGTTTAATGAGACACCAGCTGAATGGAATACGTACTTTAACTGTAACATATTTATAATGATTTTGAGAATTCTGATTATTTATGATTGGTGTAAACGTACAATTAAAGAAAACCGAAAGTTACAAAACCTAACTGTATCAGTGTTGCCACATATTATTTTTTTTATTTTTAAATTTCTTTTCCAAATCGTATTTTTGGAAAAAAAATCTTTGTTGAAAATCATATTTTTGGAAGAAAAATCTTTAGACTTTTGTCGAGAAAATTGGATGAAATTAATATATAGAAGTTTTTTCACTGATACATATCTGACACATTACATAAAATTTGGTTATTCAATATACATTATTTTACTTTTAGCCTTTTCAGTGGACGTTTGTTCTATAACAAGTTTTACAAAATTTCTCTTTCCCAATTTTTTTTTGTTTTCGATACTCTTGATTTTTATTTTAACTTTTAGCAACGTTGCCAGAAACAAAAAAAAAAAAAAATTCTTTATGTGCAGAAAAATCATAATTTTTCTGTTAAAAAACTTGTTCGAGTTTTAATGCATAAATCACTCAAACATACTGACAGTTTTCCTAGAGTTCAAAGAAGTTTTAAAGCCTCCTAATATGAAATCAAAAATTTAACTTTTGTCAAAAATAATTTAAACAAAATAAATAAAATATTTTTATCAATCGATTGTTTTCAAGGCTCTTATTAACCAATAAGCATTGGGCAAAAAGCCTCAAAGGACAAAACAATACAAGCGCGATTTAAGAGTAACAAATTATGTCAGACTTTATCCTTTGGATTACAAATAATGAACATTCAAATTTGGAATATTTAAGGGTGTATTGTATCTATTGTATTATATCTATTTGTCGTGAACTGTTTTCCGTTGGCAATTACCAATTATTCGACGAAATTTCAGTATTGTTTTAGAACTTATGGAAGCTTTATTACGAGTACTACTCCGGTGTTTCTGTTATTATCTCTAAAGTCAGGTGGAGAACCCTATAATAAACTTATTTAGAATAATAAATAATCTTCAATTATTCCTATAAAAAAAAAACCATAAGTCTATTGCAGGAGTTTTGTCGTCAATTATATAAAATTAATGGATTGCATTCCACTTTTAATTTATAAAAGAAAACGGACTAAATATCTTCAAATTAGTTTTAATAATTTTATTTGAAATCTTGTTATAAAACTTTAATAAAATTTAAAAAGCATTGTTTTAGTGATTGAAATAAAAGTCATATTTTATAGGAATAAATCATCAAATCATATATCATTTAAAATTCTCAACGTTTTATATCAGGAAAGTTTATCTGAATCTCTTTTTAATAACATCTTTGGATATTGATTATATAACTTCTTACACAAGAAACCCTACACTTACTGAAACTTTGAAAGTAGCGAAAAAGTACTTCCATAAAAAGGACTTCTATTTATTTATGCTATATAAGGAAACAACTATAAATCGAATAAAAATTTCAAAATAACAACTTTCAAAAATATTTAACTCTCTTAATGTTCTAAAAAAAACTTTAAATATAAGTTAAATCTTTACATATTGGCAACACTGAACAGTATTAATACGCTGGATTTAATTGGCTTCAATAGCATGAAAAATGGCGCTTAATCAAGGGATGATAAAAATAACAATTTTATATTTTATTTTATTAATTTGAGCATAAATAAGTAAAAATAGTAGATTTTGCAATCTTAGGATTTTTTTTGTTTTTAATGCAGCGTCCGTCTGTTCGTCGTTAATTTACAACATTTTTGGTTATAGTACAGATAGTAGTTTGTAAATTTTGCATATATATTTATATTAATTTAGTCATTCATTGCGGTGAATTTGATTCAAATCGGTTCATTATTTTATATAGCTCCCTCAAATAGATGATATATAGATAGATGTGGATATTGACAAAAAATAAAATTTTCAAATGTTTTACGTGCGCAACATTCTTATTGCAAGATATATTAAAAGGATTGGTCTACTATTGGCTCTAGCACCCATATAAGACACATCTTTCAAATAAAAATAACTAAATGAAATTTAAGTACCCAGGAAAAACTGTATTACTTCTACAACTAGTTCCAGAACGCATAAAACTAGCTTGTAATTATTCTACTTTGGGGTTACGACTAATTATTTTTGTTTGAAATTGTCACCCTCTTAACTAGTTCTGTGGAAGCGTTACCTAGCCAGTACCCATTATATAGAATAGTTCTAGAATTAGTTTCATCAATGTTCTAGAATTAGTTTAATCAATGATTTTTATTCGAAATTGTTATATTCAGAACTAGTTATTATAGAAGCGTTAGAGAAGGATTTAAGAACCAGTTACTTGAATCAATTATTTTTATTTTTTATTCTAATGAGCCATTTCCTAAGGCCACTTTCTTGAATCAAATTAAGTTTTTTACTTTCTTTTTATTTTTTCTATTAAGTTTTTAAACAGTTCTAGAAAGTCACTTGGGAACCAATAATTTGTTCAGAGAAGTGTTGTAGAAATCATACATAATTGTTCTTACTCACTTGTTGTCAAAAGCATTCTTTAAATCCAATTTAGAGTCACAATATGATTCTACTCTATGACCAGTAACCAGATTTGGTTACTACACCACTAGTTCTACAGATGTTAGTGAAGAATCTGAAGTGATTCTGATTACATCAGTTCCAGAACTAATAATTTTAGAACAAGTTAAAAAATTTTTTCTGGGTAAAATATTATTTTATTTAAATATTTCGAACGATTTTTTTTTGTACATTTCCCACACAACAGGTCTGAAAATTTGCAATAAATTTTCCCATTTTTAATAGATTTATATATATATATATATATATATATATATATATATATATATATATTTTATTTTTTTTCTGTTTACTGATAGATTAATTACGATTTTGCTATAATAAAAGACAAAAAAAGTATTTAATTAATATATTTTTGAAGAACCTACAAAAAAGTAAAATTTTCTCATGAAAAATACCAAAAATTTGGAAATTTTCAAAAAATATTTACACACTTACGATTTCAACAAAATTTCGATTTTTTCCACTATACGCGAAAACACCAGTTTAACAGTTAAACAGGCGATTGATTTTAATAATTAGAGATGCAAATTGTATCTAGTTTCACCAGACACCAAACATTATTATAAATACTTAATTTTTATATTTCGATTAATTGCTACTTTTGAGCCATTTGAAACCATATTGCGAAGCCAATAGTCACCAGTGTTGCCAGGAGGCGAGAAAAGAGTCTAAATTTAAAAAAGGTTAAAAACGGCTAAATTCTCCAAAAAATAAGGTTAGAAAAAAGCTAATAATTATTATTTCTGTAGTATATATTTATATTTGAATATATTCTAAAGATGTGTATTGTTTAAGTAAAATATGTAACTAAAAATCTCCAAGGGCGAATTTATCTTAAAAACCAAAGAAAAAGGATTTTGGGATGGGATCGATTGCCATTGACCTATATTTCTTGAAACATGTTCCAAACAATAGAAAAGATTCAATCTGACAGCTTTAAAATTCTTATTTATCACTTTTTAAAAATCTAGAACCAATATTAAAATGAAATGAAGATTTCGGAACCACTTCTGGTTGATCAGGACTTAAACAGAGTATACTTTCGTTATTGTCTGTTAATTATAAATCAAATCGTTGAAGCAAATATAATAGTCTAAATGTTTTTAGCATTCTAGCATTTGTAAAGGAAATTAAAAAATTTTGAAAAGGATAAAAAAGCTGGGAACTAAAACAAAAATTTCGAGACTATAAGTAAAATAAAAAGGTAAAACTTAGGTTTAAAAAGGCTAAACTGGCAGCACTGATAGTCAACTCCCATAGCCTCTGCCTGAGATAAACATACCTTCAAATCGATCGTCTATACAGTCTGTTAGAGTTCTTTCTAAAATCATATATCATTTTATCTCAAAGAGATCGTTTACGATCGTTCAATAGTTCTCTCAGTTAAGCGGTGGGATAAATGTCATTATCATTTTAGAAGAAACCACGACATTACAAATTGGTGTGGATTAGTATCACCTCAAACGGGGCAATTTAGCCTGATGACATATTTGCTCATTCAAAAGTGGATCTCTAAAACATTTCTCAATTGATTTGCGTTTCAAAACCAAATTGTTATTTATTTAAAAAATATCACTTGAACAATTTTAATTATTTTCTTTCGCCACCAATTAATCATTTCAAAGACTGTGCAAAAAGAATTTATGAATGAATTATTAAAGAAGGCCTCAAAGAAAAATTGAAAAATAATAAAAATAAAGAATGAAAAAAACTATGCTCATTGAGAAGTAAGATTGTAGATAACAATCATACATATGTATGTATGGATGTAAGTACGCATATGTACAGACGATCGTCGTAGCCGCAAAGGCGGCGGAGTTACTTCCGTTTTGTGAGTCTACTACAATGTGGATAAACAACAACCTGTTGCATAAACACATTCATACGTACTTATTGTATTTATGTATGAAAAAAAGAAAAACAAATGTGCAAAAAGAATAAAATATAATCAAGAGAAATACAATAAAACAAAACAGCAGACAAATAAAATGCAAAATATAAATGAAAAGAAACGAATTAACAACAAAAAACAAAACGTTTAAAAAGCTGCTCATGTTTATGAATGAAGAGAGCGAATTAAAAAAAATAAATAAATAAGTAATAAAAACAAAATATATATAAATATATGTATTTTCTATAAAATAATAACAATAACAAAAACAAGCAACTGAAAAAAAGATACAAAAACAAATTAAAAAACAAGTGTTTAAATTGTAAAACGTGAGAAGAAACGTGTGATCATTTGTACTGCGCAAACTCAACGTGTGCTAAACAGCACGCTCCATATACAATAAATATACATACAACATTACACTAAATTTCAATGAAATTGATTTGACTGTTTGGCTGATGGTTCTGCTTACTATGTACTACGTCACATACATATTTGTTGTGGTTTGAAAAAGCCGGTTTATTTATGTAAATTGCCTTAAATAAATTTATTTATAAATTTAGGTTGATTCAGTTATCAACAATTTGAATTATTTTGTTTAATTTCAAGCTGAAGTCTACTAAAACACATACTAAATTGTGCATTTCAAACATTGTGTAGAATTATGTATATTTTTTTTTTTTTTTTCTGTTTTGATTACTCGTATTTTATTTTTTTGCTCTTATTTGTTTTAATCACGTTTGCTTTTAATTGTTGTGTAGTAGTAGTAATATTATTTTTACTACAACTTTATTTTACATTTATTTCTTAGTATTTTTTTGGAAATTCCCGACACATATTCATAACTGATTTTTTTTTTTTGTTTTCTTATGAGAACACCAAGGCTGTTGGTTTGTTGGTTGTTTGGAGTTAGTTGTGATTCATCGTTTACAGTTTTGTACAAAATCATCATGAGTATGATGATTTAAAATAAACAAAATAATGTGCAATTTTTCCATGCGATCAGTCTTAGGTGATGATCATAATTGCGTAAATTAGTATTAGTATTTTCAGATTGAAATAATGGTACTTTTCTGTGATATGTTTAAATATGTATTTTGATCTTAACAAACAGTTTCCGATTCGTTTTTAGAACTAAATCGATATTTGATTGGTTTTTGTGAAAATTGTCAGCAGAGGTGTAAAATATTTGGAAATGATGGCTTCATAAGATAATGAATCTATCATTCAGTGAATATTCAGTTAAAGATTCACTTTTATGTACACAATATTCTAAATTTTGGTAAATAATTTATAAAACATCAAAATGTGCCATTACCAAGTGTGTTAGCCTTAGAACGAAAGAGACGAAAGTACTTATACAAATATTATTTTTTTTTAACTTTAAACTTGATATACATCATTACAGTTTAGCATAATATTTATTTAACAAGTTAAATTCTTTTAGAATAAGCTACAGCTTGATAAAACATCCTAATAGTTGGCATTTGTTTGGATTAAGGTTTTACTGAAATACCAAAAGATTCCCTTGTCATTAATTGGTTGGTTATGGTACTTATGAAAAAATTTATTATTTATTTATTACTTTGGTTTTTTTAACCTACATTTCCTGAAAATTTCTTATAAAACACTATGCGATAAATTTTGGGTCAACAAATATTGCATCAATAACAAAGTTGGATCAAATTTCGATTTTATGGACCCTTAAACTTCTGATATTTTAGAGCAATTTTTCATTATGTGTGAAAAAACATTTAAATTTAAATGTATTTTTAATGTATTTATGGTTACTTATTATTTTATAGAATGCAAAGCTTGTCTTAGATATTAAGCAAGATTATTGTTAAATGTCCCACCTTTTTTATGCCCACTTTTCCTAATAAGATTGTTTCTAAATATATGAGTAGTAACATTATTGAACCAATTTGACTGATATTTTGCACAAATAAGAATCGTGCATTCTCCGAAAGGAAGTATAGTATACAATATTAATAAAATGCCACGCCTACGCCATGCATTTTTTAGCAGAACATCCAGTTTTCAGCCCACTTTCAGTAAAATCTATTTTATAACTTCCTTGATGCTACTAAGAAAATTCACATAAAAGTTAACATACCCACTTTTATTATAGTGTGATATTTTTTACCGCTGTCATCAAAATTTTAATGAATTTTAAAATTTGCTTACTAAGAAGTTAAAGCTTTTTTAAAAAAAGTGGGCGTGGCATCTAATCTGTTCTCATTTTAATTGGATCAATGGGCGTAAAATGGGTGTGTTATCCAGTGGAGATCCAGTATAATAATTCCAATAGTCTATAAAACAACAAGAACATAAAATAACATTTCCAATCATATTAAAAAAAAGGGGGAAAAAAACTCGAACTTCAGGAGGCTATAAATTCGAAATTCGAACTAACTTTGAATAACCATTTGGTGGTTTTGCTAGACTACCAGTAGTCGCTTCCATTTTGCTTTGGAATTACTGAGACAATTTTTCCTTGTTGCACTGTGTAATGAAACAATCAAACATTTTTATGCCTGTGAGACATAATTAATAATTCTTGTCTCTGTTTATAGGAATAAGAGTAGATTGTGTGAACTATAATTAGGCAGCAGTGGTATGGAATATATATTTTCAGCACTCGTGGTGGCTTTTCTACTTTGGTTTTTTTTTAAATTATTTTGAGATAGTTTCACAATATAGTGATGCAAAATTATTTATCACTAATGAACAAATTAGTTAGACGAGGATTTGTAAGACAGCAGTCCGAGTGAAGACTTCGTGCAAAAGTACAGACATTTAATTAATAAAAAGAGAATTTTATGTTAACTATTTATATGAAAAAAATCTTTATTTCTGCAATAAAAATTATTATAAACAAATCATTTTATTATAAATTTTGAGGAGGTGTTTAGGTAATGAAACAGTTGGTCCTTTAAAAAACCCCTTTATTTTTTTTTAAATCCCCTTCACTTTTCAAAAATTCTCAACGATAACGCTGTCTGAGGTTAAAGATGTGGTTGCAATCTCATCTGGTTTGAAGGACCATAAACAAGTTGTAATCGATAATTAAATTTTGTCTCACCTTGGCGGTACCAAAACAGAGTTTGCGTGCTATAATTAGACAAAAGAAGTTTTCTATATCGTATCATACTTTTTTTAATGAAATCTAAACTTGCTATCGATCTACCTATATGCATCTTTGGGAGCTTAATTTACAGCACCAGGTGCTTAGGGATTAGAGAACCTAGCTAGATCTACACTGAAGTTACATACATTTGTAGTTATAGCGTGATTGACCAACATCTGTGCCTCTCTTTGGCAGTGCAAAAACAGAGTTTCTTCATCAGCATTCGTAGTCTCCAAATCACCTGGAATTTAAGGACATCGAAACAAATACGTTTAAAAACTAAATTTTCCACTTTCTTTCTATATTATACAATTTTCATTACGTAAATGACTTGATAAACCTTATTTAGTATTTACATTCATATATCCGTTAATCGGTTCTACTAAAAAAAAAAATATTTCTCATAAAACCTAATGATTAATTCCCATTAAAAAGATGTGACAAATAAAAAGCCAAGTGGTAGACGGTCAAGCACGCGATCGTTAGTGACACGCTTCTCTCACAATTAACGTCACCAACTATTACTTAAATTTCATTCAAGTTCTTTAACATATACATACGTAACTATGAGACAAAAAAAAGTTTATACTCTTTTTAAAAAAATAAATCAACCATTAACAGTAAGCGCAACTAGCACGAGGATTAATATTATTACAAAACGAGTAAGAAATTCAACTTCTCTTCTCAAGTTCGGAATGAAATTTAATTGCACCATATTATTAAACAGCAGCATCATCATCATTATTAAGTTAAAAAATGTTAAATAAACAAACCCGAACGAACACATATCAATCTCTGAGAATGCGTGAGCGCGGCAAAAGAAAAAAAAGACAATATTTTACACTTGATCTTTCTTCCAACAAGTGAGCGTATGTTTTGCAAGTATTGGGTCAAAAATACATATGTATTTATTACATTTAAGCGCACATTATTTTGTACATATATTGTGGGTAGTAAGGTAAAAGCAATTTAATGATTGGTTATTAAGATGATGTTGTTGTTATTATCTTTAGACTTACAATTACACAAACACTCTAATGAGATATTTTTATATTTACACATATACAATAAGGTTTGTAGGTGTAAGTGTGTGTGCGCTTAGGTTGCTTATATTATTAATATATCGGCATAAATATACAATATACACTACGATACAACAAAATTATTATTGTAGCCGAAGTAACAATAAAAAAAAATATATAAACAGCAGCCAATACATTTAAACGATTAGTTTTGCCAACAGTTCTCATTAGCCGAAGACTTTTATAAGACTGGGTTTAGTAACACTTTTGTATTAATATCAATTTGGTTGTCAAACAATAAACACTTCCACTTCTACAACAAAACAAATTAAATCAGAAGAAAAGAAAAGTAGTAACAAATTTAAGAAAATTAATTACTTAAAACAAAAAGTGAAAAAATTAATACAAATACAAATTTGAAATAAAAATTATAAATAAATCAAAATAAACTAAGTTCTAAAATTTTATGTGTAATTAAACAAAAAAAAGTTACAACAAATTAGTGTTTAACCAAAAAATACTCCTTTCAGTATTATTAAAAAAAAAAAGAAAAAAAAAATACATAAACAAACTATTAAGTATTAATTAAAAAGTATTATATACAAAAGAATAAAAATACTCATATTTATACTCAACAAAAAATGGAAGATATTTATCCTGAAATTGCATTAAATCAGCCAAAGGCTGATCCACGTACTGTGCTATTATATAAAAGAAATTTTATGGAATCCTCATCAGATCATATACAAGATTTTTATAAAAATTCTATATTAAAATCAACGTCAACTACACTAATTTGTGATAAATTTAAAAACATGTGTAAATATACAACAAACACAAAATCAACAACAAATAGTAATAAACGCTTAACAACCTTAACAGCAAAAGCAGCATTAGTGTCAAAATTATCCTTAGAATCATTATCAGCATCTTCAATATCCTCATCATCTATAGTGTTATCAACAATGCCATCATCGTTGTCGTCGTCGTTGTTTTCTTCATCACCAACATCATCATCGTTATTATCTACTATTTTAGTTAATTTTTCAAAATCCTGCCATTTTAAAGCTAGTTTTAATAATAATAACTTATACAAAACACAAAAGACAAGTGAGTAAAAAAACAGTTATTTTGAAAAAGAACAAAATTACTGACATTTTATTATTTAAAATATTTTAAAATTTTATAAAAAATTATGGACATTTGAATATAATGAGCTAATAATGCTAAATATTTTTAGCATAATTGAGACTCTTAAGTTAAAATTTCGGAGTTTTTACAACGTTACAGATTTTAATTTGCAAATATTTTTAAAGTTTAGTTTTATATTTCTAAGAAAACAATCATAAATGAAAATTTGTTATTTTGTAATGTGCCATGCTTTACGTTTTTAATATGACTTTTAGCAGATATTTGAAGTAATATCTTTAAGTATAAACCGAGAACTTCAAGTAAAAAATGAGATACAAATCAAACTTTAAATTACAATAAATCGTTAGGTTAATACAATCTTTTAAATTTAATTGCTACACTTTTAAAAGTTAAAGTTAAAGTTAAAGTTTAATTTTTATTAAATTTTATTAAATTAATTTTTTAATTGTTTAAAAAGGGAACTAAAAATTAAATTAAGCTTAATTTCAATCACGTGTTAATATTTTTATTTCTTAAAACATCAAGTGTATGACGAAGAAATACTAAATAGGGAATATAAGTAAATGATTTATATTACGATTTATTTTATAATTCATTCTTAGACTGGGATTTTTTTTGACAACTGAATTAGATTTTTGATACAGATTTTCATATCTTTGTTGTATAAATCTGCAAAATGTTGAAAGTATATTAGTTTTGATTAATTTTGTTTACTTTAAAAAAACACCGGATTAAGAGAAAAAAGAGATTGCAGGAAATGAGTAATTATAATAGTAATCCTTTTAGATTAATTTTATTTAAGTAAAATTAAAAAAAGAACATAAGAAAATTAATATAACGATCAAAATATATTTAGATTCGATGTCGAAATATTATTTTAAGATCTTAAAGCTTTTATTTTATAAACCATTATAATACATTTTATAAACCATTATAATACATTGTTTAATATACAGATGGTATATTAAACAATTTTTGCTAGAATACTTAAAAGATGATATTTATCTAGAAGTAAAGGAACTAGAAGCAGTTGAAAGAAAAACTAAAATTCTTATAATATAAAATTTTCATACAAAATTCCTTTAATAAATCACTGATAAAAGTCTAAATTTTATAAATCTATGATAAAAGACTAATTTTAGAAACACTTTTTAAAAATCAGTTATAATTTTCATGGTTGACTGCTACTTTAAAATTATGAAATAAGTTTTTCACTCAAAAATCTACAAATCTTTATTTGAAACTAAATTAATTTAGTTACGTTTCTAAAATTTAATTGCCCAGCAAAAACTTTTTGGTTTTCAGTAATGGCAACTACTTATTAAAGTAGTTTCTCGGTAATAAGGCGTCATTATTATTTGCTTACTCTGTATTACATAAATAAGTACACAATAGTATAATAGTACAGTAACATTGCAATCACGTGGATGAGTTGGCTAGAGCGCTGGTTTAGCAATCAGAAGGTTGTTGGTTCAACCCCATTCTGATGCTGTTAGTTTTTTATAACAAAATGTCTAAAAAGTTATTTTATACTAACATAAGTTTTTGTCACTTAGAAGATTAAGTGCGAGATGGTGTATTAAGTAAGACGTTGATCATTAAAAACGAATGGTTAATTGGTGTCCAAGTTCAAATCTCACTGACAGCAAATTTTTTTGTTTTTTTTTTTATTTTTATTTTCGTTTAGGTACACATTTTTGCGTATCCCTAGAGTCTAAAAATAACTACATGAATTTATGGACAACCCGAACAAAAATAACTAGTTATTCAGGCAAAAAATAAGTAGTTTATTGTTGTTTCTAATTATACCTGCTAGTTTACTAGGAAAGTTTTTGCTGGGTAGGACAACTAAAACTATGCAATATCATATTTCTTTCCTATCATATTTTTTCCTGTGAGTGTGTTAAATGAGTCGAAGTGTTAGTTATTTAACCGTTTTAGAAATTTTAAAGAATTTTGGCATCAATTTTTTTATACATTTTGCTCATAATAGCATATTTATGCATATTTAAAATAAATTATATTTTAAATGGCATATTTTATATTACTTAAGAGCATAAAATTTAATATTTTGTACTTAAAAATAATTTTTTTTTCATATTTTGCGCATTTAAGTATATATAATTAACAGTTAGGTCAGTTTTCCTTTTACTGCCAAAAATGTTTTCTAATCCAATTACTAATTATTTCCGTGAGAAATTTTGTGATTTTCTGATACGATGAATATTTTTAAATGCAAAAATTATATTTCTTAGCAACTGTTGGTCAAAATTAATCTTTTTTGTCAAGAAAAAATATATAATTGAAATTTAACCGGAAAAAATATTTAAGGAGCATATTTTTAAATTTTAAGTTCATATTTCCTGATCTCAAAAGCATATTTAATAGGCATAAAACAGTTCTTTTAAGACCGTTCTTTTAAGATTTTTGGTTTCTGGATATAATTATTTATATTAACAAGTGAGTAGTGTCCAGGTGGTGATTTTTTACGGAAAATATTTTTTGTTTATATTTTTCAAGAAATTAGCATTTGATTGATTATAGTTTGTAAATATTTAAATTCCATGCTTTCTTTTAAATATTTTTTTATACTCTGGAATTTAATATGAAATCAAATTTGTGTTTAGTGTGAAGCCTTGAATTACAATTTAATTTCAAAACAAACAAATTAAGACTAACATTTCAATTGAAAATATGTTAAATTTTAACTGTTTTATTTTTTATTTGAATTAAATTTAGACCACATAAAAATTTTACAATGTTCCAATGCAAGTTGAAATCAAATAAATTTCCAGTCTGGAATCCAGTGTCAATCTTTGAATTATTCTTGTAATATACTTCAGTTTAATGGCATTTACCAATAAAAAGGGAATTAAAAGTTAAAGTCAAAATCATTTTGCCGTTTCCTAATGATCCATTTTGTAAAGGTTCCTTTTTTAAATGGTTTTTGAAACAGTTCCAGGAAGTGACTTTTCAAAAAAAAAAAAAAAAAAAAAAACTTCAAACCCAATTTATGATTACATATGGTTCTACTTCATGAATGCTAAAATTGTTTGCAATACACTGATTCATTTGTTGTAGAACTTATGATTTTAGATTAAGTTTTAGAATTTTTCCTGAATTATGTGAATATTTTTCTAATAAACAGAAAAATTATAAAATTAATTTGCAGTTTAATTATAGAAGTTGTTGTGCATTTAATTCCTGATTAGTAATATATTTTCTCTTTCTATCTATGCAAACAGATCAATTGATATGATATCATATAAATTGTCATACATCAATTTTTAGTCATTTCTTACATGATTTCATTTTTAATAATTTTGTGCAGAGAATGACTATATTTTGGATAAATAAATTTTATGAGTAATTTTACCGTCTTAACAGGAAACAATACAATATAGTTATTATCTTTCACAAATATTTGAATAACAAGAATTTATTAAAGTCATAAAATTCAAGTAATGTGAGATGTCCTGTAAACAATATAATCTTAAAAAAAATCTATAAACAACTTTTGCTATAAACATAGCAAAATAAGACTTTTGTTTATAATGATAAAGATTTAACCAAAAATATTTTAATATAAAAAGTATTTCTATATGAATTGAAACGGATAAATTTATAGAATTTGTAAATTTATACGTTTTACTCACGTGTTGCATGTACACCCATTGCAAATAATTGTATATACATTTATTTATATTGAGGAAATTTCTAAAATTATATTTCCAAAATTAGTGATTATTTAACTTTATTTTTTCCTCTTTTGGACATGAAAAGTATTACCTATTTGTTTATTTCGAATTTGATTTTTTAAAAGAAGTATAAATATTTATGAATTGCATAAATAATTTTTCAAACAAAGTTTGTAATTTTTTTACGAACATATATTTATACAGTTTATGAGCTTTATTTAATTGTACGAAAATCCTTAATATAAGTGCTGTGCATGAAAAAAATAGTAGTGCATATAATTCAGATTATCAAAATGAAAGCAATGGTTTAATCTTTTTGAAATTTTGACCGTTAGACCGTTAGATTCTAATTTAAAATTAAGCAGAAAAATTAGTTTTCAAGTCGTTTTTACTAAAATATTTTATATTTTCTGTAATACTCTAAATATCAGTTTAATTGTATTTTCGGTTACTTTTTTGTTGCAATGGATCATTTTGCTTTTAAACTCTATTTTATTTTTTATTCAGCTTTAAATGTTGTTTAATTTTTTTTACTATAACCCAGTACATTCCAAATGGACTGAGTTTTGGACTGTTTAGTGGATTGATCTCCTATGGTACAGAGCATCATTTGTTTGATACCACTCAGCTATTTTTTATTTTTTTGTTGTAATAATGTGATGTCATATTCACTATACTTTCTAATGATAGAAATAAATATTTTCCGAGAGTACATTTTTCTGTAAAAATTATTATTTGTTATGAGTAAAGTGCTTTTCACCCCGCAAGTACAAATGGCTTTCCAGACTAAGAATTTGTTCGACAGTTTTGATCCTTTTACACGATATTTATCTGCTGCATTTCTTTTAAGAAATGTGATATAGAATTCAAGACCACGATGTTGTAAAGAGTTCGATTGTACATATTTTATATTGCCCTTTAGACGCATTCATATTTTTGAAAAAAAAAAAATCTCAATAATTTTCATCCTTTCCTTTGCCTCCACCTTTTTTCTAGAGTCTTCAGACATTTCTGATTAAAAAAAAAACACTGAGCAATTTAATAAAAAAGTAACATTTCATCCACAGATTTTCTCTTAAATACTTATTACTCTGTCTGTGATCCTAAAGCCTGAGAATAACATTTTTCTTCGGTTATCAGGGTTCTTTTACGTGATCATAAACTCTTTGTTTTTTGTGCTTAAAAAACTGAATTTCTCAACTCAACTGTACTTCTTGTAATTGTTTTATATGATCGACATGTATTTTGTTTACAAATTTGAATTATGCGTTTTTTTTAAATTTTGTTAAAATTTAGCACATGGTTATTGAGAATAATAACAAATGTAGACAAGTTAACGGAACTATTCTTTTTTCGTGTATAGTAAAAGTTATAAACCTTAAAGTGTGCACGATTTTTTTCATGCGCAGTCCTTATTTCTAATTTTAAGTTTTCAAGAATTTTCAATTTACATTAAATTGGGTTAAGAATACCAATAACAGTCTTTAGAGAGTTCTAATTTATTAAGAATTTAATCTCACTTTTTGTTGATTTTGTTTATAAATGAAGAACTATAATTTGTTTCTCGATATTATTAATATCTTTTAATATTTCTCAGCAATTTATTGTAGTTTAAAATTATTTTTATTTATATCTCATTTATAATCATATTTAGAATAAAAATTTAGTTTAATAAAAGTCTTGAAAAAAAAACATATATTAATTACCGCAAATAAACACTTGATAACCACAATTGTAAAAAGGTTGTTGAGTTTATTTTTCAGTTGTGACTTAAAAATTCTTATTGAAGTAATACAAACTTTATTAAGGTTTTCTTCATAAGGACATCTTAAAAACATACTTAAAATATCTTAAATTTTTCACTAGAATTAGGTATATTTTTCTTTTTACGTTTTAGGGCATCTTTTTAAAATTAAAAAATTTATAGAAGAGAAAATCTGAAGTTAGAATTTATTACTAAAGGCTTAAAAACTAAAGTAAAATACATTTAGCTCTATTTTCCAAAATAAAAGAAAATTTTCATAATTATGACAGAAATAGCATGTAAAGCAACTATTTTAAAAATGTTTACACAAAAGAAAATAATAATAAAAGAATAACAATAATAATGAATAATATTTATTTTCTCTTATTTTGTAATGAAATAGAAAAAACCCGTAAATAAAAACAGGTCATTTATAAGCAATTAAATTGAAATAGCGAAAATGAAAACTGCTATAAGTAGGCGTTTTTTCAATACAACTAATCTTCAGTTGTATTGAAAAAACACCTACTTATATATAATGAGTAAAAACAGAAAAAAATGCTCGTTGCCGGTGTTAATCCTTGCGTATATTTTTTATGTCAAATAAGTTAAAGGGAAAGAAACAATATGTGTGCTCTACACATATTTCTTATTGTTCTCATATATGTTTTCCTTTTTTGTATATATATGTGTGTATTTTCGCAGCTAATTAAAAAGAAAAATATATAAAAATATAAATTTGTAAATACATATAATATAAAAATATATTATGTTACAAATTATAAGATTTTTATCACTTTCTTAATTGATTTAACGCTACAGTGACAACTACAGATTAGTGTTTATTTAACAGCCAATAAAGAGCGTTAATAGATACAGACACACACATGTCCTTTTTAAAAAGATTTTCTAGATTCAATTAATATAGGATGTAGGTTTATCTAATTTTAGTTTTATTTGTTTCATTTTCAATCTTATTATTTCACAATTTTTTTTTTTGTTTGTGCATAAGAGAATGTGTTGCCCAGCTATAAGGTATTAAGGTGTGAGTGTAGGTAGGTATGTGTAATGTATTTTTGTATTAGAAATCTTTAATGATCATACGACCTGTTGTGCAAAATATATTTTTCTAATACTTAGTATATATTTTTTAATATAATACTATCAATTTCATTTATTTTATTTAACTTTTAATGAGTTTGATTTTTTTTTCTGTTAAAATTTATAAGAGTAATTAAATTTTGCCAACATTTTATAAAACCTTTCTCTTCATTTACACATACCTACATAGAAATATATGTATGTACTTGCATTGTTAGAGCCCACCAGCATACACGTTTTATAAACATTTACTTTTTAAATTATTAATTATGTGAATTTATATGTGCAGATGTTTAGTTATATGTCTAAATGTATTTGTATGTCTGTGCTCTCTTGTCTAGTTGTTTTATATGCAGTATATAGGTAATTAAGTGAATTTCTAATGTTCATCTTATAAAATTTCATTTATGTAGACTTAAAGATATTTTTAATATTTCTTTTATATCTTTCAATTGGCTTATAACGTTGCGGTAGGTTTGGTATGTGGTGAACATGTAGTTTAGTAGTTGTCAATGATAATTGTAACATCTCTTTTAGTTTACAAAAGAAATGGGTATTTCCATGATAAAGAAAAAAATTTATTTTAATATAATTTGTTGATAATTTTTGTTTAAAAAACTACACTTAATATAAAAATTTGATTTAGATTCCAAATGTATCAGAGTCAGGTTAGATTACAAAAATTTAAACAAGAAAATTCAGAGAAAATAATTTTCCGACTTTTTAGTTTAAAAATCAATAAAATAAATCCATGTTCAAGTAAAAATATTTGCCAAGAAATCGCTTTTATAAAATAAAACCTGGATGTAATTTACGCAGACTGTTAATAAACAAATTGTATAATTGAGATAGGAAAACTACGGAAATTATTAATAAAATTTGAATTACCCAGAATAGTAAAAATTCTAGAGAATATTAACAAAATGTTTAATCACAAATTTAGTTTTAATTAGAGTTTTCAAGATTTCAATAAAGTTTCAATATCTTGATCCATTTTGATATACAATCCGTTAGCACAAATTCTGTTAACAAATTAACAGTATTTAATTTTTTAAATTTTTCATGGAATCACCCATTTTTATAGGCTAAAAACTAAAAGAAAATTCTCTATTTAAAATAATATAAAATACACCTTGAACTTGTTTTAATAGAGGAAGCCGGCATAAAATAATATATAAAGCCGGCCGGTTAAACACGTAGAAAAAACCGATAATTTATTTCAAATCAAATCTGAACAAGCACATGTGGCCCAATTGAATAATACAATGAAACAAACTGTTGCTAGAGCAGCATACAATAGCCACAGTCATAAGTGAATGAAAAATTAAAAAATTCCTAAAATAAAACATGTGCATTGAACGTTTTTGTACTAATTACAGCATTTTGTTTAATTAAAGTTGGCTAAAATGAAAAGAAATAAAATAAACTAAAGAGTATCATCAATTCATTGATGATGACGTGACAAACTGATTTCATTCAATGGCCGGTTTGACTGTCAAATGGACCACACATAACACATTAAACAGTGAGGTAGGTTATACAAAGCAAAACCAGAAATCAATCAAAGCAAAGTATTAAGAGTAAAACAGCTACTTTTATTAACTTAAATATTTTCGTATTATAAAAAGACATTTTAAGTCTCTGTGATTTATAAGCGATCTTTTTAGTGAATAATGTTTGAAAACCTGACAAGAATTAAATAACGATAATTTTCTTCTTATTGCTCAAGAGGAGTTGTTTGTCAGTTTTATATAAACTCCTTAAAGTATGCTATTTTTATAGGTCTATATTCTATGATTCTCTAGGATTAAGAACAAATTTGTTTCTAATTCTAATTAAATTAATATTTCTTTTATTTTGCAGAATTAATATTTTTCCTATTATTTGTTTGGTGTGCCATATTATTACAAACAACACAAGCGGTACCAGTCCGCCGTGTTTCGACGTCAGGCCGAAAACTTATACTACATACCAATGTCTACAGAGAGCGCTATCATCAAAAGCTGCTAGAAGAACAAAGACAACACCAACAACAGCAGCAAATACAACAACTACAATTACAATTACAACAAGAAAAACTGCAACAAAAACACCAGTTGAAGCAACAATCATTACCAACATATTTTTCATTCAATCATTTTCAGCAGCAGCAACAACACCAAGTACAAAAAAATCATATATTTTCACCAGGTCAAACCCAAAGGCGACACTCTCAACCCCAGGCCCATCATCGTCATCACTTACATCAACGTGCTGCTCCTGTAGTATTAGCCCATCAAGAAAACGAAATTCATTGCAACGGCAATAAAATGTATCAGACTTTACACTCTCAAATGAATGCCTCAATGATGTACATTAAACAATTATGTGCGCATTATGTAAGTTTTTTATTTAAATTTATTTGTTTAAGAGAAATTTTAATGAAATCCAGTAAATTGTTTTTTCTAAAGGGGTTTGAACGGGTATTTTACGTTTAAACAAGCTGCCATCGTTAAATGTAGTTCTTGTCTCTGTTAGGCGTTATCAAAGTTATCAAAGCAGAGTTTATGAACCATCCAGAAAGGGATGTACTTCTTAAAACTTTTCTAGCGCCTCAAAAAGTATAGGATTTACTTCCAAAAGAAGTGAAAATTAATTTTTAACAAAAAGAAAAGGTGACTTCAAAAACAAAAAAAAAAAAAAAATATATTTCAACAATTTAAAAGTAATTTTATTAACTTTCAACAAAGTTAAAATAATATTTTTGTAAAAAATTTTAATAAATATAAGTGAATAAGAACCACAAAACGACTTCTGCAGCTCTTTTCAGCCATAACTGTTTTCTTTCAATGACAGAACTCTGTTAAAGTCGTTTGCTTTAGAACTAAACAAATCAGAAGCAGGGCAGTCCAAAATATGCTACATCATATTTTTTCCTGAGCTTCATATGAAGCCAACTGTTTGCTATCTATCCATTTCAGACAATTTTAAGAATTTTGACACTGTTTTATTGCGGCATATTTTTGCATATTTTGGGCTAAGCATATTTTTCATAGAAAATAATTACTCTAGAGCATATTTTGGCAATTTTAATGACATATACTTCAATACTTTATACTTAAGAGAACAATTTTGCATATACTACAATAAAGAGCATAATTTTGCTTATTTTACGCTTAAGAGAATTATCTATTTTATTTTGCGTACAATAGAACTTTTTACATAATTTGCTATTAGTGAAATTTTCTTTTTACTGTTTCATTCGTTTTTATAAATTAATAAAAAATTTTGTAATTTCCTGATATAATGTATTACCCAACAAAAACTTTGGGTGCTACTTACACATTAGCAGAGTAACCCTTTATTTTAAGATGAAGATGAAATGGGAGGCTGCTACTTAACTCATATTATTACTAGCTGTCGTTACAAGAACTAATTACTTCCAAGCTATTCAATAACTCATTCATTTTATAGTATTACTGAAGTCATTGTTAGTAAAAACAATAGGAACTAGTTACATTTTAGGTTAAAAAAGCTTTTGAAATGTCGGTATAGAAAAAGCGTTATTATTTGTTTCTTATTTATATAAAATTTATTTTAAACGTAAATAGATTTGATAAATTTTAATTTCAAAAACAAGATTAATTAAAAATGTAATATTTTTAATACAAACTTACTAAAATTTTGCCCTTTCATATATTTATTCATTCTTTAAATATATTAATTGTTAAACTGAATAAATAAAATCAATAAAAAAATTTATTTTAAAAAATCTGATCTTAATAAATAATTTCATATCTGGTTATGAATAAGTAGTTACCAAACCACTTCTGTAATGTAATGTAATGTAATGTAATGCATACTGTCTGCATTGTTGTCATTGAAAAGTAACTAGATCTGTACCTACATGACATTATTGGGTAGCTTTTAATATTTTGAAGTGCAAAAAGAACATATTTGTTAGCAATTTCTATTAAAAATCAAGTTATTTTCACCACGAATAAAAAATAATTTAAATTTTAGAATTTTAATGTATATTTGTATATGTATATATAGATATATATTTTTTTTTTTTTGTTGCCCTGCTATATTTTATATAATATATAATATTTATATAACAATATAATATATATAAACTATAATTTGATATTTTTAAATCATTTTAGAATGAAAAACGACTTCAATTTTTTCTAAAAGAAAGATCGAATAAAATATATTCTAAATATTGCAAAATATTTTCTAATGAATATTTTAATTTTTTACTTGCAGTTAAGAGATCGTGGCAATGAATCCTACGAAAGTATGTCGGAAACATGGAATCTTATAAGTTTGGAAACCAGAAATCCCGATCGTAGACCAGTTTCTGTTGATAATGAGGTAAGTTTAAGAATAACTTTTGAAACTTTATATGTATTTAGAATAATACTAAACTTAATTAAAGGCCATTTGTATTATAATTTCATAAAATAAGCTTGTTTCAGGTCTATGAAAGCTGAACTGAAACACACTTGATCCATTTGAAATTTTTAAAAGTTTTATAATAATGTAAAAATATCGGCTTTTCTAATACAGCGAGAATATATCTGAAGCTTTTAAAGCTACCAAAAACATGTCTAATACAAAACACATTTAAGTATTGCTCTAAGCTTTTTTTGAATTTCATTTGCACAATATAGTTATAAAGCTAAAAGAAATATTCTCTACTAAATAATAATGAGCTTTAAAAATAATAATTTCAAAGCCTACATAATAAGAAAATTACATTGATTGTTATAATAATAAAATTTCATTTTTTCTCATTATAGCTACACAGAGAAATCATTGAATTCTATAAAAATCTACACAACTTTGTTCAACTTATCGATTACGCTTCAGAGGATACAAACAACAACAGAACAATAATCGAGCATGGTGAAGAGATATCGATTGATAAAATAATAGATTTCCTTAAAAAAGTCAAAACTCAAATCAAATTTAATATGAGAGAAGCAGACAAATTAATGGATCAATTGGGTATAGAAAAACCAGATTTATCCGATAATACAGTGGAGTTTAATTACAACTTAGGCCGCAGAGTACGAGATTTTCTTATAATTAAAAATTTAATTGAAGAATTTCAGCGTGTTATAGATATGGTGCGAGTTTATTGTCAAAATAGTGATTAAGAATAAATGGGATTGAGAGGAACAAAAAAAAAAAAAAAAAAAAAAAAACGGGCAGTTAAAAAGGAAAACCCCACAAGACAGACCAATGAGCAAACAAATGTTTAAGTAAACAAACATGAAGCACAAGTTTGAATTAGACATAAAAACAACTAATTAGTAAAATCTCATTAATTTTTAAGAATGTTTGATGTTAAAATTAATCATTACTCACTCAAAACTCATACATATTCATGTTCATAAATTGTTATTCACAAACACTCACATATACATACGTACTTACATATAAAAAAATATTGTCCTGAATTTATTTAAATATTTATGCCTACAGACTATTATGAAAATTTAACAAAAAATAATCATAATAAATTAAAAAAAAAAATAATATGTACTTGTGTGTAGTATAGTTATGCAACCTGTTAGAATTTATGAAAAATAATAATAATAAAAATATAAAAATCATATCAAATACTAATTAATTATGGCGAGAAAAACTACATATTTCTTTTTAACTTGTTTATAAGTATATTTATTTTTTAAACTGATTTCATTTACCATTATCATCATTTATTTATTTATTAATCTTATTTAGTGAGATTTTTATTTATTAAATAATCATCATCATAAATACGACTTTTTTAAATCCCACCAGTTTTATTTACATTTAATTTTAATGTTTCATATTTCATTCTTTTGATATTTTATCGTTATTTATTACCTAACCAATTTAATTAATTTATTTTTATTTTATATTAGCTGCTTTTTTAATATAAGTTTTATTATTAATATTTAATTTATTTAATTTATTGGTATTATTATTTATAATCTATACATTGTAAAATATTTACCTAATGTTAAACAAATTATGTTAAAGTTATTTTTTTTAGTTATTTATTTGATTATAGTTAAATAATTTATTTTATTTTTTTTTTTTTAACTATGGACTTGAACAAATAATGAGGCCCGGTGGATTTACATTGCAATAAGGTGGCAAATAAATTTATATGTAAGATAATTTATTAAAATTGTTATCGAATTGCAGTGTAACAACATCCTATTGTTTAAATTAAATATTTTCTTTTATTTTACTTTTTGTTTTTGTATAATAAATAAAGAAAAATCTTTAAAAAATATTTTACAAAACCTTAAACATTTATGAGTTTTTTTTTAAATAGTTTAAGTTTGTCTTTATAAATTCCTAAAATTTGTTTTTCAATTATTTACATAATGAAAAAGTATAAGATTTTATTGTAATTGCCAGTTAAATGCAATTAAATTATAAATAATTCATAAAAAACAAACACTCTTTGTCTATTATAAAAAAAAAATGTAATAAATAAGTAATATTAAAGCAAAGTATTATAAATAATAAAACAATTTTGTTTAATTTCTTTTACAAAAAATATGGATTAAAGTTCTGCAAACTATGTCTCATAACACATTGCAAGAAACTTTTTATTTTTCAAGTGTATAACCGGAGAAATAAATAGTGTTGTACTTAAAACTATATTAATACTTGTGCTGTTTAACTATATATAAGTAAATGCTGTGTGTATTGTTATATCAACACAATAAAATATGAGAGTGCGATCGCTCACATAATATAAGACATTTGACCACTTGTTTAATTTAATAGGAAGAAAATTAGTCTGCTTTCTTTGCATACTTTTATATGAACAAAATATGTATTTGCATTTATAATTATGTAATTTGTAAGCAAAACAGTCGTTTAAAAGAATTTTTTATTATATTGTTATTATATTGTTGTGATTTATGTTCAAAAAGAAAAAAAAAAAAAAAATTAGTAAAAAAAAGAAAGTTACTGATTATGTACATATATATACATATATATATTCAAATTTTTAATAAATTTAATTTCTAGGTGGTCTCAGTTACTTTTTTAATTCTTAATTAAGAGTAATTTTTTTAATTTGTATATGAATTAACCCTTTCACACTTATTCAACAATAAAATATACGCATACATGTATATGTATGTGTGTATGCAAAAACATTTATGAACAACTTCTTTGCACATATTGCTAAGGTTTTTGCCATACATAGCAGCTAAGTATTATAAAAAACAAGCAAAGCATTAAAAATTCTAGCGCATCTTAACTACTTCCTCAATGTCTTGTATGATTTGCTTTTTTGTCACACCACTTGTACATCTTGTTTACGGCAAATGCCTTAAATGCCTGTATTTGTAATCGCTCATATACACTACGCTTTGCTTTCGGACAACGAACTTTACAAACAATATTTATTGTTGTTACTGCACATGTTGGCTATGAATAGCACATTTAAAACGCAAATAGATTTGCTTTCCAAGTCATTTTACATAGTGCTTTAATATGGATTAAAATTTATTAGCAATAAATATATGCGGGACGGGATTTCTTAGGCAATTTCGGTACACTTGATCTTGGAATTCTAAGTCTATAAATCACTTTTTTTAACTGGCTCTGATTTCCGAGATAAACCGTTATATCAAAAATTGTTTGAGGTTGAATCAACACAAAAACGGAAATATCAATCCTACAACAAATGTTAAAGTAAAAAGTAAATTTTTTAACAAAATTAATAATTTATTGTATTTCAAAAAATCGAAAACAACAAAAATTGCATTTTTTACTTTTACCATAAAGCTATATTTGCTACTTAAAGCTGTATATTAGGGTGGTCCAAAATTCTTTTTTGCCAGATTCATTTAAACGTAAATAAAATTATGAATTTCCCCATTTAGAACATCTTGAACAAATTTTAACTTCCTACGATGATTGGAACAGGATGCTACACAGCTATTTATGTTGAAGATCCTAGAACAAATCTAAAAGTAAAATTCCCACCAATTTTATTTATACATACATCAAACGATAGCTAAAGAAAACAAAAATATCCATATTTTGCACTTTTTTTTAAAGCTAATAGGAAGGTTAAGAACGTAATTTTAATAAAAATAACTCATACAAAAATAAATAAAAATAAAACTTTACTAACAAATTTTTAGTAAAATGTCCCATTTTTGGTCCCATTAATTTTTTTTTGGAAAAACTGCGAAATACGGGTGTAATAATTTTATATTTACTATAGTTTGAAGAATATATCATTAAATTTGGAGAGAACAAAACACTCTACTGTATATGGTGCAATTAAAACGAGACATGTTTTATTATTTTTCTATACATAAATTTTGGTTTTATTCACAATTAAGTGATGGTATCTCATAAAAAAACGATTTTATTGACTCCTATTGAAATGTTTTAAAACAAATAACACCGTATAAAAGTCACTTGTATGCATGAAAAAATCATTATATGCCTGAAAATAGAGACCATACGTAGTAAAACTATACATACTCAGTATTTCTCCGGGACACATTTTTAAAAATATTTTTTAAATCTTTGTGAATATTATATCAACCCAGTATGGGTGTCAAATCAAAGCTAAGAATCCCTGCAATACATTTAAATGTTACTGCATTAAAACTTAAGAAAATATCCTTTTTAAAAAGTTACCTTTTACTACTTATTATCAATTGTAAATCAGCCTGTAACAATCGTTTTCACACATAAACAAAATCATTATATGGATAAAACTGGAGACCATCATGGAAAACTGTGTACACAGTTGTTCTCCAGAATGTCAAATTTCCTCTCAAAGTTTCGAAAAATACACTACTTTAAAAAAATTATGAAATATTTTCCAAAATTATATCCTTATATCGATCTTTTCATGTGTGAACATTTTTTTTGGAAATTGTTACACGGTTTAATAAGCACCTAAATAATTTTATTTTTTTGTATCAATTTTAAATAAGTATTTTCAATTAATTGGCAATAAAGTCCACATTTATGTACTAATTTAAATATAATATGTCTTGTGTTAATTGTAAAATATACAGATCTCGAGATATGTCGCAATATGAGATGCAACCTCATTAATTTTCAATATAATGGTTCATCTCGATAATTAGAATCAATTTAAAAAAAAAAGTGGTTTACAGAGTTAAAACTCAGTGTTTGTATATACATAATTTGACTGAGAAGTTCTGTGCCGCCGAAACAAGTTTTCATTTATTCGCTCGGTGTAATTTTTAAGTATTTCAAAAAGTGATTTAAAATAAATATTTGGTTAAATGTGATCTATGATCCTTTAGAAGTTAAGCGTGAAATTACCTCAATAAAATTAAAATAAGGTGTGCCTTCAAATAAAACATAACATGTTTCTTTGAATTAAAAATGAACTGAATAAGTTATGACTAAAACTAAATCAACAAGTTGTAGCATTTCTTCTTTATATTCTTCTGACATATCGTTTTATAGCTATATTATATTACTTATATTATATTGCTAACTAGATTAGTTTTAATTTTTCTAGGTATGACTTCTGAAAAAAAAAAAATTAAAGTAATTTTTTAAAATTTTTCACGGTATCTCTCTACACAAATTTTAAATTGAAAATCACCATTGAGGACTGCTTGGGACTTCTTAAATTCGCTTTTAACTTATATACAATTACCTAAAGTCTGTGTAGCTTAAATAAGTAATACTCTTTGGGACTAAACTAATATTCCCCATTCTGGGTAGCGACAAAATTCTAAACCTGACCAGAAAATTTTAAAAAGACTTCTCCATATCACGAGTGTCATCAATGTCTTCTTATGACACTCTTTGTTATTATTATTATTCGGGTTTATTCAGATTTAAGAAGCAAAACCATCACATATCTTGTCACATTTTGAGTAAATTTGTCATACGACAAATTGCTTTGTAATTTTTTGTTGTTTTCAGTTCGATACTATTCGGGGTCATTTTCTCGATATAGAAAACTTGTAACTTGGAACGTGAGAAAAGTCAGCAATAATGTATGTTTCCGAAGCTAATACAAAATATTGAAAATATTTTTATTTTTTATTATTGAGGAGTTTTGATCATTCTTTGCCTCAGATTTCTTCTCAGTTTTGTTATTAAATTTTTTTTATCTATAATGGACTGTAGCTTAGGCTTAGCTTTAACATGTTTTATATTTGATTTTGAAGAAATGAACACAGAGTGCCATTTCTCGGCCGAACATGCTTTGGAGCTTCTCTAATTTTTGGAACTGGAATTCATTCATGCAAATCTTTATTTTTCTGAACCAAGTTTCATTATATCTTTAGGTCCTTGCCAAGCTTTTTTATTAACCTCAAATGTAATACTTTGTCAAAATTTACTTTATCAACATTTTCTAGTAAATTCAAAAACATAAATAAATAAATAAATAAATAAAAAATAAAATAAAAAAATTATTTTGTATATTTTTTATTTAATTTTTTACTACCATTTTCATGCGGACAAATGACCGTATCTCTAGAATTCGATCTGCTGTTAAATCTGAAATGTTTCTAGAAGATATTATAATCATGAAAGATATTTAAAATTAAAGGCAGTAAGAGTTATTAGGAAAACTTTGCTGTATTTTATTCGAACGCATACTTTATGTATCGAACAATTTTTTCGAATTTCTATATTTTCATATAGGAAAAAGTTTTATCGGAAAATGATTACGAGAACAAAAACACTAGGTATTTTATAGCAATATTATAAAACAACTAAATACAATAGATTTTCCATTTCTCTAATATTTCGAATTTAACTGTGATAAAATAGTGGTTGCTACAATAGTAAAATTGCCTAAAGCAATTCTTTGCTTTATTTAGAAAATAAATTAAAAGGGGCCGATGAATTTAAATTACTTTTTAAAATTTAAGTACTAAATAATGGTGATTCCAATTGTTTTGATTTTCGTTTTTTATGCTGGTTGTTACCAACTAATGTCCAATATTTGTTTGGATTCCTAGTTCGGAAGTTATTGAAAAATATTAAAAGATTTCAGACTTAATATATTGTCCAAAAATTCATAACTTTTAATTTCGTTGCAGATGTGACACCAAAATCTCTCTGCTTTTAAGTTCTTAACACAGACTGAATTTGTGGGTTATCAAAAGGATGAGGGCCAAACGTTGTTGCACAGAATACCATTGTCAACCATGTGGAAAAGTGGCAAAAAAGAACTTTAAAATATCGTTTCACGTTTTGTGCTTGATTTAAAATGTAGCATATTTCGAAACAAATCTGTATTTTATTTTTTATCTAATATTTTCAATAAAGCAAATTTCAAAACCAATTTATTTTTTCATTCACAATAGTTTATAATATTTTTAGTATATTGCAATGAATTACTTTTTGAAACTGGTATGTATACCGATCTATTCAATAATTACAACCGAATTGTAACCGAAAAAATTCGATTAGCGAAAAATTCGGTTGTCACAACGAATCTTTTTTCTCGTGTATAAAATCAAAATTTTCTTTACTGAAGAAGGTCTGAAAATATTACCAACTGAATGCGACTTCATTTTGAACAGATATTTGAAAGGTGCAATTATTTACAGGCAGAAAAAAATATGGTTACGGTATTACCACTATAACAATATTATCTTCTCATTATTAATTTTCATTAATTTTAGTGATACTGCATTTTTGTTTTAGTCTTATCATTCAATAAAAAATTTAATATAGTTGCCTACAAAAATCTCATGTTTTTGAATATTTTAACCAGAAACAAAATTTTATTAATATGAAAGAATATCATTATTTCTACAACCATTAAATATTACCAATATTTTTTCTTGTTCTTAAATCGTATCTTGTTTTTAAGCCATATTAATATTATTATTCCCATAACAATATAATGTTACAAATAATTACAATACGTATGATTCTTACAAATATGATTGAAAAATACATAACTTGTTTGTTTTTTTAATATATTTTGTTTTTAATATTTGTTTTCCAACTTCATTATAATTCTCATTTAGTTTATTCATGAATAAATATAGTTATATTTGGTATGGCTCAAGCAGTGTAAGATATTTAGTTAATAAAGAGTATCTTGCACAATATATGTAAATAAAATAAATAAAATGAATTAGTGAACAAATAACGAAATTAAAATTAATATGAAACATATTATGAGTAATTTGAACATGTTATAGAAATTTTTATGGTAAATAATGTGACAAAGCTGAATCATAATATGAAAATCAGAGCATAATTTTATAAAACTGGATAATATTATAAAATATTTAAATACAAGGTGCAAAAATTCGGATCATAATATTAAAAGTTAGATTATTCTATGATTATAACGTTCATATTTATTATTACTTATGATCATATTATAATATGTTGCTCTTCGATTATGGTTCCCACAACCATATTTTTTTTCTGTGTAATAAGTTTCTTTTGGAATCAAACCAGGAAAGTACCTTTTTTAAATATTTTGTTAAAATAAACATTTTACACAATACAGCAAAATGTTGAAAAATATTTGGATCATTGCTGTTACTACTATAGACCAGAGAAGTATGACCAAACATCTTTCACTTATTATTGTATGAGGGTGTGTCCTTTTAAAAGGAATTAAAAATTTGTAAGAATGCGCAAGTAATTTTTTTGGTTACTCTTATATTGTTCCATGGATATCATATGAAAGAGAAACATTTTTTCCTTAATATACATATTTATTTATTTTTTTATTAATTATAATCATTTGTACCACCATATGTGATTCAATTGCTAAATATATTTTTCTTTTTAACTGAAGCCTTTAATGATAGTTAATCAATGTCCTATATTGCTTTAATTACACCGAGTATACCCAAACCTTGTCTATTTATATTTATTCATAAATATTCACTAAATGAGAATTATAATGAAGTTGGAAAACAAACATTAAAAACAAAATATATTTAAAAGCAAACAAGTTATGAATTTTTTACTAAGTTTGTGAAAAGGACAAAAATTATATTTATTTTAAACATTTCTTTGTCATGGGAATAATAATATTAATATGGTTTAAGAACAAGGAAAAATCTGCAAATATTTATTGGTTGTAGAAGTAATGCTATTTTTCATATTAATAAAATTTTGTTTCTGATAAAAATATTTAAAAACATATCATTTTTGCAGTCAACCAAATTAAAATTTTTATTGAGTGTAAACATTAAATTTAAAATTTAAACAAAACATTGTTATCATGAACACAGAGGTATTAAAATTTTAAAAAAATTAACAATGAGAACATAATATTATTATAGTGATAATGCTATAACCATGTTTTTGCTCTGCGTGTAGCTGTTACGAGAACCATAATTTTTAAGATTTCGACATTTTTCTACCTATTCTTCAAATGAAACATAGTGATGAGTAAAATACTAGAGAAATAAAAAAAAACAAAGAAAATTTTGAAATCGTTTTCAGTTCCCTATAAACTATTAAAAGTCATGGACCTAGTAATTTTTGTCTAAAAATTATAGAGTTTTTTTTTTCTAAATAGGTTTTACAACATTCGTAATTCTAAGATTAGTAGTATGGAAACTATATTCAACATTTTTTCCTGCATTCTAAACATATTAAAAATGAAAATTAACTAATACTACGAACAATTCTTTTCAATATTTTGCTAATAAAATATTCAAAAGTATGAAAAAAAAGAGAAAAATCGCGAAAACTTTTGAGGCAAAATGTACTAGATCCTAATTATTAAACAAACTGAAGATGACTTTATTTTTTTGTCTTATTAGAAACATTTTTCAGAAATTGTTTCTTTAAGAAATACTTGTACAAAAGTGTTTAATAGGGCTAGTTGACATAATTTCTACCAGTTTCAATAGGTTTTAGGATTCGTTTTTACTGAATTTCATTAAAATCTTCAAAATTGAGACTTGTATTTTTATTGCAAAATTCATATGGACCGTGTAAAATAATTCCATCGTGGAATTGTATAGTATAAAAAATTATTCATAAAATTTGAAAATTTAAAAAAAATAAATAAATAAAATGTTAAACAAATATTGAACTAATATTGCAGATAAAAGACTTTGTGATCAAATTGCCATTTTTATTAAAAAAAAATCATTTAAAAAAGTTAAGGCGCTTACTATATTTAGGAGATTTACTTAGGGATTTTAACAAACCAAATTAGTTGGTTGCCTAAATTGTGCATACCAACATAAAAGTTTTAAAGGTAATTCAATGAAATTTCACGTTCAATATTCAAGTGATCCATAATTTTCTGTAACCTCATACAAATACTCTTATGAATTTATTTACGATATTAAGGAATCCAGGAAAAAATATATTAATTACAGAATTTATGCATAAAGCCTATAATTTGGCATTTTTAAATGACCATACTCGGAACCTAATTTGTTATAATTTTTGATACGGTTTAGGAACTAGTTACTTAATCAATGAATCTTTTTAAAATTGTCACAATCAGAACCGAATCTGTATTACCGATTCAGTAACATTTCTCAAAATTATTCTAGACCAGATCTGGTAGGTGTCGTAAAATTAGGATCTTATTAAAGAATCTGAAATAGTACTACTTGTAAAAGTTTTGAAACTAATGATTTTAAGACGGGGTGTTATTTTGTAGGATAGAAGGAGGAGCATTCGCCACTTTTTTGTTTAAACTGTTCTGTTTTCATAACCGTAAACAATATCTGTAAACTTTTGTACTAAAGACTTATATATGTTGGCTTAAATTCAAGTTCATTTAACTCTGACTATCTTTTCGTTACGTTATTTTTTTTTATAAATTTCTGAAGTTATCAAACACGGGTAAAATCGACAAGTAATGCGTTCAGAATTACTTGCCTATATATGATGTCTTTTATTTTATTTTTATACTGTACTTGAAAAAATAAACAAAAATTAGTTGCATTTTATGTAGAATGAACAAAAAGTCAATGAATAATATAGATCCCTAATCACTAAATAATTTTTTTGTTTAAATTCTGTAAACAATAGAGGGTCTATACGTGCAGTAAAAAATCTGCAGATAGTAAGTACATCGCACAGTGTTCCAAAAACTTTTTTTTTAATAATTTTATAACTTATGAACCTTTAGAGATATCTAAATATAATTTCACATGTTCAGATCTGAGGTATTAATTTAAATTAACTTTTATTCATGGATTCTTTATGTAAAATTATTTGAATATTCTAATTTCTTTCACTATGTTTATTGAAATAATCCCATATTATACTATTTAAAAATCAGGTTGTTATACGCTTGACTATTGACGTAACAGGACTTATAAAACCACTTTCAAACGAGCAGAACCTATAAATGTTCTAAAAAGCTTTGAAATTGGTATATTTCAAAAAGATTTCAGTTAAATATGATTTCCTTTGTATAATCTTATAGTTTAAATTTCTGTATTTCCTTTTGTAGGAAATGTCTAACTCTTTTTCTGCATTTATCCTACCAACTGGATATACACTTTTGCGGTGCAAAATATTGATATTTTGGAATATAAACGGATATAAATATAAAGAAATGTACTATTTTTGGGTCGATTGTTGTCCCTGAAACAAAGTGTCAAAAAAATAAAGAAGTTTAAAATATTAAAAAAAAAAAAAATAATAATAAATAAAAACATACAAATGCATGATGGTTACAAGGTGGATAAATTTTTATGGGAGAGTATTGAAAAAAAAAAAAAAAAAAAAAAATTAATCACATATACCTCCGATCAAATATAAATTGAAAATATCAAAATTTAATGGATGATAGATCTGCGCTTAAGGAAAAGAAAATCATTTAGTTCCACAAAAATTAATACTTGATAATTGGCAATTAATACCTTATGGCGCATGCTCCCCCTTCTACCCTATACACAGAAAAAATTATTACTTTATATTTTTCAATTAACACATTTGGTTCATTTTAGATCATAATTTAATTGATGTGTTCAAGCAATTTAAGTATGTTTTTCTCATTAAAAATTTTAATTCATTCAATCATCTACTTGATTGAGTTAATAAATTTTTTAATTGGAAACATTTTTAGGTTTTTCATTTTGGTGATAGGTGCAAATTTAAACAATTCTTAATTGAATGAATTATTTTAGTGATCGATTCGAAAAAAAATTGTGTTTAAAAACATTTTGGAAGCGTTTTCTTTCGAAATTTTTTGTACAAAATAATTTTAAAAAGCGTGCATGGTTCGGGTGTTCTCCAGAAGAGTATGTTTTGCTGTCACAACCGATTACCGATTACAAAAAAATGGGATTTTTCATTCCAAATTCTAATCTATAAATGTTCTAGAATATTAAAATGTTCATTATATTGCAGAAGCAAATTATAAGAATGAATATATTACTCTAAATATTTTATCAGCAAAAGTGCATAATATTCTTATGCATGTGCGTAAGTGTGCCTTTCATCTCCTTTTGTTCTTTTTTAAGCGCCATTTCTGTGAAAAACCAAAAAACCGTTATGATATATGATACAATGGTCGTTATTAAACCAATAAAACAAGACATTAAAACGCACTTAACAAAATGTTCATCTTAAATTACTCAGTATTTTAAACTAAAAAAAAAAAATATATATATATATATTTAGAATAAAGTATAGTGTTAACTACTTAAACAAACACTTGTTTGGCTTTAAAGTGAAGTGTTAGTCTGTCTGCTATATGATTTGATCTGACTGAGGTGGTGGTCATGTTCAAATGCCAAAATGAATTAAAATTATTTAAGGCCAACTTGTTTAATAATAAAAAAAACATTACACCAACACATCAGCTTGTACATTCGGATAAATATTACACGAAAAAAATATCGAAAATTACAACTTTTAGCTAACTATGTTTTTTTTGGACGTGCTACGGAAATGCCTGTAGATGCTGGCTTTGTGGCAAAAAAAAAAAGCGAAAAAATAACATTATTTGTTTTTATTTATACTCATTACCAGTTAACTAGTCATAATGTCTTAATGTAGACAGTCGAAGTAAAAGTATGTCAACATTCCTCATTAAATGACAAATTTTTTTAGATGATTCCTAAGGAATTATTAATCATAAGGGAAATTTACCATAAAAATTTCCTTGTAAATAAATATTCCATTTTAACTGATTGTTTTAATTTTAAAAGTATTAATACAAATCAGTATTTTTTTAAAATTAAATTACTCTTAAATATTCTCTTAAAATATCAAAATACTATTAATGAAATATGTTCTCTTTTATTTGCTCATTAAATTAAACACTCTCTTATACTTCTGTTTAACATAGAGAAAATTTTATTGAATTTTATATACAAATGTGTTTGTGTTCGTTGTACATATTTGAGTGATTTTTGTACATAATGTCCGACCAATGACGTGCGTTTAAGATACTCACACATCTACAAAATAATGACAAAAGTTACGCCTTTTTGTTAAATTTTCTTTGTTTTTTTTGTATATAAAAATGTCTAAAAGAGAATTGAGCATTATTAAATAGGTACAAACATTTTTAATTTTCAGGAGATTAGTGATTTTATAAGACTTTGTATGAAACTATTTTAAATTTTCATTGGTAGAAAGACTCAATCCAGCTTGTAACGATTTTTAATCCCACAGATTTTTAGTTTAGAAATTAATTTTAATTTATTTTGTGTTGTCATATAATTATATCGTCTTTTTATTTTTTATGTGTCATCAATATTGATCTTAGACAAATTGTTTATGTTTGCGTTTAAATAAATTTGAAAATTATTAACATTTGATTTTTACTCTTAGGTTCTTTTAAATAGAGAATGATATTGAAATTAATTGTAGCACAAGTAAACTTCCAGGTCTGAAATTTGTACTTGGCTCAATTTAAATCTATTCAATATCGTCTTATATTTTCAATTTCCAAAATTAAACTTTCATTAATGAGGTTAAAGTTCAAGTTTTAAAATATTTTCGAATTTTCTTTAAAATGTTATTAAAAAACTTTTTCATTTTTAAATGTAGTTTAAATTTAATTAATATAGGAAAGTATTATGTACTTATAATACAGTACGATCTCGATTTGTGCAACCAGCAATTTTTATATTACAGGGTTTATAAGTCTATAAGTATCTCTTGATATTTGTATAATGATCTGTAGATGCATTCAAACTCATTGAATTATCTCCCACAACAAAATTACCTGTTATTTTTATTATTGTTATTTTTATTTATTAATATATGAATTGTTCGATTCTCTTTGTCCAACTTTAAGTATTTTTTATTCCATTTTTACATTTTATTATTGTGGAATAAAAATCATTAAAATATGATGAAAATTTGAGGCACCGCTCCTGATGGATGATCATACAGCTTCAAAAGTAAAATCGAAATTTTCCAAGTCGTGTGAAATTTTATGTATTTTTTATGAAATAAGTAACTCAGTTAATATGAACTATTTGCAAAATTTACAAATTTTCCCCACAAGTGAAAAAAGAAGTAATTATACGAAAATGAATCCAAAGGTTGCACTACACAAAAATGTCTCAAAAAACACGATATGCATTTAGTACTTTCTCAGTTTACGCATACTTGTATGATTTTTCAGATAATCCACAAAGAAGACGTTATTTCTCTCACTTAATTGCCGAGAGGTGTCGAAACTTTTCGAAGGATATTTGGATCGAAAACCCAATAAATATGACACGAGGCAAAACCGATTCTTCGGCAATTCTCAGTTAATTTGGGCACACGTGATCATGGAGTTCTTTTAAATTGTCTCCAGTTTTCAAGAAAAATGATTATATGGAAAATTAATGATGTTGCATCACATATTGGAAAATATCTGAAGAACGAATTGTTTGATTTGGTTTAATGAAATACTAAAATATTATTATTTACTGCCTGTGCCACGATGTCGAACGAAAATTTTGTTACGACTAATTGTATGAAAAACAACAAAAAATTTTAAATTTATTTGTTGTTTTCCATACAATCATTTGATTCGACAACATGGAACGGACTGTTAGATTATCTTTAAGACATGTGCACATGAAATCTATATCTATAGACATGAAATGCTGCTGCAAAAATGTAATATAAGTTAAGGTTTCAATTTGCAACACATAACCCCTAGAAGTCTTTAAAGTTGTAAAGATGAAGAATTTCTCAATTAACTCTCATTAAACCATGGAAAAAGTAGAGTATAGAGTAGGCGTAGATGGGACATTTGTATAACACATGGACTATCAAAAATGGTAAAATTTTTAAAATCACACTGACAGAAAATGTGTGGTGACCAATAGTTTTAAAAATAAGGAAAATCCAAATTTGTATAACAAAGTCAACAAAAGAGTAAAAAAGATGTATAATAATATGGTTGCGGGAACGATAATCCAAAACCAACATATTATGATTGGACTATAAGGTAATGAATAATAATAAATATGAACATTTTAATCATAAAATAATCTAACTTTTCATATTATGATCCGAGTTTTTGCATTAAATATTCTATAATGTTATGATCAAGTTTTATAAAATTATGCTCTTATTTTCTCATATTATGAATCAGCTTCATCATATTATTTACCATAAAAAATTTTATAAAATGCTTAAAGTTACTTAAACATGTTTCATATTAATCTTATTATGATCAATCATTATTTGTTCATTAATTAATTTTATTCATTTTATTTACATATGTTGTGCAAGATAATACGAGATACTTTTTATTAACCAATAGTTGTTAAATAATATCATATACTGCTTGAATCATACCAAATATAATAAAACCTTGTCGACTTATATTTATTCATGTATAAACTAAATGAGTGATGGAAATGTTTCACTTAAATTTTTACATTAAATTTAGTCTAAAGAGTAAGAATTAAACTGAATTATTCACGATTTATTTTATTTTTGTTTTAATTTTTCAAACTTTTGATGTCTATGATTTTTTTGTCAGTGCGATTTTAATAATTTGAACATTCTTGAGATCTACGAACAAGAGTTAATTAAATTAAATACAAATTTCCCCTTTACATCCACTTCTTACATCTTATTTTTCAATGGTTTTATGAGCGTTAAATGAGAAATTGTGGATCTTCACAAATTTAAAGACTTCGAGGGTAATGTTTGTTAAATTAGAGATTTAAATTGCACTACATTTTTATAACACCATTTCTTGTCTAGAAAAAATGAATAACTAATTTTATCTATCTATTACCTAGAAAATTATATAATCTAAAAACTCCTCAGGAAAGAATATTTTCTTTGGTCATCAATGGCTTGAAAACCGGGGATAATGGAGAAAACCGAAGTATTGATGATGATTGAAATGACTATACCTACAATATTTTCCACATATTCTTCCCGATACCTTTTTAGCGTTGACTTGTGTAATTTAATTGTTTTTTGTATATTTTTTGTATTAAGTTTTAATTGTGAATAAAGGCAACATTTATATATAGATTTTTAAAAAAATATCTCCAAAGCTATTGAGTAGATTAAAACTGAAATCGGTATAACTTGCATTTTCTATATAACGATTTATGTGAAAAACTAGAGTCAATTCAAAAAACTTAAAACTCTATGATCATGTGTATCCAAAATAACTGAGAAATACCGTGACACAGAGAAAGGTTTTCATTTTGTCGACCTGTGAACTGATTATAAAGCCTTTGAGTTCACGAAAAGTAGTAAGAAATCTAGTTTAGGAGTTGCAAAAGAGATTAAAAATAAAACTTTTGATCCATAAACGAATAAAAAATATTGATATCAAAGCATCAAAATTTCAGTATCCTAGTGTCCACTAAATAGAACATATGTCATTCAATCCTCTATACCTTAGTTGACACTTTCTTAGGATCTTCATACCAAAATATTCAAAACATTGGTCTGTCTGACTGGGAGTTATAATTTCTATCAGAGACGTCTGGTCTGTTTGCACTACAACGGTCAAAAGTCTTTGTTGCTCCGTCTGATTAGAATAATAATACGATTTGTGTTTGTATTGAATAAAATTAATGGTTAGTTAAGAAAATAAATGTCACCAAAAGCATATATTTATCATAAAAACTATAAATTCGTATAGTATAGTGCGTAAATTTCAAAAATCTCTTTAGTTCGGTTATTATGGCAGTTTTAAAGAAATTTATTATATTTTCATAAATTCAATTATATTTAAGTGTAACAAACACTTCTACGCGATTTATTTACAAAAATTGCTAATTTAATCTTTTGGGAACAAAATGCATAAAACTGACCCTCTTGTTGTTAAAGGGTTAATTTCATGTATTCTTCAATAGTATCAGGATAGACCATTACAATTGTACATTAAAACCTACTATATTTTGAAAAATTTCCGAAATATATAAAATTATATGTTTGAATAAAGAAAATAAGACAAAGACGTTAATAAAATCTTAATATTCCGCGACTGAAAAGAGAAATAACCATTATTTAGTTGAATAGTCCAGACACTAGTATGCCTTCTTTGAAATTTAAAGAAGGAAATATGTCTTTTTAGAGGAGATTTGAAAAAGGTCCAGCTCACGTAAATTTAAACTTTCAGATGTAATATTTTAGCAACTAAATAAGAACAGACCAGGGGTATATTTGCAACTTTTTTCCGTGTGGCTCTTTAATGTACATAAAAGAACCCTTTTATTCCTAACATCAAAAAATGATGTAGGGTATTATTGTGTTTGTCATTGCTTGTGCAACATGTCGAAATAATCATCTAAGACCTCATAAAGTATATATATTCTGGGTCTGCGTGAAAATCTAAAACGATCTAAGGATGTCGGTCTGTCTGTTGAAAGCAATATGTAGGGCTCGGGGCGGATATCATAGGGGGACCAAATTCGGTTCAAATATTTGCCTTATTTAAGGTTTGTTTGGTATTTAAAATTAACAAAATTGGTTCATAAACAAAAAAGCTATGGACTAAATACTAGAAAAACAGGATGTCCGTCGTAACTCCAGTTTATAGTTTTCGGCCGATATCTTTTACAAAAAAGCATCCACATCAACGAAATTTTGCACATATAGTTAAAGGACCAATATAAGCTTGGCAACTAAAAATGGGCATGGTCCGCCCACCTCCCATATAAGGTGAAATTTTAAAAAGTTGCCGACGCTGGGTATATAAATTCCGCCTAGTCGTACATAACATTCTCACTTGTTTCTTTTTCGCTCAAATCCTTCTTATTAAAAATTTAACTTTTAACATCTTCGATTGAATATAATTTGAGTATTTTCTTTTACCTCTATGAATAAAATGTTTTTTTTTTATAGTTTTTAAAACTTTCATTTTAGAAAACTAAATTAATATTAGAACATTTTTTACTTTGAGTAACATTACTGCCCCAGTATCTCCTTAAGTTTGAAGTATATTTATGGAGAGTAACTTGTAAAAAGCATTGGCTACCTAAGGATAAATTTGTTGATATTTTTCATGTCCATAAAGACCTCATAAAATAATTAAATGATTTTAAATCCTGTTTTAACTCTAATGATCACATGACTGCAAAAACTACAACCATGTTTCTTTTTTAAATGGACAAAAACAAACACCTGAAACTCTGCAAGATCTTCTCTAATAAAGCCATATATTGTCTTATTAACACATTGTAAGACAATATTTACAAGTTACAATAAAAGAATATTAAAGTAGAAAAAAAAAAATCTAAAGCAACACAGACCACATTCTGTGAGAAAAAAAAAAACAAAATCCTAGCCGAAATGATTGAATGACAACTACATCATACATTCGAATGTACTATAGTATAATATATATTTCATGATAGTTGTCAGATAATGATATCGAGCAACAAGCAAAAAGAGAAACAATTATATTAAAGAAAAAAAAAAAGCTGAATATAGACATTTTGCAATATTAACTATATTAAACAAATGCAAAAAAATAGATAATGAGTTCACTTTTTGTTTGGTATAAAACACAGCAGGCCATGGACACAAGAAAGTTTTACGCAGTGCAGCTAGAAGAAAACAAGGTACATTTTTATTAAAATGTTTTCAAAACATTTGGGTGGTCTTGAAATTGTTGGTCATTTAAACACCAGCAGGATATTGAAATGTTTAAGACAGAAAATAAAAAAAAAAATTATTAAAAATCAATATCCGATTTTTTGTAATGTAGATAAGATACCAAAATGTATGAAAATTTGTTAAGTGAAAGCTGAAATTATATATTTCAATTAGTTTTTACATCTTGTTTTACTTTAAAGTTGATAACGCAGAAAAGGCAAAAGATAACTCTAATTAAACAAACAAAAAAAAAAAAAAAAAAAAACACTTTAGCACTCTTAGATGCAGAATATTTGACTTTCTAAAATATTATTTAGTATTTAGTTAGAGTACCGTAATAATCTCCGCATAAATTATCATCTTTAAAATATTTAATTTCTTCAAAGTCAACAAAAAATCTGAAATTGAAAATCCTTTAATTTGCCTCTATTGTTTTCTTCAAACAATAAAAATATAATAACTAACACAATGAGCTTATGATAAATGTTTCGAAAATATTTTATGGGATTTTCATCTTTTTTGCTTTTCCTTTTATTTTATTCCTGTTAATTTTGCATAAAACCTTTTTAACTATTTATTTCTATTAATGCTCATTGTCTCTTGAGTAAAAGGTTTCTTAGTCAAACCAATATTTTGGTTTAGTCCAACTGATACTCTTGTCTGGCTGGCCATATTGGCCAAAAACCCATAGCAACCCATAGAATTGAAATACATACTCGTATATAAACAGGAGAGTTGTGTACGTACACACATATACACACACACTTAAACATGAATATAGTTTTTCTTTTTCTCTTAAACAGCAGGATATTTTGCTTGATATTGACCGCCAAACAAGAATAGAAAATATCACCCACCAAACATGTACAGAAAAAGGACAACAATTGTTAAGACAATTGCAAGAGTAATAACAACAGCAGAAACAACAACAAAAAGAACATTATGAAAAATATAATAAATTTTCATTTAGAGCCCAGTTTTATGATTTTGCCAGACCCAAGAGACTTTGGAGGCTCACACGCACATCGAGATAACACTCAATACAAATTTCGCACCCAGAGATTTGGACAGGACAAAAATATATGATCAAGCCAAAATAAACAACTCTATTTACAGTGAGCAAAGAACAGTGGTTTGTAAGGAATTTCGAAATTTTGTGTTATGAGAGGAATTGGATGCAAACAATTTGTTTCCTAAATTGCTGAGATTTAAAGTCCAACTGTTTGCAAAATATGAGGCAGACAATAAAATTTGAAACACTCTTTTGATTGATCAGTGCAGTTAGATGAGAGGTATGTCCCCGACTTGGGATAATAATTTTAAAATTTTCATTTCATAGACAAGTTTCAATAAATTATCTATAAAAAATCTTCGATAAATTTTCTTTTAATAGAAAATTTTCGATAATTTTTTTCTTTATAGAAAAAATAGATAAATTTTCTTTTTACAGAAAATTTTCGATATTTTTTTTTATGGAAAATATTTTATAAATTTTGTTTTACTAGAAAATTTTCAATAAATTTTCATTTCATAGAAGATTTTCTATAAATTTTATTTTTATTGAAAATATTAAATAAATTTTCTTTTTATAAAATATATTCGAATTTTTTTTTTAAAGAAAATGTTCGATAAATGTTCTTTTTACAGAAAATTTTCGATGAATATTATTTTTATAGAAAATTTTCCACAAATGTTCTATAGAAAATTTCCGGTAAATTTTGTTTTTATAAAAAATTTCCGATAAATTTTGTTTTTATAAAAAATTTTCGATGAATTTTGTTTTTATAGAAAATTTTTGTCAAATTTTTGTTTTATAGAAAATTGTCGATAAATTTTATTTTTATAAAAAATTTTCGATAAATCTTTGTTCTTATAGAAGATTTTTGATAATTTTTTTTTCTAATAGAAAATTTTCGATAAATTTTGTTCTTATAGAATATTTCCGATAAATTTTGGTCTTATTTTCGATAATTTTTGTTCTTATGGAAGATTTTTGGTAAATTTTGTTCTATTAGAAAATTTTCGATAAATTTAGTTCTTATGGAATATTTTAGATAATTTTTGTTCTTATGGAAGATTTTTGGTAAATTTTGTTCTATTACAAAATTTTCGATAAATTTAGTTCTTATAGAATATTTCCGATAAATTTTGTTCTTATGGAATATTTTCGATAATTTTTGTTCTTATAGAATATTTTTGATAAATTTTGTTCTACGGAAAATTTTCGATAAATTTTGTTTATATAAAATGTTCGATAAATTTTGTTCTAATAGAAAATTTTCGAAAAATTTTGTTCTAATGAAAATTTTCGATAAATTTTGTTCTAATTTAAAATTTTCTATAAATTCTGTCCTAATAGAAAATTTTCGATAAATTTTATTCTAATATAAAAAATATTCCATTAATTTTGTTTTTATAGAAAATTTTCGATGAATTAAGTTTTTATGGAAAATTTTTGATAAATTTAGTTTTTTGATGAATTTTGTTTTTATGGAAAATTTTTTGGTAAATTTTGTTTTTATAGAAAATTTTCAATAAATTTTGTTTTTATGGCAAAATTTCGATGAATTCTGTTTTTATAGAAAACTTTCGACAAATTCCTTTAAGACAGAATTTCGTTAAATTTTCCTCTAATGGAAAATTTTGATAAATTTTCCATTAATTGAAGTTTTTGATAAAGTTTCCTTCAGTAGAATATATGCTATTTTCCTTCAATAGAAAATATTCGGATACATTTCCTTTCAATAGAAAATTTTCGACATTTTTGTTTACAGAAAATGTTCAATATATTTTATTTTTATAGAAAATTTTTGACATATTTTTTTTATATAAAATTTTTGCTCTTTTTTTATAAAAAAATTTCCATTAATTTTTTATAAAAAAAAAATTGCAATATTTTCTTTGTAAGAAATGTACGATTATTATTTATTTTTTTATTAAAATTTTTTTACAAAAATTTTTAGATATTTTTTTTTACAAAAATTTTTAAATAATTTTTTTTTATAAAAAATTTTTGTTAATTTTTTTGGACAAATTTTCGATAAAAGTTCTTTTAATAACAAAATGTTGAAAATTTTCTTTTTTAATAAATATTGTTTTGTAGGGACTTTTCAATAAATTTCCCTTATATACAGAATTTTTAATAATTTTCCTTTTTATAGAAAGAAATAATAAAAAAAAAAAATTTATATATATATATATATATATATATATATATAAAATTCTTACAAAAAGGAAATGTTATTGAAAATTTCGTATAAAAAAGAAAAGTTATTTTTATAAAAGAATATCTATTGTAAAACACCAACAATTTTCCATATAAATATTATTTTTGATAATTTTTCTTTTTATAGAAAAACAAGTTAGAGTGGTATATTCGGCTATACCGAATCTTATATATCCTACACCCGTGTTGAGATGTTATATGAAAAATTAATATATTTTAAAATTGATGAAATAACAACAATATCAAATGAGAAAAATGAAATCAAGATTAATAAAAAAGGGTATTTTGAAAATTGATCGACCAATTATTTTGATTTAAAAATTCGAAATTCAATAAAAATATTTGTGATAGATCTGCGCAAGAACAAAGTCTGTTGCTTATATAGGGATTTCAAAAGTCCAGAAAAGCATTTTGGCCGATATCTCGGATACTAATGGACTGATTGAGTTTATTTCATCAGCACAAAAATTCTGAAAAATCCGAATTTTTTGTGAAAGAACGAAGCATCTAACTTATATAGGAGCTTCAAAAAGTTTAAAACTCCAAATATGGTATAGTTTGCTGTTGTTGTTTTTCAGTGCCTATTAAAAAAATAAATAAATAAAAAAGATTTGCAAATAATTCGGTTGTTTATAGACCGATTTGGTTGATTCAAAAAGTCAAAATTTTAGAAAAATATTCAATGACTAATGGAGTGATTTTGCTCATTTCTCCCCAAAAAATAATTCAAAAAAATATTTCGAATTTTCTGTGCAAAAACGAAGTTGCAAGCTAATATATAAGGGCTTAGAAAAGTTGTAAACAAAAACGCTTTTCAGTTTTTTGGCGACATCTAGGCTATTTATGGACTGATTTTACTCATTTTTATTATCGTTCATCTAAGGGAAATTCTCTATAAACTGATGTATAAACCATATATATCCAATATCTGGGGCATTCTAAAAACTGATTTCAACAGGCAGATCGTTATATCGACTTCCCTTTCAATAAGCATCCAGTTTATATACTTTTTGGGGTCCTAGATGAATTACAAACGGAATGACAAACTTATATATATCCTTTACACCTATGGTGGAAGGATAAAATATTGGTTTCTGTTCGTTTGTTTGCTAGTTTTTGCTATTTTTACTTTGGAATTTTTTAATAAAAAAATAAACAAAATATTGGAAAGTAGAAAACTGGCAAACAAACGAAAAGACATATTATAAAAAGCATATTAATATTTCAAAAACAAAAAAAAAACCCTTTTATATTTAGATAAATTTAAATAAAATAAACCACTGTACTATAAAAGAATTTGAAAAAAGTATGAAATGTTGTAAAAACAACAACACCTACAATGTTGATTACATTCGATTGAGCTCCTGCTGCTGTTGTCGGTATACAAAAAGTGCGCAAACTCCACACGATCTTCGTTGAAGCAGCATAGGGGAAATCTTACACACACACACACAAAAGATTTCCTTCACATACACACTTATTCTTACAATTGTTGCAATGTCCTTCCTATACAATTCGTTATGGACAAAATATTTTGCTAAAGCATACACACAACCAAAAACACCAAATAAAGTTGTCTTGGACTACACACATAACAACAAAGATAATGACTGACTGAGTGACAGACTTAGAACCTTTTAATGTTTTGTATCCCTTTGTTCATTATTTGAATTAGTGCCTTGTCATGTTTTCTTACTTTGCTCAATAGTTCTTTACTTTCTTTAGATTTTTTTCTATTCTTCAATAAATAGTATGTTTCTTCTTGCCAGCAGTAATATTTGCTTGTTTTTCTCCCAGAGGAGTTTCACAGCAAACGAATGAAGCAGAAAAAAAGATTGTTTACTGATAAGAAATTGGCGTAACTAATCGAATTGATTCGCTTGTAACTAATACTTGCTAGATCTACCTTTGGCATCACATCATTTTCCACATTTATTTAATTTTTTGTTTATTTTCATTCTTTCTATCTCTTAGATATTTTGCAACATCATCAAACCTCATTCACATCTCAATTATACTAACACAAATATTTACCGCTCTTGGTGGCTGAGCACAGAAAGTATAGCTGCATGTTTGCATTACACGCTTCTTTAGCTTGTTAGGCAAGCAACAAAAAATGAAAAGTGCAATCTTCAAAAAGGTAAAAATTAAAAACTATATCTTAATTTAGAAGGCGTAGAGGTGTTAGATGTTAAAACAAGCGGCAAATCTGTAATAAAAACATACAAATTAAAGAAACGATCGTATTTTCACGGTTGTATTAGAAAATGCGCAAAATTACTGAAGTATTCAAATTCTTATGATATGTGATATATGTTTGAAAATATGCAGAAAAAAATGTTTATTTGGTAAATAATTCATTAGAAGCATGAAATTGTTGATTTTTACGCTATATTTATGGTTTAAGATTAATTGCATACGTATTTAGGTGTATGTATGTGTATGCAAATTATGTGATTAATAGTTAACTATAAATAACCATTAATGTTTTAAAATTATCTTAACGAATTTATTTTAATGGATAGAAACAAATTGCAAAAGCGGTCAAATTTGTAATTTTTCAAGGCCGCGGTAAATATATACACTATTGAAGGGGTTGTTGTCAGGGCAACCAAAAATATGCAATATCACATTTTTTTCCGAGTTTCAAATGAACCAAACTGTAAGTTATTTATCAGTATCAGACAATTTTAAGAAATTTGGCATCGATTTGTTAAAGCATAATTTTGAAATATTTTCATGCTAACAGCATGTTTTTGCATATTTTGGGCTTAGCATCATATTTTGTCATATTTTCATGGAAAGTCTTTATTTTAGAGCATATTTTAGCAATTTAAACGACATTTTTGCGTATTTCATAATGAAGAGTATAATTTTGCATATATTACAATAAAGAACATAATTCCGCATATTTTACGCTTAATAAATAAATTTTTCAAATTTTACATACAATAGAATTTTTATATATAATGTTTCATTAGTGAATTTTTGTATCTATTGTCTAATAATATTTTTTGAAGGTTTTTATAAAATATTTTTTGGCAGTTGCTAAAAAATCAAGTTATATTTGAGCATAAATAAATAATTTAAAATTTTGCCAGAAAAGATAATACTGTAGAGCATATTTTTTTAATTTTAAGGGCATATTTTACGATTTTAGGAGCTTTTTTTGTGCGCTAAAACACTTTTTTAGAGCATATTTTTGGTTGCCCTGGTTACTATTAATGCAGTTGTTTCCTTAGATATTAATAAATTATAGAATATTCCAAATATAGTTTTTCGAACAAATTTTAATTTATAGGTGTAATATCACGATTCAATTTAAATTAAATTTAGATAATAAGTTGAATAGTTCTGATCGTTAGCTTAACTTTAGAAGAGTTAGAGTCAGAATAAGAATAAAATTAATAATTCGTAAAGAAAGTGGATATCAAATTGCAAATTAATGAAACCAAGTGAGATTTTCTGAGCCTTTTCTTTGCACATGATATAAAATTTAATTTTGTAAACTTTTGATAACCATATTATAGAAGGTCATAAATTATTTATATCATTATAGTCTATTGCAAATAGAAGGCAATTGTTTTTCTAAAATTAAGAACTTCTAGAGTGTCTCATTTGTTAAAAAGTTTTCGAGTTCTCGCTTATTGTTTTCAATGTGCTGTCATAAAGATTTTAACATATTTCAAATGTTAATTTTAATTTCATTCTAAATTGTAATTTCATTCTGTATTATGTTCCAGATTGTGTAAAGAGACAGCATTTAAATTTCAAATTCAAACGTTTGTTTTCAGATCTTATACTAACAAACTGATGAATACTCACCTATTTATCTTTTGCTTTTCTGTTTCGCAAACTGAACTAAATGATTTGAGTCGAAATTAGAATTTATTAAAACAATAAAAAGGTGTAAACATTTCTTACACTTGCACTAAAGTCAATTTAAATGGAACTAAAAATGCGGCAATCTTGCCGTTTTAAAGAGATGAAATTCCATTTTTAAATTCACATAAAATTCTAATTCATATATAACTTGACCTTAACAAGAAATTCTCTAAAGCGCTTAATCGAGATGAACAAAAATCGAAGAAGGTATAAGTAATTAAGTGATGGGATTTATGACACAAATGTGCCATCTACAGCAATTTGAAAACTATTTTGGCACGTTTCTTTGTGATATTTAAATTTCTACATTATTTTTCCTTGTGATATTTAAACTAAGTTTATTGAGGACACACCTCTTAACCCTTTGAATAATTTCACCTGCTTTTATACATATCTATGCCACCAAGGAAAAACTATATAACTTAAGATATACAAATTTTTTTTTCCATTTTTTTATATGACATATATAAAAATCAATCTGTGTTTGTTGGTTTGTTTTTTTTTTTTTTTTTTGTTTGGCCTTTATAGAAAATAAAACCGCTGGACCGATTTTTTTTAAATATTCACAGTATCATTCTGTAAAAGTAAAATAGGCCATTTTATTTTTTGATAGGAGCTGGGGGAATGGCAGCACTCATACAAAGCAAATATTAATTATCGCGTATTTCAACAACTGTAGTTAGCCCACATACAAAACAAATATTAATTATCCCCATGTACTATAATAGCTAAAGTCTTATGATTTTTTTGAATAGTTGAGATGAAAATGGGACGGGTAAGTCTAGTAGAAGTGCTAGCCCCCATACAAGGTAAATCTCAATTAAAATCTAAAGTACTATTGTAACGAAAGTCTTAAATTTTTAGTGGCGATAATTTTCTTACACTTCGCAGTTGGTAAGTTAGTTCCTTATATAATTCAATTCTATGCTATGTAATTTTTTTATAGAGATCTGATAACTATTGCATGGAAATTCAAAAATATAAACTGCTATTCTGAAAACTTAAAAAACTACTTATATAGTTTTTGCTTATTGCCACAGATATATCAGTAATATGTTATAATAATTACTATAATATAATATTAAGTACAAAAGGTTAAAGAGCGAAATATTTCATTATAAGACCAAAGTGCTAAAATTTCTCTGACACGAGATTTTTGCTTGGTTTTTAAATCTTATGTAAAACAGTAATACTAAGCTATACTATATACTAATGATGACTTTATTTTACGCCTAATTTTTATGGCCTATTTTTGTCCGATTACTTATCGATTTTATATTTTCTATGGTTCCCAATTTGGTGTAATTTTTCAAAACTAAAATAGGCACTTTCTCGATCCCAATTTGGCACTATATACAAAGTTTCAAGTCCCATCACTAATGTATTTGTCAAATTTGATATTCAAAAACTAATTAATGACTGACGGAAACTTTACAAATTGTTTAAAAAACAATAATACAGTAATTGCAAAATCTATGATTCAAAATAAATAAGAGAGAGTTTGTTGTAAAGTTACCACTAGATCGGAGCTTGAATGTCAACTTAAGTTGCTCCATTTCTGTTTTGACTTTTCTCGAAAAAAGAGAGCAAATGCACCAAGATATGGCAAAAATAACAAATAATATCAAGGATCTTAAGATGAGTGTATGATGAGTTACTCTAATGAATGAAACAAATTCAGATTTCATTTTCGGATTTTCACTTTTTTTAAATATATAGTTAAACTATTATTTGTTTTCTAACATCTCGTAAACTAGAAGCAATTTCTCTAGAAGGAGTGAGGAATCCAATAACATTAGAAATCACCTTTAGCTGCTCAGGTTCAAAACCATGTAAACTGTTACAGTCCTTAAATTTTGTTTTGGTAATGCCAAACAGGAGTAAGCTCCATTACCGATTGATACTTGTTTATGGTCTTTCGAGCCGGATGCTCCTTTCTTTTTTGGTTTGCATGAAATGCAAATAGAAATTACAGACAATTACCAATTGCCACTTATTCATTCGTTATGGGATTATTGTTCACACTACCAAACTCATTTCACAGAGGAAGAGTTTTTAATAGGAAAATGATGAAGAAATAGAAAAAATATAATTTGTGTGGTTATAAAATGAGATGAAAAATTTATATCAAAAGATTAGTAAAAGTGAAATATTTATTATTATTCCAAATATTACAATGAAAAAATTCAATTTAGCTCTCCAAAAAAACTGGAAACTTTTGAATGTGTCATAATGTCCAAAATAAAAATGACATTAAGTTCATTGGATACAATTAGCCCTTCTGTTTAGAAATTAGCGGAGCCGGTTTTTGAAATACGCCAGAATGGTTTTCAACTCAGCTTCCCACAGTGATGTAGAATCGAAAAATGACGCTTGATTCAGGAATGGTGTATAGCACTTTGTTTATAATTTTCTTGCAATAATTAGCTCATTAGAACATCAATAAAATATATTTTTTTCCTTTATTTTAGCCTAAACCACTGTCCGTCCGGCTATTTGTGCATTAATAACCAACATTTCTGCTAATCTATAGATCGTCTACTTAAAAATAGTTTAATGAAATTTGGTACTTGAGCATTTTTAGGGCCAATATAATAACACGTTAAAATTAGCTATAATCGAAACATTGTTTCAGTCAGCCCCATATATTTTTTCCCAAAAATAGGCGAAACGTTCATAATTGCCTTATATAAGTCCGTATTTAAATAAAATTCATCATCAAGTTTCATAAGGATCGGTCCATAATTCATATAAGAACCAGTCCCTAAAATCACGCTCATAATTTCTATTTAAGAGACCGAATAATGATAAAATTTAGTTCAAATAACCCTTATTTAGATACAGCCAAATTTAAAATAATCGTTCCATAACTGGCCATAGCTTCCATATAAGGCCTTGTTATTTTAACAGCATTCACAATTATTTTTGCGCATTAAAGTGATTTAATACGTCAAAACTTGTTCTACTGTAACTTTTCTATTGGTCTCTTCTTAAGTAATGTAAATAATTAAGTAAACTATACTTTTATTTAAAATTTTTAATACTTCCATTTTATTTTGCTTTTGTTAAGAAAATATGCATATTGAGATCTTATATTAAAAACACACTATCTCGAAAAACACAATTTTTCAGGAAATAAAAAAAAAACTGTTTATTTCTTTTATTTTGTAAGTATTCTTTTACAATATTTATTTAAAACCACGACTAAATCTTACATATAACATTCAAAGTGTATAAATAATATGAGGATATAGAGGGTTTTGCATTTAATGTATGACTTTTAAAGTTTTTAAACTAGTTATTAATTTAGGAAACCAATATAATTCAAATAGGCTACTTTATTTCGGGATTTGAGCAGAGTAAATGGTATCCCCATACAAACAAAATAATAATTATTATTGGAGTAAAAATTATTTATCTTTTAAATGAAAAAGTATTTTACAACTTTTGGTAAAATTGTGTGGGAATAATTTGCTTATCAAGAATCATAACTGATATGAAAACATGGCGGGCAGCTCTGGGGAAAGTGTTCGGCCCCATATAAGATAAATCTTAATTATCAAAAATCTATGGAACTATTATAGTGAAAGTCTTGATATTTTGTGGGAATATTTTTCTTGTCAAGTTCCACAATTGATATGAAAACAAGTAGGGTAGCTTTAAAAGGGGTAGTAGCCGCCATATAAAGCGAATATTTATTTTTGTATATCTAAAGAACTATTCAGCCGATTTAAATAAATGTATAAATTAGTCAGAATTGACATATTTTATAATTAAATTGTCAAAACAATAAAATAATTACAGAGAGAGATAGAGGATCTTTCACTAAAAAATAAAAATAATATTTTGTAAGATGGAGGGATGCAAAAAGGTTGATAAAATTGAAAAACAAAAACTTTGAATTTTCATTTGAAATTTATATCGCAGATTAACGTTTCTATAGGGAATATAATAGCATCAAAAACGTAGTTTCATGAAATCCTGAGATAGAGGGTTTTGAATATAAGCCCTTGATATGTATACGCAAAATATTTTTTCCTAGATACGTTTTATAGAAATATAGTAAAAGAGTCAGCTAATAACTGTTTGTTTGTTTCTCTAATATTATTATTAGGGCAACCATAAATATGCAAAATCATATTTCTTCCTGAGTTTCAAATGAACCAAACTGTTAGTTACTTATCCATTTCGAACAATTTTTAGAATTTTGGCATCGATTTTTTACAGCATTTTTTTTTTCATATTTTGGTCATAACAGCATAATTTTGCACCTTTTAGATTTAACATATGCTTTGTCATATGTTCATAGAAAACATATTTAGCAATATTTTTGCATATTTCATACATAAGAGCTAATTTTGCATATCTTACAGTTAAGAGAAAATTTTTCTTATTTTGGAGTCAATATAATTTTGTACGTATTTTGCCATTAATAAAATTTTCATCCCTAATAATTTTATCTTATAAATTGATAGAAATTTTGTAAATTCCTGATAAAATGTATTAGATTTGAGTGTTTTTAAGTGCAAGAAGAAAATAACTCTTAGCAATTGCTAATAAAAATCAAGTTATTTTTAGCATGAATAATAGATCATTTAAAATTTAGCCAGAAAAAAATAATATTTTGAAAGCATATTTGTTAAATTTAAGGGCATATTTTCCAATTTGAAGAGTATTTTTTATGCGCATAAAAGACTATTTTTAGAGCATATTTTTGGTTGCCCTGTTTATGATAATACTCATAAAGGTATTTAAACTATTAAAAATTTATTTATGCCACTTATATTGTTAAACATTTTTAATTGATAATAATACAACTATTATCAGTTAAAATTTCTCCTACATTATAACAAAAAAAAAAAAAAAAAAAAAAAAAGAACTAACTGTGGGGTCCGTTAAAAATAGTTTTATTATGTGATGAAATTCCTTTTTGTTAATGACATTGAATTTTTTTATTTTAAATACAAATTTCCGCTAATAAGGAAATCCTCAAAATAATTTCATTCCTCAATATCTTCAACGGAATTGCTTGCAATCAATCTTTATTTGCAAAAATTCAAATATTAATCTTAGAGATTTAAATTTGCAAAAAATAGGGATGTGATCTTTAAACAACACTAACAGACAATAAAAATCTATTATAAAACACATATGTGACTACTATAAAAAGTATTAGCGCAAAAAAGACCGGTGTATTTTGGAAGTCATAAACACAATCACACCTATAATAAAATTTCAGACCGCCAGTGAACGATTTGGAAGTTGTAGGTAAATATTGCAGAAAAAGAAGGATAGTGTTTTTTTTTAACTCAAAAAGGGTCTTTTGCAAGCAGGTAAAGACAGTATATTGGATGGAAAACAATAAAAAAAATCTGCATATAAAAATTGTAATTAAGAGCTTAAAACGTATTTTTAAGATACAAAGAATAACAACAACAAAAAAGGGCATATGATTTACATATTTAAATACATACATACAATGACACATATGTATATATATGTTTGTATCTGAAAAATTTAAAACTGAGTCATTATAGTTCTATATTACACTCAGGGGAAAATTGAGTAAAATATCAGTCATTGGTCGAGAGAGCGACAAAGAGCGAGAACTTAAGCAGAAGTAAATGAAATTTTTTTTAGATTGAAAAATGGAAAAACAAAGGCAAACAGCAACAAATTGTGACGTGTTAACAATGACGATTGTATGTTGTTATTGTTTTTTTGGGGGTTTGTTATGGTTGTTGTTCGTATTTATTTTGAGTATGGACAATAAAAAGAAAAAGGTACATACAAACGTTTATTGTTCATTCGCTCAGAAGTATACACAAACATTGCGCATATAATTCTTGTTGGTGTTGCTGATGGCGTTGACCATACCAGCAATAATAATAACAACAATAAGACTGTGTGTTTTAGTTGTTGTTTGCTTTAGAGTAGGTTATTAATATAGGTATGTGTGTGTGTGACTGTGTATTGTAGCCTGTCTGGTTGCTTTACTGGCTAATGTATGTATGTTTATTATGATAGTAGTGGTAGAGGAGGAGAATTACACACAGGCAACAACAAGAGCAGCAGATACAGATGGAAAAAAGAAAAACAACAAAACTAAAAAGTCTCAACAAAGAAAGGTAGTCAAAACTAATACAACATACAATTCAGTCTAGTTTTAAACTTTGACGTGTAAACAACATTATGTTTATTTTATTTTAATAATTTTTTCCTTAAAGATTAAAAAAATTAAGTTAATTTTTTATTTAAATATAAATGTTTATTATTTCTAATAATGCCAAAAATATTAATGGTCTACGGATTTAATGGAAATTTTTGTGACTTTAACCACAAAATTAATTTTAATTAATAAAACAAACAATTCAAGTGGAATTATTAAAAATAAATAATAAGTGTATATTTTTGTAAAACAAAGCCAGAAAAACAACAAACACAAACAATTGGATTATTTTGCAAAAACCACAAATAAAAAAACTCACTCTTAATAAAAAATATAAATTTTTATATAAAAATTCTCAATAAATTATTTAAAAGTAGCACATGTTTACTAAAAATAGTATCACGTGTGTTACAAATTAATTGATAGCAAAAAAAAAAAAAAAGAAAAAAAAAAAACAAACTTTATTTATTATTGCCCACAAATGCATTCGTTAAATTGTTTAATTATTATCATTAAACTATTAGTGATAATGGGTGTTGATGCGGGTTCCACCTTTTCTTCACTATCTAACAGTGTTATAAAAAGTGCTAAAGATATAAATCAACAACTATTAATACAAAAACAACATGCCGCCGCTTTATCTTTAATAACATCAATATCAGCATCAGTAAGATCATCTACATCGTCGTCAAGTTCTTCAACATCATCGATAAATACTTTACGTTTTCGTAAACGTCATCGCAAACGTCACAGTATTTGGTCTGATTATAACAATTATAATGAAAATTCTACCATATTGGAATGGTCAAATCCTTGTGGCGGTGAATATAATCCAAATGCCAAGAAACCTAAAAGACCAACCAGAAAAGAACAAAAAAGAGTAAGTATTTTCAATTTTAAACTTTTGTTTTTTAACTTCTTCAAAATATTAAAAATATATAGGAATCAAATCTTAAATTTCTTAAAAAGTTTTTTTTTTCTTTGAAATATGTAAATATTTTTTATAAATTCGAAAAGGTCACACTTTCAGTGATTTAATTCTCAATCTGATGAACTAATTTTTAACACATTAACATTAATTATTATTTTTTTAGAGAATTATATTTGATATTTTTTAAATTTGAAATTTTGAAATTTTCAGAAAAATTTTTTAAACTATTTTAAAAGCGATTTGAAATTTGAACAGTTTTTGAAAATTGAACTACTCTTTTCGTAGTTAAATTTGAATATTTCAATACTAAACAAATCTGTATTGATTTTTTTTTAAATCACAAGGATAATTAATATTTAAACAAATAAACAAATTATTCGAAAATGAAACCATTTTTTATTTAAAATTCTCCATAAGAATTATGCTTATTTTGAGTAAAATCTTAAAAAATTTCTAAATCAGAAACGTGATGATCACTAGATGACTGGAAATGATAAAACATGCTTTAGCTAAGCTTATATCAAATGAAAGCTTATAACATCATGTTAACAGAAATTAACAGAATAAAATTCAAACTAAAGAAAAAATTATTAAACATTTATGTAAACATTTTAAACCAAATTTAATTTTATTAATTTTTTGTTTCCTTTTTCCTTACAGATTTACAATATTTTAAGACAAACCGCTTTAAATGATTTCAATTATTTAAATGGCAGCCATCAGCAAGATATTGATATAAGCAATATTGAAATTTGGTGGCTACATAATGGAACATATAAATTTTTGCCAAAATTAAAAATGAATTCAAGTGTAAGTATCTTAATGTAATTAAAATAATTCTATAATCTATAAAAAAAACTGAAATATTTTCTAAAAATTATAAGTATAAACGGAAATTCCAATGAAGATGAAATGACTGACATGCAATAAAATGTGTATGAAAATAAAAATAAATTCTCCCACAAGCGGACTTTGTAGCCGTGACAAATAAGTGTTAGGCATGGTTGAATAATGACAATAGTTAAATTAAGTAATACATTACATTACAATACAAATTTTAGCTGAAAACAAAAAATAATTAGTCATCATACTGAGAGCGAACGAGATGCTTTTGCAATTTAAACACTAATAGACCACAAATATTAAAATGACAACTAAACAAAATTATACAATTAATAATTAAATATCATATTTAAATTTTTAATTGTTTTTTAAACGTATATCTCAATTTATTTACTTATGTTTCATTAGACAATTTGTTTTTATCATTTGCTTAGTGGGGGGTATTTTCCAGAAGAAAAAACCTAAAATTATCTTATCTTTAGTTGTGTATTTCCTGTCGATTACTATTTTTTACACTTTCAGCTTTTTATGCTTAATTATCACTTTAGTGAATCATCTTTTGAAATATAATATTTTAATATATTTGTTCGCTTATTTTTCTAATTGTAGATCGCCCTTAAACGTTGGTATCGCAACATGCAAACTTATGTGGCCTCTTTTGCTTATTTGCATCGCATACAATACAAATATGATCGGTCTAAGTCGCAAAGAGAATCAAATATTTCTCAAGAACTTAAAGAACTTCTTAAGAGTTCGAGAAATATGTTGTGTGAATTAGAAAGTGCTGTTAATAGAACCTATCCAGCCAGAAATATACAAATACCTCAAATTACCCGTTTGGAAATGAATAAACGTTTAAAATTACGCACCAAACAACGTTTCCGTGACAATGCCAATGTTTTGGCTGAAACAGATTCTATAGATTTGAAATTTGTTAAATTTCATTATTTAGAATATTTGAAAAGTATGTGGCAACTTTTAAGAAAATTCAATAAACGTAAAATACAAGTAGCCAGTGAAAACCGAGAAAAAAGACAACAATTACAACAGAAATCCTCAACAAACAACAGTAAACAATTTAATGAGATTGACAAATCATTAAATAAAAATCAAACAAAACGTAATAAGAAAAAGAAAAATTCCAAAACTAAGCATAAATTAGTGTAATTAAGAAATAACTAAATTAAGTTGATTTAGTAATTAAGAAAAAAAAAAATTAAATTATTATTTATTTCATGACTTTTATGAAATGACTCCACCCCTGACCCCTAGCAATAATAAAACAGCAAACATTCCATGACTTTTTTTTATAACCTAAAAACCATTTCTTCAACATTTTGATTTAATCTAGTCATTCATTTAAAGTTTTTTTTTCCATTAAAAATTCCTTCTTACCTTCATAATTAATTTAATTATTTTTATTTTATAAATTTTTATTTTGTCTACTATTTCCTGTATAAAAATAAGAACAAAATGCAAACAAAAATATCCCATTCTCTCTAGCTATCATTCCTTTTAATAAGTATTATTTATAATTATAGTAATAATTATTTTAAATATTAATTAAAAATATTTGTAAATTATTATAATTTTTTTTGTATTTATTGCCAGGTTCCTATGTTTAGCTATACTTATATGTATGTGTATTCATACCATTTATAATGACTGTGATATTAGTTTTAATTACAAAAGGCGAAATAGTTTTTATAAGTGTTTTTATAATAAATATTGTAATAGTTTTTAAGACAATATCTTTTATGATTATTTACTGGCATGTAATTTATTATTGTTTAGTTTATAAGGAATTTTATAAGAATTTTTGTATTTAATTGATAAGTGTGACAAAATATACTTGCAACATTTTGTGAAGAAACAAACAAACCAATTAAATCGAATGAAGAAAAATTTTAAAAAACAAAATTAAATGAGAATTAAAGAAAAAACTTAATTATAATTTGTGTTTTAATTACTGTGGCAATAACGAAAAGCTACATATGTATGTAATTGATTTTTAAAACTTTTCAAGAGACCATTTATTAAGTTTTGAAATGAAATTTAAGGTCGTTGGTACAAAATTTCGAATAATTTATCAAGTAAATTCATTGTAATATAGGGGGAATGACAGGGAATTGGAAGATAGGTTCCTCCGGTTTTTGCAGGATGTGCGAAGATAATAAGGACATAGAGACGGTGGAGCGTATTATATGTCACTGTCTATGTCTACAACTAAGTAGGCAGAAATTGGATAACATATTAATAGGCTGGCTAATAGGGTGTCGTTGGCTTAGAGCGAACGAAATAGGGCGTTAGTATTTTTCCTTCTATCCAAGTCTTTTCTATTCTTTTCAGTCCTTTTCTTGGTCTCAGCTTTCTAATCTTTTTCCTTCTTAAACCACTCTAACACTACTATCACTTTTCTACTTTTTATATAAATTCTACGAAGAGACTCACAATGGACCTCTAGGTCTCCGAGTGGATGCACAGGAACTCTTCCGAGTACTCTGCAACTCTTCTCTACCTACCTACCTATCAAGTAAATATCTCCAGAATTTGTACAAAAATAATTTGGCATATTTCTGACATCGATCTATATAATTATTTACGAAAATTCGTGCAAAAAGTAATGGTGTTTTTTTTCCAAAATAATATTTTTTGTTAAAGATATCTCAAGTTATACATTTTTTCTAAAATTAAGTTTACATATTTTGTTTTCTTTTTTATATGTTGAATTATATATACTTTCCTTTTCAATTTCTTTTTTATATTTGTCATATTTCGAAAATGATTTCCACCCAACGAATTATAGTTTTAAAAATTTTATATGTTCGACTTTTTTTTAATTTTGGGTGCTCATTAAAGTATTCATCGCGCATTATATCGCGTATGAATCATTTTCATACCGTTAACGGTTCATGTTTTATGGTCCTCTAAATTAAGATCCTCGGGCATTTTTGTCAAAAATGAACAAAGTTTAAGCTTAAATAACTTTTATGTACATTATCCGAATTTAATAAAATTGGTATCAGTGGAAAGGACTGATATTCATCTTTTTCATAAAATCATAAAAGTTACACAAGTTCTGGGAACAAGGACCTATAAAATGAAAAAAATATTTTTTATCCTAGGATATCCTGAAAAAATGTCTTTTAATTTTCATTATTTTTTGACATACTGTTTGCAATTAATTTGTCGTTATAGTGTAAAAATTTCAGAATGTGATCTCAATGGCATCAGAATTTATAATAGTTTGTTTGTAGCAGTTAGTACAATTTTACTAACAAATTAACATCTTTTTAAATTTTCTGATACTTTTATTTTAAATTTAGTATAAAAACAAATAGGAAGGAATAAAAGCAAGCAGTATTGATCAAGATCGGCTATATAATACCCTACATGCATAATTTGTATAGACACTAAAATGATTATCAGGAAAGTGCCTTATGTGGGACCTATGGTCAATTGTGGAATGATCCTCATGAAATTTATATATTGAACTTATTTATGTAAAATTTAATTTCGATATTCTCATTTATGTGAGATTTATGCACGTTTAAGTATTTTTCGGGAACGTTAGATGACAGCCATGGTAAATTATGGATCGATCATTATAAAATTTAGTGGAGTGATCTACACTTGTACAAAAATTATGTGCGTTGAAATTATATAAATGCGATATATTTCATTTTGTGTTAAACCACTACTCCGAGAAAAAACCCATGTGTTAAATTTGAGTAAATAATCTTTAAAATCATTATAAATAATTCGGGGGATTTTATGAAATGGATTATAGTGGGTTAATGTCCGTTAATGTATTCCTAAAACTTATAAAATAATATAAAATTATTTGTTCGGAATCAGGAATGTGCTATATATGCGACTTATTTTAATAAATAATGAACTGTTATATTAAAATTTAAACATGTGTATCAATATGCCTAAAAATCAATTAATATCTAAGAGAAAATATGTTAGTTAGCAAAAAAAAAAAATGTTATAACTGATTTCATTGAGATTCCATTTTGAAATTTTTGCACTACAAGTAATAAAAATTAAAGGACATTATTTCAGGATATCCAAGGAAAAATTATATTTGAGAGGCCCTTGCTCCTGGAAGATGTTTAGTTATTATTACTTTATGATAAAGAACAATCTCCGTCCTTTCCAATGATACCAAGTTTGAGGTAATCTGATAATGCGCACAAAAATTATTCGAGCCTAAATTTTTCTAATTTTGGCCAAAGGCTCCAAGTATCCAAATTTAGAGGTTCATAGAATATGAACCGTCAGCTATGTGAGGCAGGTTAATACGCCATATGATGCACTTAGAGGAATTTTAATAGCTGTATTAAATTTAAAATTGCTGATGTTCAAAATACGAACTGGGTCGAAATATTTTTGGAATTACCCAAATACGTTTTTAAATATTTTTATTCCATTTCCTAGATAACAAAGAAAATTATATTTATGTTACTTTAGGAAATATGGAGAAAATACATAAAGTTAATATATAATATTTTTACATTTCGAAAAAAGAAAAAAATCAAATGAATTATTCTGTTTCTAAAAAAGTTTCACAATATATAAACAACAATTCTAAAAATAAACAAATGAAAAACGACAAAACTGAGTTATGTAGTATTTCCTTTTTACCACAGGTTTGTTTACGTACTATAGCAGATAATTTGTCGAGTTATTTTAGGAAAATAATGACATTATTGTAAAGTTGAATGATATTTTGGTTCATAACATTTTTCGTACTATACTGTTTTTGCTAATTATCAACACCAAGTTATTAAGGAAAGTGCTGAACACTTTAGAAAGTATTTTTCTTAATGTATTTGTATTTTAGATGTTAGAATGTTTTCTTCGGCCAAATAGAAAATTTTAGCTGGAAAATTCATCATAACTTTAAAGATTAAGAGATTAGAGTAATGCGTGTAGCAAGTATTTTATATGAATCAATAAGTCAACTCTTGTTTCCATACCTGTGAAAATTGATGACTTTTAACATAGATTTTGAATAGAGTTTAATTTTAGAAATTGCAGGGCACGACCAAACTTGGGCGGATAATTTTTTATTATCCGAGAACCATATTGCAGATTATTTTAAATGACTTAATACAAAATGTTATCGAATTTCGAGTCAATTCATAAAAATAATAGATGGGCCCTTGCAAAGGATCAGATTGTAACTTATATGCGTATTTAAGTTTATTTATTTTTGACGATGAAACTAAAATCATATTAAATGTAACGGCGCATATTACTAATTATCAAAATTTCATATATAACAAGTGATCTCGTAAGAGCTATACTCTTGATTAAAATACTTTGTATCGAAACTTAAAATCTGTCGTGCTTTTATGTACAAGTCTTTTAGTAATCTACAGGAGCAACAATTTTGAATCGATCGCACTTTAAAAATAATTGACTTCAAAAATAATTGAATCCAAAAATTATCGAAATTGAAACTTAATTTCAGTTTTATTTTTTAGTGATGAAGCTTATTTTTTGCTACTTCAGTCATTAGATTTTTTTTTAATATTGATGTTTTCAAGCCATTTGATAATTTATTTTCCAAATCGATGCCGTCTAAAACAAAGCCAATCGCCAAAGTGCTTTGATCAAAAACTTCTTTGTTCCTGAAATAAATTGCACTGATTTGAAAGAGCTCGGATATTAATGGATTCCTTAGAGAAAATATTCTGTAGGTACATAATTTTGCCTGTATAATTCCTGGAAGATTTTTGAAGCGGAAAGTGAAATTGAAATATTTAGGCGAATGTCTAAATGGACATAATTAAAACATGAAGCAGTTATCAAAAGACGTAAAATGGAACTAAACGTTATTTATTATGCCTAAAGTGCAAAAATGCGAAGTTTTTTTTAATATAAGAAAAACCACATAGAAAATTATTTCGCACTAACTTTCGCACTATCTATAACCAAGTGCATAATTTCTGTGCGAACTTTTGCATAAACGTCAGTTTATAGCGTTGCCTTTCTTTAAGAAAAAAAAAAAAAAAAGAAAAAAACAAGAACAATTAACAAATTTTGAACTTATTAAGGTTAAAAAAATATATCTCGACAATTCCATTAAAGAATATCAAAAAATTTACAGAATGTCTTTCGAATTTCATAAAATTTTGCGCGTAAATAGATAATCAATAACTATGTCGATTTTTGGATTCCCAAAAATTCCAAAAACTTCCGATTTTATTGCACTTTTTCCCTTGCTAAAAAAACTAAAAATCTCAAAACTATACAACGTTAAACAACAATATTTCCGGAAAAGTTTTGTAGAATTCAAATGCCGGTCGAGTTCTGATTACATCAGCTTCAATACGCATATTTTACAGATAGAAACAATTTTTTAGAAATGTATTTTAATGCAACTGCATTTTTGAAATGCATTTTTCGTTAAATTGTAGCAAATTAAAATTTAAAATTTTTTAATATATTAGGAAAATATGGAGTCTTTACATCATGTAAAATGTTTACCTTTTTAACATACTTGGAAAGCACGTAATCTTTTCGTTAACATAAGAATCTCAAAGTTTTGGGATGCACACATCTTCTATACACTATTTCGCTTTTTTTTCAATCTATTAACATTTTTTTCATATAAAAATTATGTTTGTCTTGTATTATTTTTAAAATTTTTACATATTTTATAAAAGACAAATAAGAACGATATAGTCGGTCCAGCCCGGCCATTTTATACCTCTACACCATTTATGTTCAAAATTCGAGGAGAGGTTTTTTGTTAGACTTGTGGATAACTGTGGACCGATACTTTTATTAAATGTATAATAAAACATACAAATACAAAACGAATACATTATGCACTTTTGGGTGACTCCTTAAAGTGGGCCTTATACGGGAGGTATGATTAATTATGGGCCGATCTTTATAAAATTTAGTAATATCATTTAAAAACTTATTTGTGTCGAATATTAACTTGATACTAACACTTTAATGAGACTTATGCCCGTTATAGTGATGCAGAGAAGTTTATATGGGAGCTATGGTAAATTATGAACCGCACTTTTGGGTGACTCCTTAAAGTGGGCCTTATACAGGAGGTATGATTAATTATAGACCGATCTTCATAAAATTTGGTACCATTTATACTAATATAAACCTTATTTGTGTCGAATATTAACTTGATATTAACACTTTAATGAAACTTATGTCCATTAAAGTAATACAGAGAAATTTATATGTGAGCTATGGTGAATTATGAACCGATCTTTCCGAAATTCGGCACACAGATTTATATCTATATAGAACTTATTTGCGCAAAATTATTGCTATATTTATGGAATTTATGATCGTTAAACCTCTATTCCGGGAGGACATTTGTATGGGGCTGGGTGAAATAAAAAACCGAACATAACTAATTTCAGTAGACCATAAGAAACCTGTGTACCAAATTTTATTAATTTATGTACAAAATGTCGACCTGTAGTTTGTTTAAAATGTTTATGTGAACGGACGGACAGATGGACGGACGGATGGACAGATGGACGGACGGATGGACAGATGGGCGGACGGAAAGACGAACATCGTTAGATCGACTCAGAAAGTGATTTTAACTCGATTGGTATAAACTAAAGTGGGTTTTAGATCAATATTTTTGGGTATCTATGGTGGTGTAGGGTATAAAAATGTATTGATTTAATTTTCAAAAATTCATTAAAAATACTAAACGTTTATGTACTAGACTAAATAATTTTTCAATTTATAGTAGACAGGTAAGTTTAAAATACACTTAAAAAATTTAATTGTAATGATTTCACAATTGTCAAAATTGCATTTGTAAATTTCATTTGTATTTTGTAAATATTTCTGAACGGAAATGATATTTTTTACATGCTAACTGTACTGCCCAAAATGAGAACAATAGCCTCCTATATGCTTTTTCAATTATACCACGGAGATATTAATATTTTTAACTTTTGTACAAACTGAACCATTTTTTTTTTAGAGAATAAGAAACAATATAATTTTTATATGAAAATTTTGGAACATGTTTTTTTTTTTTTTTAATAGAGTAATGCATAGTAGATTTGTGCATCCCAAAGATATAAGATTTTGATTTTAATGCAAAGATTCCATACTTTCCAAATGTGTTAAAAATAAAAAAATTTAAATAGTTGAAGAAAATTGCAATTAAAAACGCATTTTTGTAAATATTTGTGTTAAAGCCAATATAAACAAAATTCAAACGCAGCGGCGTGTACACAAATTCGTTCCAGAGATATTACCATTTAAAGTAAAATATATTTATTTATTTTACTTGTTTTTTTGGTTTTTGAGAAAGTGAAGAAGCAAAATAAAATCTCGAGTTTTTGAAATTTTGCTAAACTTAAAACTAAAATCGATAAATGGTCTAACGGAATTTGTGTGTACAAATCTTTATGGAAATTGAGAGACACTAGGCAAAAAATGCTCCTTTTCAAGCGTTCTTCCAAGGAACTGTCAATATATATTTTTATTATAAAAAAAATATATATATTTAAATGAAGTTGAGTTTCACCAAATTTAAGATTATTTAAATTTGTTCTTTAATTGTCACAAGTTCTTGTTGCTCACGTTAACTCTAGTAAAAGTACGTATTTTCGCACTTTCGTAAGACTAAAATTGGTGTCGTGAATTACTCTAATATTTTCTTAACTTGTTGTAGAGTTAAAGCAAACATTTTCTAGTACCTAAGTAAAAGAATTTTTTCATAAATTTTTTTTTTTCAAAAATGTATCAGAAATTATTAATGAAAGTTACACTTATTAAATATTAAATGTCTTATTAAAAAAATAAAAAAATAAATGAATAAATGAATAAATAAATAAATGTTTAAAGATTTTCTAACAAAAATTATTTTTTATTCTAAGTAATAAAACTAAAACTAAATATCTTTCCAAGTAAAAGAGAATAAGAATTGTGATCAATATTAAAATCGGAATTATTCAAACGTGTATTTATTTGCTTTTACTTATTTTTGATCACTCGCACCCCGAAAATGTACCTAATATGGAGCACGCATGCTCATAAATTAATATCATTGGCCAAAAGTTAATTTTTTTTTAACACCGATTTCCAAAATTTTAATGCTAAGTAAATAGTAAATATATTGAAACTGAAGTGGCCAAAAACTTTGATCAAAATATTGATAATTGTGGGCGTGGCATATCGCTAAAGACAAATATTTTATGTTATTTTTAAAAAAATATGATTTTTGTAAAGATCAGAAGTAAATTATCATTACTTCCAAACTATTATCGATAATTGGTTGCTTTTTTTTTTTGTTATGTTGGTAGGATAATAGTCTTTAAGAAATGGTATGATATGTCACTGCATCGTTTATACCTGCTGTGTTATTAAATGCTTTCACAGGTACTATATTTTAGTCAAATTTGAATTTCAGTGTAATAAAACTTTTGAGGGTCAAAAGGGGTTAAACTAATTTTACTACCATGCGAAAATATTCTTAGATATATTTTTGTACCTGTTGCACCCATCTGTAAAATACTTTTCCCATTTGCATGAAATCACTCCCAAAATTTTTTCATGAAATACGTACCAAAAATCATTTATGATTTGGATTTTAAACCTACAGGATTAATAAGAAATAACGACACCAATAAGGAGTTAAGAAGTTTAAAAAAGAAATATGTTCAGGACGAATTTCTCAAATATGGGTTGATTATAAGTCAATTAGAACAAGGATCATGCAATACGAATGATGGAAACACAAAGAGAAGATTCATTTCAGATCCCGAAAGAGCATCTGACATAACAGGTGTTGATATAAATCTTATTTCAAGATTTAAAATAATTATCGATGTACTTGTGTGCAATGAACAAATTGATATTAGAAAATTTGGTGATTGTGCGAAGGCAACTGCACGAATATATACAACCAAATATCCATGGAGAAATATGCTCACAACAATTCACAAAATCTTCTATCATGGTGAAGATGTTATTAAGCATCATTTAGTATCACTTGGAGATCTACCAGAGGGAGCCCAGGAAAAAAGGCATAAGGATTACAGATTTTATATAGAGCACAATACCAGAAATATAACACGAAATTCTACAAATGAAGATTTATTTAATATTTTACTGGCAACGTCAAATCCGCTCATCTCTAGCATTCGATGTCAATGAAAAGTAGAATATTGAGATTTAGATGAAGAAGCAAAAGGACTGTTAGAGGAAAGAAATAATATAGAATTGAATATGGAATATTTGCAAGCTATTTTCCAACCGAATGAATAATAATTATAATTTTCTCTAATTGCTATTTAAGTAAAAAATAAAATAAACATTAAAAAACTTTTAGTTATTATATAAAAATGTTTTTCCTTAATGTTATTTAAATAAAAAACAAAATAAATATTAAAAAATCGTAATTTTTTGTCAAAAAACAACCGATTCTAGTAGAACCGGTTCGAGTTGTACCTGTTCTAGAATTGATAAACTGGGAATCTGTTAACAAAATTATCCTGGGTATTATTAATATAATAATAATAATAATAATAATAACTTTTTTTATAAGTAAAGCTGATTCAAAAAACAAAAAGTTCGCATATTCATAATAAATGCTGTAAAAAATTAAAAGTTCAACGTTAGATTTAAATTTCTTAATAACGACTAAATCGATTCTAATGAAATTAAAACAGAAGAAAAATTCAAGAAAAAAAAAATTCTAAAAAATCTTCATCGATTCAAATGTTATAGAATTTTGGCCGATGAAAAACTATTCTGAGCCACTATGCGGTGATTGTGTGGAAAAAATATAAAGCTAATCCTTAAAATATTTGCAAATAATTTAATTCCAATTCATATAATGTGTTTTTATACCCTTCACAACAGGTCTAAAGGGTTTTGTCATTCCTTTTGTAATTCCTACAGTTTTTACCTAAGACCACATAAAGTATATATTCAAGGTCTTTATGTGTAGGGGGTCAAAAAGGTTTCTACTTTTATGAAGTCTCCCTATAACTTACACACACAGAAAAAGAAAATAATAAAAAAAAAAATTGGTTGGAAAATGGTTACAATGTAGAAAATTTATTTAAAATGATTAAAAATTTATTACAATTCCGGAAAATAAGATAATATTATAGATTTGCTCTAATGACGTATAATAAAGTCATACTGAAATTATGATATCTATAATAGAATGATTAGTTGATAAAACCAACTTGTGCGTATTTTAAATAAATAAAACTAATTCGGAAAGAGCAACTGAATTTAGTTCACATTTTACTAAGAAATATTGTTAGCGGTAATTGAAAATTATATGGTATTAGAACTTCAACTATCTTTTCAGTTATACTACTAGCTATTTTAGTATAATTCGGATTTTATTTTTATATTTGACATGTCTTCAAATATATTAAAAAAAAGTATTTTTATTTTAAAAAATACACCATCTAAAATATAAATAATTTTAAATATTCATCGCCACGCTGAAAAAAACAGAATACGGGTTCATATATATCATGAAAATGTAAGAATTTAATTATATATCAGTCAACATGCGTGACTAATATTGCGTTTTAAATTAAAGAGACTTTAGTTTACACGCAAGGCATTTATTAAAGTTTTGGACCTGCTGCGCAAAATATCATCTCCTCAAGACCAGTTTGCTGTTAAGGTTTAGTATCCCTATTGGTGGAGAGCACTCGAGTGCCAAGAAAACTGTGAGTAGTTTATAAATTTTGTATAAGCTCTATTTCAAATATGGAACGGGGCATGTTAAGAATTCTTTGTAATCAATAAATTGTTGTTTCTTGCATATCTATAGGTTAAGATGATATGATACATACCTATTGATATTTAGAACGTATACAGATATCTCCGCTCATCCGATCAATGTTTATTACCAGATTCACTAGTGAGTACTTTACCGCATAACAAAGGTCAAGTACTATCCTATCCATCAAAAATGATTATTGTGTAAGGCGATCTTCAGCTTTATTTGGAATCGGCAACATTATTGCTTAGTGCCAATAGATGTATGGAATTATGCTGTCAAAGATTAGTAAATTTTTGCGTTAAAAAAATAACTACTAAGTAGAACATTTATGTTAAATATAATAATTTAAACCATAAAATTAAGTTAATATTTAAATTTATGTAGCAAATATTAAAATATATCAAAAATATAACATATTTTCTAAAATTAACAAATTAGTTTTCTCTGTTGGGATTTTTTATCAAAACATTTTTATAAAAACATAAATAATATCCCACACAGAAAAAATTATGGCTGAAATTTTTCTAAATAAATCATTATTTGGATTTAAATTAAATTTAAAAGAAAATAATAATAATATTTGGTTTTAATATTCTATTTTATTGCACAGTAAAAATTATGACTATAATTTTTTAAATAAATACTCGTACTTATTTAACTTTGAACAAAATTTTATAAAAATTTTTTTTTGATTTTAATATATTATTTTATTGCTTATAAATTCATTCTAAACAATTGCTTGTTTTTGACAATTAAAAATATAAAAATAAATAAAATTATAAAAACGTTGATATAAAAAAATATAAAATCCATCATTTGCAGGAATCCAGTGGTAAGTTAGCTTAATTTTCGTATATATTTCATTAGCAAATATGTATAGTGATTTAGTTTTGTGTATCTTTTAGATGAATCAAAAGTATATGAAATATATGCATGTATGTAGCTATATAGCGCATAAATTATGGGGTCTATTATATATTGTCGTATAATTCCCAAGTCGATTAAACTATCTCCTTTCAATTGTGTGCCCGAACATGTAGCTTCCTCTCGTGATATAATTATGCGAAATTGACTGGACTTCTTGAAGATAATTTAATGTGTTTTAATTGTTATATCTCAAATTATTTAAAAGTATTTTGCGGAAATGGTCTTTAGCGGAAGTGGTCCTTAACAAAATGATACATATTGGCAATCGTAAATTACCCCATTGTACGGTTTTTGAGTTACTAAAGCAGAGTTGGTTTGTGCATTTGTTATATTCTATCTATTTTGGTTTCATTGAAACTTAGATATTTCACTCCGTTAAAAGGTATGTAAGTTGAATTCATTTAGAAAATACTACAATTGATAACGATTGCGTTTCTTTTTTTTTTATTTCATATATATCTTTTTTTCATATATGTATATTTTATATACTACTATACATGAATACATAAACTATTAGTTATGGCATCATTATTTTTTACTAGCATTACCGTTAAACTATATTTCATCTAAAAAAGTCTTCATTAACTAGTTAGTATTATATAAAAGTTTCGCTTCTCTACACCAAATTTTCATACATGCATTTACATGATAAAATAAAATACTAACATTCGATCCAAATTATTGTATATATTATAGAAAATGTAAAAAAAAACACTAAATAAAAAATAAAAATTGTTTGAAAATCTGCAAAAAATTTAATATTATTTTTATTGATTTTAATAAACCATATTATTGAATTTCTTAAGAATTTTCAAATATTCAAATTCATAAATAGTAAAAATATTTTAATCTGAAAAAGAATAAAATTTTTTTCAATAAAATACTTACGAATTTGAATATTTTATTTCACTAATTCAGTGATAGATCCGATTTCAGTAAAAAATATAATTGGTTTTATAAATTTAGTAATAGAATACGAAATTTTGTTTTTTTTTTTCTGTGCACACGAATTATTTTTTTAAGCTATTCCAATTACCATATTATTCAGTTATTATAATGGATTTTCTATATTGGGGACGGCAATATTAATGAAGTCATATTGAAATTATGACTTCATTAATATGGTAGCACATGAAATCGAACAAATTTGATTGGCAAAAAGTTCGGTTGCCACGACAAATCTGTTCTCTCTGTATACAAAAAAAAAAAAATTACGGAGTGCAGGAACGGCACTGATATCTCAGAATTTTTTTTATATTTTACTGAAGAAATCAACCTAATCGCCTCATAAGCAGCCGATATGCCGAACATTTGTATTCCATTTAGCTAGTATCTATTCCATTCAAATAGAGAAACTAGTTATCCTTGTTTTTAATTAAAAGTAAATATGAGAAAAAGCCACGAATTCCATTTTCTAAATAGGTGCAAGTTAAATAGATCATGTTTACAGGGAACACCACGGTGAGACACTGAAGAAATCTGACGACCGTCGTGGCTGACTTTAAAATTTTTACAATGTTTTCTTCCACAATTATTTCAATACACTTGAGCAATTTTCAAAAAATTCTTTGAGTAACTAAATTATAAAAAATTGAAAACTTATGAGAACATAAAAGTATAGTTGAAGGAAATTCGATAATCGGTTTGAAACTTTAAAAATACTTAAATAAGAATTAAAAAACAAAATAACAGGTTTAATAAAAATTATATAATTTTTGATTACTTGACACCCATGTTGTTCTTTTTTATTTATAAAATTATTTTTTTATTTTTTTCAGGCATTTTTTTTCTGAATGGTTCCCAGAGTCACTTGTGCAAGTAGAGTGAGTGAAGCATATAAACATGTCGTTGAACTATGATTAACTAACTTACTATTACTAACTTTACTTATTACACAGTGACATTATATCACTTACATACACACACACTTAAATCTTATACAATTATTTTATAAATGTTTTTATTTTTCTTTATTTATAATTTACCGGCAATTTTTTATGTTCTTTTTTATATTTTGTCAGTTTTTTTTTTTTTTTTTTTTTTGTATTTGGATTCCTTTAATTATAAGTAACCAACTAACTATTCTGTAATTAAAACTAGTTGACTGTTTAGTGTTTTTGGTTTGTTTTTTAATTACTCACAATGAACTTGAGATTTGTTCATAATTTTGTTTGGGTTTATTGTTTAGATTATTTGTGTAATAGTTTATCTTTTCATTTAGTTCGTTTAGTTTGGTTTGTTACTTGTGTTCTTTGTCTAATATTTTTTTATATATAATAAAAATTATAAAAAGTGTCATAAAAATAAAAATTATTTTTGATATAACAACTTAGTGAGTTTAAGTATGATTTAAAGTTTAACGTATACATTTGTATGTATTGTGGTATGAACGCCACAACTTTTGTTCTAAAGATTAAATGAACATGATTAGAAAATTTTTCTCAATCTTAGAACAAAAATATTACTTACTGTCTCTTAGATTATGACATTAAGTAAAGGTTGATAATATAATTTTTTATAACTTTTATTATTAGATTATATTCATATTAAAGTATTAATTCTATATTTATAAAATATTTCTAAGTATTTTCAAGATGCAAATAAAGATTTCAGTCATAAAAATATATTCAGTAGTAGCAGTGAAAGAAATTCTCTAGGGAAAATTATTTGAGAATGAATTGAAATTTTGTTGAGTTTGCATGAGCTTTGAAAAGGAGATGATAGCACAGTGGGGCACAATCGAAAATTTGTGGAAATAAACCTGTAACCTCTAACCCTCTAGCTAGATTTACATGAAATTTCACATTGTTGTAGCAGAGTTGTGCAAAATTACAAGTTTTAAAAGGTGGCCTCATAGATCCATCAAGGGCGGACCTATTGGGACTTAAAAGAGTGTACCTTTTACATAGATAATTTTTAATCGCTTGCCTCATTTTTGTTTCTTACCCGATTTCAAATATTTTAATATTTTTTAAAGCTCTCGATAAGGCCTACGAAAATCATGCTATTATTTGCATTTGAAATTTCAAATATCTCAATTTTGCAAGACTTTGGTTCAGCTTATTCATCATATAAAAATATATTCGTCTAATTTTATATATTTTTTTCATTTAAATAAAGAACAAAATTTTCTTTCAAATAAAAAAAAACAGAAAAATTGAAGTCCATATTTTTTCCGAGTCCAAAAATAAACGTTTTTGAAAGTGAAAATCGCAGAAATTAGGATATTTTGTGTTTTTTTTTTGGCCGAAAAAATTTCTTTGTGCTTTTTTTTTTAACTAAAATTATCCTTTAGAGTATTTACTAATTATATATTTTTTTGAAAGGTATCTTCGTGGACATGATTTTAAAATAGAAAATACTGGTTAAATATTAAAATATATTAAAAATTTAAAGTAACGTAGTCTTGGTTCAATAAAAGATATTGACTTCAATCTTTTTGTATGTGATTAAGAGTTATGTCAGCTAGATAATTGAGATTATATGAAGAAGTTAAGTCCATAGTTTTTCTAATTTTTGGAATTAAAATAAAATTTTTGTAAAAAATGGTTTTATAAGAAGAAACTTTAGACATTTGATCTGAAATAAAATCTTTGTTAGTTAAGATAATCAAAAGAAATTTTAGGCGATTGTTAACTTTATCATTCGAAATGATGAAGCGTAAAAAAATGTAAGATTTTAGGAAAAGAAATTCCACAAATTCCCAAAAATCCGGCGAAAATCCTAAAAATGTGATCATTTTAAATTTTATCAATAAAGTCCACATTAGTTGCAGATCTGGAAAAAGCCGTTAACGTAATCTTAAGAACACATGGTTGTTTCCGAAATTAAATTCAAAATATCGTTGCAGAAGAGGTAAAATTTGGGAGGGTATGTACTTAGTCGTATTGAATTAATGGAATCGTTTTCTATTCTAAAATTAGATTCCTGAAGGTACCTTTGAGAAAATCATATAATTGTTATATGTTCTAAAGGAAAATTTTGTTTTAGAGAAAAAAGAGTAAAGACACTTTTTCGGCCAAAAAAATCCTAATTTTTGCCATTTTCAATTTCAAAATCGTTTATTTTTGGGCTCGGAAAATATATCAACTTCAATTTTTTTTATTCGAAAGAAAAAAATTACAAAATCGGAAGCAAATGCTGGTCTACAAAATGAAAAATCTGGACCAAGATCTTACAAAATTGAAATAGTTGAAATTTCAAATGCATATAAATAACTTGAAATCTATAAGATATAAATAGCACAAATAAATATTCTATGTCATAGGTGCCCTATTTTGAGCCCCAATAGCTCTGCTCGTGAGAGTTTGTGAGGCCCCCTTTCCATACTGAAAATTGTACCCTCTATGTGATTTGAAGTAACAGATTTATTTCGAAAAATTTTCGATTCAGCCCCACTGTGCAACGTTAGTATTATATATACTAAGTTTGCAATTCCAAAATGAGAAAATTTTAATATATATCTCAATGAGTGCGAAAGGAAAAATATGAACTGTTTCAATTCTGTTGACATGTGAAAATTGTTGAAATCCACAATCAGCATTTTAGGATAATAGGTTTTGCTAAAACAATTTTCGGTGAATGAATCCAAAAATATACAATTTTAATTAAGTGCTATTCGTGCTCTATTTGCAATTTTGAAGAGGAAAAAAGGTGACCATAATAGGTTAATACAGAAAATAATCTCTAGATGAATTATAGGATCCTCCAGTTGAGTTGCAACTCAAACTCAAAGGAGTAAATAGAAAATGATAATCTTGTCAACAGCTAAGATAATATAACTTTGCCAATCCGTTTGTAATTTCTACAAATTGCATTTTATACCCCAAAAAATCGAAATAAAGAGAATAACTTACTTCGTTCGATCTTTCAAAAATCTGTCGGAATTTTTCTTTGGATTGTTCTCTGTGAAATTATCGAAATCATTCCATAAGCAGCTAGCTGCTGAAATTTAAAAAAAATCTAGCGCACTGTGGGCCACAAGTTAGATTTTTTTGTATTTCGTATTCAGCGACCACAAATATGTAAAGAGAGAATTTTGAACATTTCTTTTGACCGTATACATTACCGTTGCTCAATATGGTTCCCTTTTCGGAAAGAGTAATTCCACTGTTCTTTCAATAAGCTGTAGTCATGGAAGTCTATATACAAGACTATATATATAGATATAAACTATAGTCTAGTCTATATAGATATATGTACATGTATATAGACTATAGTCTACTCTATTGAATCTGCCATCTTTTATATCTTATTTTTTATTACAGAACCTTATATTTGATATATATGTTTTATGTACGAATTATGGCTAAAATTAAGGGATCGTGGCCCAGTTTGGTCCGCCATATTGCTTCTGCCTTTCTGAATTCGGAAAATCTAAAAAAAAATTCGTGTTCAGGTACCAAAAATCTGTTAAATGTGAATATTTAACATTTTGGCAGATATTAAACAAATTTTATATGGAAAATGCTCATATGTCATAAACCAAGTATTCTATGGCAAAAATTGGCTGCTTGAAGTCGCCTTGGTGAATTATTCAATAAAACACCTATTTTCAAAAATGTACTCGTTTCGTAAATTTTTCCCATTAAATAAATAATTTTGGAAAAGTACCAATTTACAAAAAAGATCCAATTTTCAAAAGAAAAAAGAAGGGGAAAAAACAAATAAAAAAAATCCACTTTTCAGCTTTTTTATTTAATTTTTTTTTTAGCTTTGATTGACTAAAGCTTAGGCAAGGCTTTAACATGGCTCATATTTGATTTTGAAGAAATGAATATAACGTGTCATTACTCGGCCTAAAATGTTTGCTATAACTCTTAGGAGCTTCTCTAATTTTTGGGTTTGGGTTTAATTATTGTTTCTTTTTATTTTTCTGAACCAAGCTTTATTTCCTTGCTAAGCTTTTTTATTGAGTACAAAGGTATTACATTAGTTTTGTACTCAATCAACATTTGTTAGTAAGTTAAAAAAAAAAGTTTAAACAAAAATTCAAATTTTATTTTGTAAATTTTTCTTTGACTGCCATCTGCATGCGGACAAATAACCGGATTTCAGGAAATCGATCTGCTATTAAATCTGACATGGCTCTAGAAGATATTGTAATCAATCAAGAAAGCTAAGAAAAATTAAAAGCAGTAAGAGTTATTACTAAAATTTGGTGACATGTTTTATTCGAAGACATACTTTATATAAAAAAATAATTATCAGATTTTCTATATTCACGAGCCTTGCAGTAAAACATTTTGTTTATATGAACGTAGATGAGCACTTTATTTTTCTTTTCAATTCCTACAAAGAACCACTAAAAGTATTATTTTATAAAATATCACTATTTCAATTTCAAAGAAAAAGTATTACTTCTTTTACTTTTTGAGTATTTTTTGTATAACCGTAAGTAATTTAGTACGTCCAAAAAAACTGAAGACTTAAAATTTTATTATATAATGGTTTATCGTTAAGCTTCGCCCAACAATAGAAAACTACATCAGGGCTCATTCTGATAAAGTGAATTGATACGATATCTAATGGGGTGATCATATTGTAGTTATAGAAATCGTCCGTATATCTATGCCTATGTAATAACTAAATATTGTTGTTTTTGCAAATTATACGATGATACCTCTGAGCATATTGTCTGCTATTTTTTAAAAGTTTCTTGTCACTCAAGGACATATGCGATCGCTCAACAACTAGGGCTATTACCTTTATACGAAGCGTAGATTTAATTGATGGGATGAATTTAAGAGCTGCACAAATGTTTTAGTTAGGTCGCTGATCATTTAGGGGTTTGAAAATACTTAGTAAACTTTTTTGACTTTTCTAACATTAAACTTCTCATAAATAATCTGAAATGGGAAAGATTGAGCCAAGTTTAAATTTGTAATATCAAATTCATGCCAGTAAATATTAATATGTCTTTTATTTCGTAAATAAATTTCACTTTTATGTTAAGATTCCTACATGTGTAAACACTCTGCAACAAATTACAGCGATTGCTATTTATTTACTTAGGATTTGACATCATCGTCATTTAAATCTTAACATGATTTAAAACATAACACCGACAGTTGTCAAAACATTTACTTATGACACATATTTAATCAGTAACTTGTTGCAAATAAAAGCGTCAAGTGTACTACACAAAATACAAATATTTTCGTTCATGCAACCAACCAACAATGAAATCTGTCTAGACTAAAATCGAACAAAAAAAAAAAAAAATGTATTTAGTATTTTGGCCAAAAACACCACCAATAAAATAAAAACTGACTGACGATAAATCTTTTTGCTAATTGTATGATTAAAGCCAGTTTAGAGAGCTCAAATAGACAACAAGCAACTAAAATATTTAAGTATAATAAAAACAGATGGATTGTGTAAGTCCATAAGTTAGTAATGTTTTGCATACAACAGCAGTGATTTACTCCAAACAACAATAACTACAGCTAAACTCTAGTTACTTGATTTAGGAGATTTATGTAAATTTACCTTTTTTTTTTGCTTTTTTGCTTTACAGGCACAACAAACAATTAGATGAAATAGAGAAAAGCTGTGATAATGCTTAAAAATCATATACACATAGACATTGTTGTAGACAATACTACCAAGATTTATAAATATTTCTACAAGATTGTAGGTAGTTAGTTAGAGAGAGAGAGTGAGTGAGATAGTTAATGAAGAGTTAAACCTTAGTTTAACAAGTGATAAGTCGCCATAATAATAGTTTAAGTTTTTCAATCTACGTGCTTCTACTACTACAAGGGATTTAACGTTATGCTAAGATTATCCTGGGTTAATACAGAGATAAAATATTTATTTTTTCAGAGAGTGGAATGGAGAAGACCAGCAATTTTAAGATTTTAATGTAGTTGCTGTCTTTAAAATAGTAAAACTGCGCAATTTCCAATGGTATAAAAGGATGACAAAAGGATTAAATATTCATAATCAAACAATGTCTTCTGTGTTTTAAATTTACTAGGTGTAGCCTTGTTTGTAGTTGTGATAGGAAAAATTTCTAAACTATTGTGTGTTTATATGTATTACAGGAAATCCTTTGGTTAGACATTTAAGCCCTTTATTGATTACAATAGATTACTATCTTTTGAAATGCTGCAAAACCCTTACTGCTACTCTTTACTTTAAATCATCTTACTCATTTGTGTATATATTTGGCCAATTTTCATTCTAAGTATATTTACCTGTTTTTATTTTGCTGAGTTTCTAGTAGTACTACAAGTGTCAAGTGTCACTTTGAAATACATAAATATTTTTTAAATAATTTGTTTTCTTCTGTTTTTTGTTTTGTCCAAACATTTTTTTGAATATTTGCATGTGTCTAAGTATTTAATGACTTAATCTTCAAAAAATTGAATTGTATTGTCGTCTCGTCCATTGACTGATCGGCTTCAATTGTTTGAAATTTGAATATTGTGGTATTTTTAAAAGATTAGCAATATGTTTTAATAATTTATAATCTTTATTTTTTATCATCATTATCATTTTTCATGTCTACTTGAGATGTCTTTAAATTTTTAATGTTTAGTTTGTTTGTTTTTAGATTTTGTTTGGCTATTTGTTTTTATAAAGGTTATAATCATACATAACTCTTAAGTCCTTTCAAGCGAAATATGACTAGGGGAAATTTCTCGTTTTTAAGTAAAAAGGATAAAGATGTAGAGAAGAAGTATGAAACACTATAAGTATTAAACCAAATAAGTAGAAGAAATAATTTCGATAATATAAAACCACTTGAATACTTAAATTTGGAAAAACTTTTGCATATAAATGGTTGTTTCTATTAGCAAAATTATCAGAAGTTATAATTAAATCAGCAATAGTTTCAGATCTCTACAAAATTCAGAATAAAATTTATAGTGTTTTCAAACAACCAAAATCAGTAGCACTATTTATTATCTATACAATTTTCAAGACTAAACAAAAAACTCATGCCATATTCCTCTTATTTAAAATATTCTTTTAAAATACCACACAACAAGAATAACTTATAAACGTATGAGATCTCTCATAACTTTAAGAAAAATCTAAAGTTTAAAGGATTTCCGCTTTTTTTTTGTTGGTTACTATTATTTGCTACAATCATACATTTATAGCAACATGATCAGTAATGTTGGTCACATATTAAATAATACTTGGTCGTACTCTTCAACATTGTAGTCATCATCACCATCATCAGCAACAACAGCCACAAGATCGCTATATGTAAGTAAGCGAAATGTAGTCGTATAATGTTCAAGATATTTGTAAGATTAATTTACTACTACAATTTTTGCGCTCAATTAAAGTATCGATATCATTCATTGCGTGTAATTAGTACGTAAATATTAACATTGTCGAGACTCATTAGCTGACAAGGAATAACTGCACGCACTTTGTCATACATTTTAATTTTTTCTCTTATTTTCCGTACAAAATAAAAACAATCGAAAATGATAAAAAAATTAAATAAAATAAAAGTTAAATATACACAGATGTAGTGTATGAGCTGGCTGGACTCGTAACGTATGATAAAAACGTATACGAGTGCATTAGCAATTATGCTCATTATATTTAATTATAGTTAGCAGTAGTAGTAGTAGTTGTAGAAAGAAAACTTGACTTAACTAAAGTTAGTAGCAGACAGCAGGCACAAACTAGGATCTTATAAAAAAAAAATTAAAAAAAAAAACACAAAAGATTTCCTCAAGAGTTGAGGCATTGATGCATGTATCAACATTTTTAGATAGCTAGATAAATTGCTGGATGGCTATTTGGCTAGGATGGCTTGGAAAAATCGAGTCTACTTTATAGTGTTACATGGATAGTTCGTAGTCATCTGGATGTTTTGCACTTAAATTTCCACTAGTATGTTAGCCAAGCAATGATGAATTACAAGTAGTAGTTTTAGCCTGATCAAGGATTTAACAGCCACACAATGAATTATTACAGTCTCATTATGTGCGATGAGTTATGTGCGGAGCATTACTTTTCGTCATAGAGCGTGTGCTCTTCCCCAATGCATCTAAAAAACTAACTAACCATCCAACAAAACATTTGCACTTGCACACACTTGCTACTTATTCACAACTACTACCAATTGTTGTCGTATGTACGCATGCGCGCACGTACTGTTTGTTCTCTACTGCCAGCTTTGTAAACGTAAATACGGTCACCTAAATCGAGCACTTAACAAATGATTTACATTCCAAAAGACAGCAAATACACCGCTTTATTGTATGTGATGTTATGCATTGTTATGCGCGAAAAGCCATCAACATCATTGTTGTTGTAGCCGTCGTCATCATCATCTTTCGACCAGCAACATCAACCACCATAATAAAAAAGCATCATTCAACCTAACTAAGAAATCAACTTATCCAACCATTCAGTTAGTCAACTACAAAACATCATCTCATTTTGTTTTTGTTTCATGTATCACACACACGTTCATCATCGGACAATCTAAATGTTTTCCTTAACCACTTGGGAGATGGTATATTTTATTGTGAACTATTTTTTGGATATTTTGGAATTCAAAATATATACTTCTCTATTTTGATTTTTGATATCGTAGACAAATTCATAGTTTGACAAAAAACTCGAAAGAAATCGGTCGAAAAGTAGTTCCGAAAATAGGAAAAAGTTTATAGATGTGTAAGAAATATAGTTTATCATATGACGCACAAATGATGCAATGCTTGTCGCAAGTTACATGTCCAAATGGTAAAAACTTGCAGTCCAATGTTTTTGGCCGAAAAATCATCTTTATAGCCAAGATATATTTTCGTACTCTCAAAATAGTTCATGATTTTCTGCTCTTCACTGAATCTCTAAGGTTACCAAAGTATTACCAGACCTTTACGTTTGATAAGCTCATAACGTTTTTTTTTTTTTTTTTTTTTTTCTTTGAGCACCCGACGCACAGTGCTTTATTCCCATACAACGATGGAACAAAAGTAGAAGACGTTGTCGTAGAATATTGCGTACCAAATATTATTTTAGACTTAAAATTAATAAATACGAAGTTTTGATATTCTAAAATTAAAAAACTAAATTTCTTCTAAAATACTGGTCAGAACTTTATCAAAATTTGTAGTGGCCTTTAAACATAAATTGTTTATGTGACAGCTAATGTTTTTTTAATCGAAACAATGACACGCCTACCTCCCATATATCCTGAAATTAAAAAAATGATTTACCAAAATTTGTAATTGCAGTTAAATATGAATTATTTATACCGGGACAAGAACCCCCCCTCTCATATATTCTGAGATTGGAAAAATTATTTTCAGCTAAAATATTGGCCCGAATTTTTTTTTATAGAAGGAGGTGTCGTAGAAACTTGGTACACAAATTACTTTAGGCTCAAAGTGAATATATAGAAAATTTTGAAAAAATCGGAGCAAGGGCACGCCTACCCCCCATATATCCTGAAGTGAGAAAAATGCATTTTCTTGTAAAATACTGGTTAAAATATTATCAACATTTTGCGAAAGCTACTGGAAACAGATTTAATATAAGCAAGGCTATATCTACGTCCTCCAAATCCTGTTATATTCTGATATTATTTTAACTTCTGCACCTACATTTTCTCTTCAGTAAATAATTAATTTGCCTAAATTTACCCGATTTCCGGTTCGTATATTGTATTTTGACTAGTTTTCAGTACTGTATTAAATACTAAAGTAATATCATTTTAATATCACGAAATATTTTAACAAAAGGAATTCTTAGACTTTTGTGTAAGAAAAAGAAACTAAGGTATTTTTTAAATTATTTTCTTTTTATAGTTCTTTTTATATAATAAAAAACAATACTTACTTACAGAATTAATAAAAAAATTATAAAATTTATTATTATTTTTTTAATACTACATCGAACTTATGTAATTTTTTTATAAAAGTAAAAATGCTCTATAATTAGCGCCATCTTGTACATTTTCAGTGTACTATGTTGAGTCCAAAAATATATTTTTTCCTTTCTCAGTTATTTTTTAAATTTTGTAAAATTGTTTATTGTTTTTTATTTTAACTTAACAAAATAAATTACGTTAACATTAAGAACTCTTTTAAATTGAAAACAGGAAATCAGACACTTTTTCAATTTAACTTTTTTTTTAAAGCTGTGGCAAAAAATTAATCTATTAAATAACTATAAAAAATTATACAAACAGTAAAAAAGGAGTATAATTTTTTATAATATTTTTATGTCCTTCAGCAAATTTAAGTAATTTTTAAATTTTAAATAAAAAATATGCTTAATTTGGGAAACATTATATTTAAAAAATAATACCAGTTTTAATTGGCAAATATACTGGTGTACTGAAGAAACAAAACTTTGACGTATTCGATCAAGAAATTAATTTTTGACAATTTTTTTCCCCGAAACAGTTAAAAACCTCCTTTTTTGTTAATTAATATTGGCTTTAAATTCTCTGATTTTAGCGCCCTCTCGTAGCAACAAAAATAATTATTTATAATATTTTTTTTTTTTAAATCATATAAGGTATATTTTCGCTTTTCTAAAAATGTATATCTGAACTCAGTTTGAAAAAATGTTTTCATTTTGGTTTTTGTTTATGGGACAAGCACTGTGCGACGTTGCTCTAGAGTCGTTAATATACCCAGAAAAAGTAAAAATTTATTTAATCACCAAAATAATTCATTCAATTTAAAAATTGTTTAAATTTGCACCTCTCACGATTATATCAATTACACATAATTGTGAAAACTGGAAAAAAAATTATGGAAAAATTCGGTTAACATAAAATGTTAATACGTTTCAAAAATAAAATATACAATCCTTTCTTTCTTTTTATCAAACTCAATTATTAAAAAATCCATTATTAGACGGCTAAATCATCAAAATCTCACACTGTGCTGTGGTCTTAAAGTAATTCATTCCCTTTGGACCAGAAATTGTTATAAACAAATAAATTATTCTATTTACCATGTTGTTACCATTGCTAACAAAAATTAATATACTTGTAATTTTTCTTCCTAATTTGATTTAAAATTATTTAAAAAAACATCAAAAATGTCTGTGTCCTTCGAAAACATTTATAACCAATTAATAATTGGTTGAATCAATTAATTTTTTGATTAAATTTTGATATAGAGCCAAACAGTGTTATTAAATTTTTTTGCCGATTTTTTTTTATAAAATTAACAATTAACTGAATTAATTAATTTTTCAATTAAATTTTTAAATTAAACCATACAACAGTGTTAATTGAACAAAAATTTAGGTAGCTTTTTCTGTGTATAGACAACGGGTATCAACTTGGATAGATACAAAGCATCTAGTGCGGGGAGATCTTAAATTTTGTAGTTGTCTACGGTTTTCTCTAAACGATCTTCGCTTTTAAACAAATCTGGTTTCAAACATCTTAAACGTTCTATCAAATGTTCAGAAGGGCTTAAAGTTGGAGAAGGAGAATCTAGCTTAACACCATAGCAAAGATTATCCAAATTATTAAGTCTTACTAAAAATTACAAAGATTCGGAACTTTCTATAGCCGAAAGACTGGCATTCAATAATTTTCTTTTTCCAGCTCGTGATCAGTTTTTTTGCTCATTTTTTTACTGACTAAATTCAGCCAATTTGATTTCCAATTTTTTGCCTTTAAGCGATTAGGATCTTCTACTATTGGACTTTGCTAACTTATGCTAAAGGGTCCTAACCTGCCTCTTTGGTTAAGTGTATTTCAAAATGAGACGTTGTATTGACCACAAAGTAAACGCCACATTTGGCATTCTGCATTATTTGATCGCTCAATGGACAAAATAAGTCACAATTAAACGATGGCTTAAAAGCGAACATAACTATAGCTTAAATTCGTTCGGATTTATGCTTCAGAGTCCATGAAATTTTGGGAAGATGGACATTTGAACGATTGATTGATTGATTTCAGCATCAAAATGCTCTAATTGGAAAGCCCTTTATTTCCAACTTATCGTTCTCCACGACTGTGAATAAATTACAAAATTATAGGAAGATTTTAGGACGAAAATACTACACTTATATCACAACAGGTTAATCCTTTTCACATTTGTTGCAGTTGTTGCATTATTTAATGTTTTTGTGTTGCATGAAAGCATACATATAAACATTGACTGCTAAAACGCTTCCTCGCATAAATATCGGCAGCAATTACTCAGTCATAAGTTTTGCCACTCACAAATACTCAAAGTAACAAAAAAACTTTAACCGAAACAAATAAAAGTTGCAACACAAACACACACGCAGAAAGGAAGAAACTTAAATCTTATGCCACATAAGTATGTATGTATTCATAACTAAATATGCAGCCGCCTGGTAACATGACATGGTTTGCTTAAATTTTGCATGGATAATGTTATTTTTCTTATACGATTATTATTCCTTTTCTTATTTTTGTATCTTTAGCTTTATACTTACATACGTATGTATGTATGTATGCATGTATGTATGCATGTATGTATGTGGCATGTAAGTTAGTATGTACATATGTATGTAAGTAGTAAGTGTCATGCCGTTGGGTAAATTGTAACCTCATACTCTTATATACATACGTATAAACTCATATTTGTCTGTAAGTCCATCTATTTCTTGAGTCTTTGTCTCAACAACAACTATCAAAAGTTTGTGTGCTCGTTTGTGTTGTTTTGTCGCTATATATCTTTATGTTGTTGCTTAAGACGATAGATGTCTGGCTGGTATGGTCAGGAGAACGAAAATCATTTACTCTTACATTCATTACAGCCGCCAGACATATTTTGGTGCAACACACATGTATACATACATATCTTTGAATATTTACATCAGCCAGTTAGCAAACCATCCAGCCATGTGCTTTAGTTTAGTTAGGCATCCTTTGAAGCCCCTTTCACTTACTAAGTTAGCCATAATATTGTGTGTGCTTGCTAGCTGGCTGGCTGGCTAGTGCTGCGTCTGGGCGGTAATTTGTTAAAGCTTCTTTACTTTTCAACACTCTACTTTAGCGGCAACCGTTTACTAACTTGTTACCTTATTTATCCTCTTACTGTTACTACTACTACAACTACTGCTGCTGCTGTTGCCACTATTGCTCGATATGTTTATTCTCAAGCTCATATTCATTGTATACATATTGCTCTGTTGATACCAACTTAATTGTTACCCTTACTGGTGGTGCGCCATCTCTTCGTTACATACAACATAAATAAACATGGTTAGTTATATGTACAATATCTGAATGTACGTGAGGCAGTGTGACTGTAAGCTTGTACAGATGTATTAAAAAAAAAGTTGAGATAGTTGACGGCCTGGGCCTGCCTGGATGATACATTTTATACAGTCTCGTCACATTCACATATTTGTGATGATAAAATATGTTGTTTCACCAGATTCATTGAGTGCTTCATGTCGCATTTGTGTTGAGCTTTTTATTTTACCATTTTCTTGAAGTTTTCTTTTTCACTTTTTTTTTATTCAGTTTGCTTACCGCTGTGGGTACCAAGAGCCCACAGTCTTTCATAATTTTTCATTATTTTGTTAAGTTTTTGTTGTTGCTTTAGTTGTGATAATGAGAATGTTGTAAAAAATAAAGGATAAAATCATTATTAAAACAAATCATTTAAAATTTATTTTAATACCGAAAGTCAGTTATATCTGAACGTTAAGGTGGCAGCCAATTCATGACTTTTGAGATTTTTGAGTAGAAATGCAGGAAATTTTTAATCAAAACATAATACTCGTAATTATTATCGTGTCTCTATATCTATATGCAAATATTAACGGTGAAGGCTAAATTTTCTTATTTTCATCATCACATGGTCGGATGCATTCTATAGGTCCAATTTTCAACGACCTGAATTCAATAGAGAAAAACAACACAAAATAAACAAAACTTTCCTTTAAAATTTAATTAAAATTATACTCGTGACACATGTTTTCACTAGCGCACAATATTTTTATCATTTGTTCACGCACATTTATTTTATTTTAACTCCCGTAGCACGAATATTTTTCACAAACTGAAAAAAGAAGTTTTTATATTATTTATTTATTTATTCCAGTAGCATAAAACCTTCAAGGCCAAAAAAAAAATACATAAGTTTTAATTCTTATAATGGTTCTCCAACCATAATGCAAAACAAAGATAAAAAGGAAGTTATCTAAAAAACCTGAGATTTTCGCCTTTAAAACGCAATTATGCGTCAATGACTCCATTTTTAATCAGTTAACATTTTTCCAGGTGAAGTTTCATAATTAGAATTAACATTTTATTTCATTATTTATTATTATTTAATTAATTATTTATTTATTTGATAATTTTATTATTTATTATTTAATTCTTTTTGACATTACTTTGTGGTATATTGAAATATTAATTGAACTAAGAAAGTTGCTTTTGGTATTAATCTAAAATAATTTAAAATAATTTTAAATTATTTTCATATTCACCAAAAAAAAAAAAAATGTTATATTATATTATATTATATTATATTATATTATATTATATTATATTATATTATATTATATTATATTATATTATATTATATTATATTATATTATATTATATTATATTATATTATATTATATTATATTATATTATATTATATTATATTATATTATATTATATTATATTATAATATATTATATTATATTATATTATATTATATTATATTATATTATATTATATTATATTATATTATATTATATTTATAATCGTGGATATAATCCGCAGTAAAAGATGAAAATTTATTAGAATCTACTGATGTAAATGTAATGAATTATATTTAATCATTTTTGAATACTCTTTTGTGTAACTATGTGTGTTTATTCCCTTCAAACATTTGGAGGATAAATTTGTTGCATATAGTCCAGACATCACTTATTAGCCACTTCTAGATGATTGTCGGAAGATTGTTTGTAATTTACAAAAAAGAAAAAAATACATAACTATTACGCATTAATCGTCCAGACGTCACTTCTTAGTGAAGATGATAGAGCATTACTATAGTCTTTTCATCTTCCAAAAGTATACTCTGTAGTCTCTTCTGGAAGATAATAGGGTGAAAGTTTAAATTCAACAAAAAAAAAAAAAAAAAACAAAAAAAAAAAAACAAAATACATTATTAGTATTGCTAATTAATTATCCTGGTGTGTGTTAGGAAGATTGTCAGTTTTTCGTGAAAAGAAAAGAACACAATAGAGAAGCAGGTAAAATCATAAACTTTAGTAAAATTTTAACTTAGGTACAGCTTGGCTGTAATATTAATTATAAGAAGAAAATGTTCCTGGTAATTAAGTGTTTTTGTATAGTTTATTAAAATAATATTTTGTAAATAATCAACAAAAAATTCTTTATAAAAGCATTATTAAACTTTTAATTAGTAATATCGCACTTTTCTTACATTCTTTTTTAGAAAAAACTCAATCAAACAGACAAGTATTTGTATATTTAAATAAGTCCAAAACTTAGCTTGTAAAAAAGTTTTGTCACATTTTCTGCACAAAAGGTAATATAAACATACATAATCTAATTATATTTTTTTTCTTTTTAATTGTCTTTTCTTCTTTTAAAGGTACACAAATTTACTAGAAGTTTCTAATGAGGATTTTATTTGGAGTTCTCTAAATATAAAATTAATTTTTTGTGAATTCTTGTTACTTTTGTAATGTAAATGTGTGAAATAAAAATAACTACGAAAACGTTAATTTTGTTTACAGATATACAAATAGTAGAAGTGCAAAATTATCTTCTAGAAGAGACTAAGACGGGCATCGTCCGGGTGTCGTCCTGAAGACTCTTCCACGACGAACAGTTCCTTCCGACAGAAGATGATTTTTGTGAAACTTTGGCAATAGTTTTGCCGATAAATTTCAACTTTTGGAAGACTCTTCTTAGTGACTTCCGCAATAGAAAATGTTTGCAGGGTTATGAGTGGTGAATGTGAATGTTCAGCACTAATGCTCAGAAATAAAATTTTATTAACACAATCTTAAAGTTATTATTATTTTTTTTTTGCAACAGAGAGTTAGACTTTTTGTAAGCCTACCATTCTATGTTAGATATATCAATGTTGCTATTTTTATTACAAAGGATCACGGAAGCTCTGTGCAACAATCAAAGGAAGAAGGCCAATAAAAAACTTGGACATACTGAGTGTACCCCTGCTGGAAATAAAAACTGCATTACATTTATAAATTGAGCAAGAACAGGCCCAAGTTCTAAAGCGATATTCGCTATGTTGAAGGCTGCGAAATTCCAAGTTCTCTTAAACGGCAAGGAGTACTTGAGACAGAACTCCTGGACTTTCATGTAGAGATGGCGCCAAAATAATGTGACCGCCACAGACTTTTAACATCGATTGGAATTTGTATAAATTGGTCCCTCAATATGTCCGTCCGTTAAGATAATTTTGACCTCGAAGATATTTTGTTGTTCAAAATCACACGGAAGTTTCTGACCTTGTATTAAAATATTCCAGTCCCCGTTTTCCAAAATTCGAAACATTTCCATACAATCTGCTATCACTTTTATATATCTGTTTATAGTTTAAAAAGCTGTTGGTAGTATGCCATTATAGTAATAATTTAGATACTTTGTTTTAATATTACGCTGCAATAAAATTAACATTATGGAGAGCGCTGTATTTAATAGAAGTGAATGTGTCAGGTCTAAGTTCAAAAAATTTATAATTAATAAGGGAGATTGGGGCAAAGTTTAATTTAACTTCAATCAAATACTCATCAATAATCCTTTCAAGCTCCCAATGGAACTGTTATATGTAATGAATTATTGTCTAAAGTTTTGTATAAAAATAATAATTATTATTTATCTTTTGGTATTAATTTTCCACGTTTTTTCAAAGCAATTTTTTTGAGTAAAATGAGAAATGTTGGGCTAAAGCGGAAAGTATAAAAATGGCATGTTTAAAGGTATTTAGTATTTATTAAATATTTTTAAATGATTGTTGCATTTACGAGGCCACTCGAATACCAATTACCTATTGTAAAGTAGAAAATGAATTTTGAAGAAATTTAGAACTTTGTGCTATTTTGTTATTATTATTTTTTGTAGTCTAAAGTTTATTTAAAAATTTTTGTATTCTATAAATTTCCCCTTGCAACAATTTAATATATTGTGTTAATTTAAGCCATTTAGGAGAAGCAAAACATCAGCATCAAAAATACGAAAACATAAATAAATATTTTGCTAGGCTCAGTTTGCATTACATTCACACATACATAGTATAAATTACAAAATAAAAAAGAAACGAGCCAAAAACGTGGCGGTAAACATTTGACCGCATGCCAAAAACGCGTACGCGTTTAAAATAAAAATATAATCCCGCTGAGCATAACTAAGGTGACGACATCAACACCATCAGCAATAGCAGCAACAACTTCAACGACTTTAACTATGATAACAAAGATGACAATAATGAAAACGTCTTTTTCTCTCTCTTATAGATAAATGCATTTTTACAGGAGATCATATAGGGGATATTGTTAGTCAGCTGGAGGCCACAATGTGGCCAACAGTTACGCTTTAATTAAGTCAACGATTATCGTAACTAATTGCAATTACATGGTCGGCTGGATTATAAATATGTGACGGCGGTAAATTGAGAATGGAACAGTGTGTAGGGAGAGAGAGTGAAGAATATTAAATTGTTCACAGTGATCTTTGGAAGTGGCTTTTTTGGACAAACGCAAAAACCTAGCGTGTGGTTTCGCTGTATGAAACTTAATGTTTGACAACGATATAATCATAAAAATACGCAACAACAACAGCAAACAAATACATATATACAAAGAAGATGTTTGCAAAACTTAAGCCTTGAAAAGGGATTTCATGGCTTTTAACAAACAACACAAACACACAATATCTTTAAATAATAAAAAAGAGAAAACAAACTCTGCTAAGTTAGCTAGTTAGCAGACTAGGTAACATAGTAAGTAAGTGATCGAATGACTCACTTCCAATGATGAAATGACCTTTTTCGCCAATTCCTTTAGGAGCGCATTAATGAAATTGTCAAATAAAACATCTGCAAAAATCATATTTTGATGCCCACAAAATAATCACATGCAGTATTAGTATTAAATACACCTACTCTAGCCGGGTTAACATGCGAGTAGGTATTACAATGAAGGACAATGTCGAAGGCAAGGAAGACAAAAAAGGATCGATCGTTATACACTACTTATATACTTGTACTATACTAAAGTGCATATCATTTGCGTTTGTAAAATAAACTTGGAACGAATTAAAGCATCCATTGTCATTTAAACGCGTAAAACGTGTTACACACTTTGATCACGTTCTCACCACTAAATACAATAACTATGAAGAAAATAGCATTTTGTTGCGTTTTATACATATCACTGTCTTACTTTTGGCTCGTTATTCGCTATTAAATATGCTTGTCGCGTTTAGACGACTAAAAACAAATGTAAAGCACACGGTTTTTATTTTTCAGGTACTACGTACATATGGAGATCTGATTTTTGTTGTATTTATGTGTATATTTAAGTGTTGTTAGTATGTAAATATATATATATATATATATATAATATATATATATAAATATGGATGTATGTATGTATGAATGCATGTATGTATGTAGAGTGCAGCCAAAGTAAGCATAGTGATCTTTAAGCAATAAATCAATTACCTTACTGTACCATCCATCCAGTACCCAGTTAGTTAGAGAGATGTTTTTATTGTCATGGTCGTTATTGTCGTTACTAATGTTGTTGGTGTGTTAGTTTAGTTAGTAGCAGTAGTAGTGTAATAGTTTGAGAAAATAAGAATATATGTACATACAAACACGATCATGTACATACATACGTATGAAGTAGTTAAACAGGATGCTGCATGTGCGGTATATTTCCAAAAATGCAATTCTTGGAATGCAACAGCGCCTAAATGTTTTCTTTTTTTTTTTTTTTTGTTTTTTATTGTCTTTCTTTATAATATTCTTATTTTCTTTTATTTTGTGAGTTTCTTACGTAGTGTCTATACTAGCCAAACTTTTATCAAGGCAAACGTCAAAATCAACATACGAGTACATAAGGTAATCTCGGTGAAACAGCTGTTTATGATTTTTATTGTTACAGTTCTCAAACAGAATATATAAAAGACATTGTTATTTTTGTTGCCAACTTTCATAAACTCGGGTTAGTTTTGACGTTTGTCTTGATAAAAAATTTTCAAATATAGACGCCACGTTAAGATTTAAGAAATAAATATTTGATATAGTTTTTAAACTGATTATTTTTTTTTTTTTTTGTATATAAAAAAAAAACATTTTTAAGTCGTTATTACTAAATATAGAAAGAGATAAAAATATTTATGTAACATAGAAACTGAGGTAGGTTAAGGCCGAATTGTGGACTCGCTACTCGGAGGTTTTTTAATTAAAGTTTTTTAGAAATTATTAAATCGTTAATTTGTACCTTTGAATCAATGTCGGTAATTATCTAATATTCCAGCCAAAAGGGTTCAGATTTTTTTCCTTTTTTATATTTATTTATTTTTATATAATTTCCCTTTCAAACGGTACTTTTCTATTTTTTTAAAGTATTATATATTTTGGAAATAAATTTGGATTTTTTTTTAGAAAAACTACTTGGAGAAGAGGTGGGATTATGCGCCATATTTTTGTTCAAAGTGTTCTGTTTTTATAACCGTAAACGATATCTGTAAACTTTGTTTTGACTACAGACTTAGATATTTTGGCTTTAATTTAAGTTCTTTTGATCCTATTTCTCCTTTTTCGTTAATTAGACTCTACACCACAATATATGGTTGCGATATTAAGCGTTTGTACCGATGTCAATAACTTTGGTCCTAGGCCCACCTTTAAGTATACCATTCAACCGAGAATCACTTTCTGAGTAATAAATACTATTTTTAGAAGTTGGTACATTTTCTGATTTTTATTTCTGTTTGAAAGTTGCAACTTTAGTTTTGAAAGTTTGTATTTTTTTTAAAGTCGGTACATTTTTTATGATTTTTATGAAAAGGATATATGTGCTCTAGAATGGCCGCGAAATTATGCAAATTTTCAAACATTATTTTTTAACATATTTTTCTTGAAAAAATGCTACTTTGGGGCATTTGCTAATACTTTCTTGTTTGACTATTTTCATTTATCATTTGCAATGAAACGTAATAAAACAAAGATAAAATTTTCGCAAAATTGTTGCCAAATTCTTAAAATTATCAGTATATTTAATTTTAAATAATATTTATAAAAACAATTTATATTTCCGAAAAAAGTAATCACAATATTTATATTTTTTTTTCTCTGTGTACTAGGATTAAGAACACCGTTACCGTTGAGAATTTTTAAAAAATGTCCAAAAAAGGGATTTTTTTTAAAGGGGCCAACTGCTTCAATACCTTAAAAACTCCTCAAAATTTGTCAATTTTATAAAAACAAAACCAAAAAGCTACTAAATACAATTTTATTGACAACAAAATAATTTATTTATAATAATTTTTATTATTGCAAAAAAAGGATTTATTCATAAAAAGGGTTAACATAGAATTATATTTTTTATTAATTAAACTTCCGTACTTTTGTCTCGATCCAACTCAAGTCTTACAAGCCTACGTCTAACAAAAACATTCCGCTGAGGAACTGCTATGAGCCAAAGTAAAAATATAAATTTAGATATAAGCATTCATCAAATCAATTTTTTTAATTTTCACAATGCGGTCTCAAAATATGCGGAATTTCATGTTTAAATAATTGTTCATAAACTTTATCATTACCTTTAGTTTTTAGCAGTTTCAGTTCATTTATAAATTCTTCTGGCTTTTTTACAGCACTATATTTGAAACAATCTCAAAATTAATGGAATTAATACATAATGGGTCGAGATATTTCAAACAACTTAGTTTCTCGTCATTTAGCACATAGTCTAAAAAGTCACCATTTAGTAACTTTAAAAAAAGGGTCCAAAAAAGTAGCCAGGTGACTGACTGGTAATAAGAATTATTTATTATTTATTAAAAAAATATAATTAAATAAAATGAATAAAACAAATTTTCATTTAAAAATAAAAAATAATAATTTCTCAAAAGTTATAACCTGAAATAAAAAACATTAATTTTGAAATTACGCGCACTTAACTTATATGCAAGTATGTCTAAGTTTTTGTTTTAAAAAATTAAAATAATGAAAAAAAAAAAAATAATAATAATAATAAAATAATATTTTCTTGTTAAGGAATTAAAATGACTAAAAACCGGTTAACTGTTTTTTTCAAGACTCCAAAACAGTTTTTTTTTTCTAAAATGAGAATTTTCGATTTTCAAAATTTTCGGTTTTCAAAAAAACTTGGTTTTTTGGATTTTTTAATTGGTACACGTTTTTTGAAATTAGTAATTTGTTTGAAATTGTAAATATTTTAAAACTTTAACATTTTTTGAAAAATTGTACTTTTTTTTTTGAAAATAACTACTTTTTCCTGAACATTTTTTCCTTTTTGAAATTTATATTTTTTGGAAAATTAAAACCATTTTTTGAAAATTTTTACATTTTATAAATTTTTATTTTAAATTTTTTACTATTTTTTCTAAAACGCAATTGTGAACATTAGAATTTTTATGAAAATTGGTACCTTTCTGAAAATTTTTACTTTGTACTATTTTTTCATTTATTTATTTATTATTATTTTTTTGAAATTTGAAAAATAATTTTAACCGATTTTAAAGAGATATTAAATAGAACTAAGAAAATATTGCGACTAAAACACCAATAGTGTTATGTACAATTTTCGGTTAATTAAGAAGCCTTCTTATGGCGAGATCGTAGTAAATGTATTACTCTAAAAAGTAAAATATTCTTTTCTCTTTTATTTGATAAGGCCTGTTGCAAATATTAGAATAAACCAATAATGTCTTCTATTATTATCATTTAAGGTATTGTACAAAAACCTTTATTAAAAAAAAAAAACAAAAACACTTTAACACGACAAAACATTTTCAATAACAAATACTTACTTAATAAAACAACAACAACAAAACATGATACGTGCACCAAACTAACCTGAACCGCTATAAAACGATAAAGTCATTTTGTTGTCCATTTTATTATGTGTCATAAAAACTGGCTGCGTTGCAAACGATATATTGGTAGCATCTGATCTTTACTACATATACTCTCACACACTACTGAAACTACTGAAATGCTGAGTCAACGTTCAAATGGACAGACAATTAAGTGAGTGAATTTCACCCAACAATTTTTAAACGACAGCATGCAAATGTATCCCTTTCTATATACAAGTCCAAACGTATTTTAGTAAGTGTAACCAATTTCAAATATGATCTGTCAATTGTTAAATTTATAATAGCTCATAAACACACTTTTTTTTTGCAAGCGCAAATTGTTACTTTTACTGATTAATCTCTTTATGTCTTTTCTAAAATTTTCGCGGCATAGCAATTTTTTTTAAGAAGAGGCGTAACTCACTCGTTTAGTTTTGTAACAATGTCAGTGGCTTAGTGTGTTAAAAGGTCGTATTATTATTGAGTACTTAACAATTTGTCGGGTTTTATTATGGTTAAATGACTGTTTGAACTTTTGTTTGATTTTTTTTTTTTTTTTGTGAAATGTATGTAAATACTTTAATGACGATGACATTTTTCCATTAACCTTGTACTTTTGTAGGTAATATTGGAATAACAATTACCTTTAACATACGTTTCTTTGGTTTTTATGTTTGTAGACAAAGACTAGTAAATGGATTAGTTTTTTGGGAAATTTTTGGAAAATTTTTATTCATATTATTGATTTTTTATGATGCAAAATATTGAGTTTCGAGGAAAAATGGATTAGTTAAACTTTTTTCTAGAAAATTCTTTAAAAATTTTAATATTTTAACATTAAAGTAACGGACAATTTTTAAACATTTCAACAGAATAACAAAAAAACTTGCGTGCTTTTAATATAATTACTTTAAATTGTATGTGAATCTTTAAAGAGAAACTTTTAAGAGAACAAAATGATGACCTTTAACAAGGAAGCAAATTTAAAATATTTCCCTACCGAATCTTGACCTTGAAAATTATTTAAGAGTTTATCAAAATATGTTCACAATTTAAAATAGACTTTAAAAGAACTTTCACATATTTGATTGAAAAGGAAAAGAGTTTGTCTTGCAATAGAGAAACGCTTTTAAAATATTGCCCCACCCTAAAATTCTAAAAAGGGGAAAATGTAGTAATTTGAAAATGTTGCATTACCAACACTGTACTGTTTAGTAAAAACTTGTATACAATTTAAACGATTCTTTAAAAAGTTTTTTATATCGACGGCCCATTTTTAAAACTCTCTATTTGGAAAAACACAACTTTTCGGGAGAGCAAAAAAAACTTTATTTCGCTTATTTTGGAAGTGTTTAAAAAATTTTCTTTCGAATAAAACTTATATATAATTTGTATTTAATATTTTAAAATATTTGAAATTTTAAAGAGAGATAGAGGGTTTTGCATATGAAGAATATTCAATGTGTATAAATAAAATAAGCATATAGGTGGTTTTGTATTGTAAAAGATACATTGAATTACCATTTAATGGATGATTTTAAACGTTTTGAAACTAGTTAGTAACATGAAAAGCCACATAATTTAAATAAGCTACTTTATTTTGGGATCGGATCAGGGGAATGGTAGATTAGGTTGCGTGGACAGCTAGCCAAAATAAGCGAGATCACTTAATAAAGCCCATTGTGTTCTCTAGAATTTCATAAATGAAAGACCCACCCTTAAAAATTTTCTCATACAGATGGCTCAAATACACGTTTTCCACTAAACTACCGTGTACGCTGGATGAAAACTAAAAAATTACCTAAGGATTCATATCCCATATCGTCGATATTCTGAAAGAAACGCTGGAGCAGATACCTGATTCTGCAGGTATCTGGGGGAGCCTGCAGTGCCAGGCAATCGCATAGAAGATATTTTATAGACTCTATCTCTTCTTCATCTAAACAGTTTCTATACTAACCATTTCGGAAAAAACCTGTGTATTCCGACTTGCGTCCTATTATATAGTATCTCGTAATAATTCCTATTAGAAGGGAGATCGACTTCATCCTAAGAGCCATGAAAGTCTTAGTTCTCCGGCTTTCGATTGAGAGCTATAGATATCTAGATATCCTACATTTGACAATTCGACAAGACGAATATCAACCTCCGTCTGCTCTTCTCTTGCATCCTTCGGCGAACTGTCTCTTGTGCACTCATCCGATTTTTCATTTTCAAGAATGCCCTCATGTCCTGTTGCCCAGACTAGTTTCACACTTTGTGTGAGTAACATTCGAGTAACACCTCGATTTTACCACAAACGAATTTAAAGCCTTCATCATGGCCTAAATCTACATAGAGTTCGACGGTAAATTCTTCTGAAACAAGATTCATGATTCATCTAGCAGCAACAGTTATAGCATATATCTCTGCTTGGAATAGAGTAGAAGTATTTTGAATTCTTTGAGATATCGAAAGTCGCAGGTCTTCAGATAAAACTCTCGACCCTATTCTTGTATCTGTTTTCGACCCTGACTGAGGTTGCACCTTCCTCAAAAACAGAATTTTCTACCCAGTTATCTCCATCAAGGATACAAATCCTAAAAAATTTATCCGAGTTCATCCTAGGAATGAGATAGTTCATTTGGACATTCAGATCGCTCCCGCTCACTGCTTGTAGGATTTTGCCACGTCCAATACGATCACGCCTTAGTTCGCCTGCCTCTCTGAGTCTAAGAGCGTACTTGGCTGAGATATGTTTGATATATACATCTAAACTAGCTTGAGATATAGAAGTCATCGCACCAGTAATCATAGTAGGAGTGTAGTGTACAATGTAAAGGTCTTTTACCAAAAGCCTTTGCAAATTAATTTGCATTAGGCCGCTTTGAATCTTCACTGCGTTTTTCTGAGGGCAAAATTGTTTTATTACGTATTTTATTACGCCCTGACGGGAACATAGAAGATTGGAGTGATTTTGAATTAATCTTAATTCACAGATTTTTACCATCTCCCTTGTCCCTAAACTGTCTTCGCGAGTTTGCCAGTCTTCTTCTCAAAAAGTAACCATCGGTGGTTAGTCATTTTTCACTCCGGATCTATGATGGGTACTTGTAGTTCAGGTGCCGATGACAAATTAATTGAGGGTTTCAATCTTGCATGCTTTCAGACAACCGCGTTTCACATGACCTTTGCCGTTTATTGCTGGGCCTGCTTGTTGGAGCTCTGGAGATTGATATGGATCCTCGATGAGGGAGTTGCTGCAAGCCGACTTCGCCTTGCGGGACGATCCGGATGAGCCCCCTCTAGAAGTTGAGGGGCGAAATTGGTTAATGGTTAACTGGTTAAGCGCAGTTTTGCCTAGGTCATTTCTGTCATTGTTTGCCTTTTGAGGGACATGGGTCCTCGAGATTTGTTTGTTCGTTTTCGCGATAAGCATCTCGGAAGACACCATTCGAATGTCCTCCTCATCGGACGTTGGATCGCCAAGAGATGTTTAGAGTTATAGTCCGTGTCAAAATCGTCCTGCCTGTACACACTCCTAGATATCCCAGTAGCTTTGCGACCAACCGAACCCGGGATATCCGTTCAGTCAGTCATGGTCACAGTAGCTCCTGTGATGTCCAAGCCTGTGGCCTCCGAGTAAACACTCACATTTCTACCTCCCTTACAAACAATATATTTATCATTGAGATGAAAATAGGCGAGGTAGATATATAGGAAGTGGTAGCTCCCATACAAAGTAAAAATTATTTATCGCTTAAATAAAGAAGTATTAGAGCAAAATTTTGTGAAAATAACTCCATAACTGAGACGAAAATGAAGCGGGTAGTTCTAGAGGAAATGTTAGTCCCCATAGGAGGTAAATCTTAATTATGGCATATCTAAGAAACTATTATATTGAAAGTCTCAATATTTTGTGGGAATAATTTTCTTGTAAAATAGCACAACTAAAGTGAAAATAGGTAGCGTAGGTATGCAGGGTGTACTAGCTGGCATACAAAATATTTATTATTCTGTATCTAAGGAACTATTCAACCGATTGTTATATTTAAATTGTTAAAAAATAAAATAATTACTCAGAAAAATAAAGGATTTTGCACTCAAAAATAAAAAGCAAAAAAGCATTAAAAAATGTCGCTCCAACTATAGCCTCAAAAAGGAAAAGTATAACTTTTTTATTTGTCAGTTTAATGTTTTTGCAAAAAAAGCTACCTTTAAAAAAAATTTGCATTAAAAAACAAAAAAGGACAAAAAATGGAAAATTTTGCCAGAAATAAAATGTCATAAGCCGGTAAAAATAACTATTTACAATTCTAACTTTTTCAACAAATTTATTAATCATACAATTAACCTACTAATCACTTAAATGACTTCATTAAGGAGAAAAAAGATAAGAAAAGATCCTTGAGTGCACCCAAAACATTTACACAAATTAAACGTTAAGAAAAATCGCAAACTTAGCCAAAACAAGCAAAAACATGTGATCCTCAAATTAACATTTCAAAGTCAAAATAATTAAAATTGCAAAACCAAACTGGTCAAAAACAAAGAACGCAAAGACCAAAAAATATCAACTAAAACGAAAAAGACAAAAAGTCTGTAGTGGTAAAGAAAGACCACCCAAAAAAAGATGTCTCAATGTTGGTGTTGTACAACAAGAATGTTGCAACACTCACTTGTATACAACAATAAACTGGCAAGAAAAAAGACAAAAACTAACAAACTACCAATACAGAAGAGAACTCAAACGAAATCGTGAAATAAAAAAAAAAAAGAAATGAGGCATAAACTTGGTTGTACTATAAACATGCTGGGTTCAAAATGAGTAACATGCAGTGTTAAAAATGTTTCAAAATAAATAAAACAGCAGTAAATGACACACACAATAAAGATAAGCAAAATGAAATAAAAAAAAAAACAAAAGAAAATAAAACAAACAGAAATATACAAAATATTAAATATTTAAACATTTGTTCTACAAGATGCACGAATGTAAGTACAAAATCACCTAAAACCCTCAAGATATTTTCATACGGATACAACTGAGTATCGGAATACTATAATGTCTTACATTTGTTCAAAATATCACGAAATCTCAAAGGACAGTTACAAGTGAAAAAGTAACAAATCAAGTATAAAAAATTGCTTAATTATACAATAAAATTAGGAGATACCAAAAAAAAAAAAAAGAATTAAAACATCAATATTATGATTTACTGTGATTGAAGGTTACTTACTTGTACAATGTGTGGCATTGACAACAAATTTATCACGCTCTTAAACCCATTAAATCATTAACTTCTATTGTTCAACTAATTAATTTTAATTTAAACAGATTTTGAAATATATATATATATATATATATATATATATATATATAACACCATCTGATTACTATTTTGTTGCGTCTAAAGATCCTAAAAACTTGATTAATAATAATGGAATAAATGTTTTACAATTTTTTTGATTCCATTTTTTTTTTATTTTTCAAGAACACACACTATGCTGCAATTATGTACTTATAAATGTTAGACACAAATCATTTTTATAACAACATACAACAATGAATTGAGTTAAAAAAAAAATCAAATATCATTCAGAGTGTGTATTGTTGGGATTTTTACTTTTACTCAAAATGAAGATTTTGTATTATTAGATAAGTTTTTGCTGCTTTGAGTTATAAATGAAAAGATACAAAAAGTTGAACGTACATATGACATTCTAGATATAAGATGAATCAGCTTTGGCATAAATATCTTTTATATATTTGCTTATTTTAGAATTAAAAGGAATTAATTAAAGAGTATCAAACTGATTTTCAAAAGTTATATTTAACTACAGTCCAATCTTTATAATTTTTAAAGAAATTCGGCCCAGCTTGCATTTTGACCCATCATCAATTTTAATGAAATTCAGCATATGTAATACCCTCCTCTATATTCATATGGAGTTTTAACCTGCTGCATATTACTAACGGTTTATATTCTAGAAAGCTCTAAAGTTGGACACCTCGAGGTATTTTTCAAAAATGAGGAAAATTTAAGTTTAAATTTAAAAAAAATTTACGTTATGTGCAATATCAGATTTCAACAAACTTGGTATCTTTGAAAAGAACTGAGTTTCTTGTTTATTCTAAAGTCATAGAAACTAAACATCTTCCTATGGCAATGACCTATAATATGAACAAATATCCTTTATCCTTGGATATCCTAAAAAAGGGTCTTTTGCTTTTCTTTATTTTTTTACACTATGTTTACAATCGATTTTTCGATATAGTGAAAAATTTCAAAATGGGTTCTCAATGGGTCAGAAGTTACAACAATTTTTATTTACTAACTAACATATTTTCTTTTACATATTAGGTGTTTTTAGGCATATTATTCAAATTTTATTAATATTCATAAATTTCAATATAATAGAGTATTATGAAGAGTGCTGCTAAATGAAGAAATTTTTCTATGAAGTAATAAATATTCCACTATCTGTCGCAGTACTTCGGTATAAGTATTAAAACTATTCAGATGGAGTGAGTATTTCTTACACCGTTTAAAAAATACGAGGCACTAGAATGCTTCTTGCAATATTTGAAAAATACGGTCAATACCCAGAAAAATATACGTTAGTCAATACGCAGATTCCCAGGTACCATAGTGTAGTTTTTCGTTGATTATACCTGTAGTCAATTATTTATTAAGATCATTTAATAAGTTATAAGAGTAAAAGCGAATCTGTAAATACACGCAGCAAGAAATATATTTGATCATGCTCACGATGTCCCTCCTTCCGTTTGTTTATTTAAACCTTTCAATAAAATTACAGGTCGCAATTTTGCAGACAATCATCTTTAAATACTCTACAAAATTTCAGTACAACCGGATCCATAATTCACAGTAACTCCCATACAAGGCACCCTACCAAAAGTCACTTAAACGTGTATAAGTAAATTCCTTGTTAATATTATTTTATCAACAAAATTTGGAAGAAATAAATTTAGTACATTTCAAATTGGCAGTTTTAAATTTAATTTAGTTATATATTTAAAACCGATCGGTCAACAATTTACCATGCCTGTCATATATCCCTCCGCCTGAAAATTATTTAAGTATGCATAAATCTCATATTGGTATGTAAATAAAATTTGACACGAATAAGTTTTGTAAAAGCAAAAAGGACAATAACAATTTTTATGAGGTTCTCTCAACAATTGTCTATAGGTTCCATATAAGGCTCGTTGCCGAAAATTATTATAAATTGCATAAATTAGTATTGGTAGCTACTATGTATTTAATTTTTTTTTTTTGATTTTATATTTAGATTTTAATTTTGATTTTAAAAAATATAAATGTTAATTCCAAATATTTATTAGAAGACTTGATCCACAACTAAGACAGGTAAGTATGTTGTTTTTTCTATGCATGGAACTGAAACACAAAAAACTTTGCGTTCTAACAAACATGAGCCGTGGATTGATATTTCAAAGCTGAATAGGTGGACATAATTATATGACATACAAAAGCACTGGAATCCATCAATATATATATATATATATATATATATATATATATATATATGTACAATATACTTCCTTCAAGTATATTTACATAAATATATATACTTGAAGGAAGTACAGACTGGGGGTAATATGCTCACTTTTTTTTAAAGTTTACTTTGCTAAACAAATATTACAATATAATAAAATTGGGCGAAAAAGAGGCGTGGCAGCCATACAGATTAAATTTTATAATATACAATATTTTTTATTCTTTGTGTATGTCACATTTTATCAAATTGCAAAATTGATTTTTACTGAAGGTGGGCCAAAAATTGGAGGTGGCAATCAATTTATATTTTAGCCCAATGTTTTTGCCACAAAAAATACATGATATGTGTAAGTGCTAAATTATCACTTGAACTTAAAAAAAAGGATTACTTGCAAAAAGTGGACGTGGTATTTGGATTAATATTGTGTCCTATATTTCCTTTTAGATGTGCAAAATATTAGTTAAATCGGTTGAATAATGTGAGTTCTCATATATTGGAAACATTCTTGCTAAGAAAGGCGAGTATAAAAAGGAAGGGACATTTAACAAAAATCTTATATAATATGTAAGAGAAGCTTCGTACACTATAAAATAATAACTACCCATAAATGCATTTTGTATTTTAATAATTTAAATGTTTTTTATTTACACACATAAGTAAAAAGTGCTCCAAAATATCCGATTTGAACTAACTTTGCAAAAGCCTTTGGAAATTTTATTAATTTATTGGTATACTTTCATATCGCTTTGGATCATTGAGGCAATATTTGATCTCTCAAAACTTATTGCATAGTGCAATTGAACCACTTTTTAACTTTTTTGATGATTTCAAATAAGTATTTTTTTTTTTTTTTTTGAGACGTTCAACTGTTTGGTAAAGATAGTATATAGATCCAGAATATTTTATAACAAAAAAATTTACCATTTTTCTTCTGGTTCAATATTTTAGATCTTCATTTGGAATTATTTTCAATATATCGGATGGCATGTTAGAATGTTAAAACAATAAAATTTTCGTTTAAAATTCAGTTTCAGATACCCTGATCTTAACGGACTATAAAAAACAAAGCAAATTTGCTGTTATTTTTGTTTATTTTGCAATTATATAATCTTTTCTTTAAATCGAATATTTCATTTCATTTTTATATTTCTAAAAGTCAAAATTTATTTATATTACAACTCCACTATAAAGAATTTTATTTTACAAACATTTTCATAACCCAAGACAACACAATTTAAATAAATAATGAAACAAAAGGATCTTAATACATTTTCTTACGCCGAAAAGAAACAAACCCTGAAAAAACTCACACACACAATCTTGAAGTTTTAACAGATCTCATAATTTTTTTGACATATTGCTATGTGATCTGAGAGATGTTGTGATATCTTTGTGTCTCTAATCTGTGCATCAGATGCACGTTTATAAGATTTTTTTTTCGGTTGATTTTATTTAGATGAATGTATGTCTAGTTTTATGTCTGTTGCTTTTTAGAGGCACAAATCACAGACAAAAAGGTACCGTCACAGTTTGTTTTATTTGTTTATTCGTTTTTTTTTTCTTGTTGCATTTGTTGCCTCTGTTACCTATCAAGTAAGAGTAGTAAGATGAAAAAAGAAAAAATAAACTTATTATGACTACAAGTGTATAAGCAAATAACTCTTTATTCTGCCACATTATTATAATAACAAGATGAGATGAGAAAAGGCTCTACTCTGTCTGCCTACTATAAGAAAAAAGAACAAAACTTGAAAAACTAAAAAAGAGTTAAATAAAAAAATATTTAGCTATTCATTGTCAGCGCAGCGTTACAGCCATTGTTTCATTATGAGGCATTAAAGTGGGCCTTAGCGCATGACAGTTGTGGATCAAAGCAAGTGCCTCACTAATGTAAACAATAACGATTATAATCGTTGTCAGAAACTGGATGATAATAACAAATGGTGAAATAACGCCATAAACTTCTGATTAAGAGATTTTTGAAATAAAATTGAAATAACCTTAAAACTATATATCTATAGATCTATAGATCGTGCGAAATTTTATAGAGATCTGTCGTGTGATTATAATTTCTATAACAAAATTTTTGCTTATTATTTGATATTTATGGAAATATACTTTTATTGACTTTAAATTAAAAGTAAGTAAAAGTTATATTTTACTGACCATAAGTTGCTGTATTTGCCATGCTGATATTCAGCAAAAGCTGATACAACGTCACACTTTGATATCATAAAATATCATATCGGACATTTTTATATCATAATGAATCATAAAGAAGATATTATTAAATTATTTGACAAAATTGTGTAAATTCTAAATTTACCCATCCAAAGAAAACCGCCACTTCGTAGCCTTTTTTTTTTTTGGTGATTATAGTTCTTTTCTCTCATATAAATACTTTCATAAATGACGGTTCATTATTAAGCCCCTTTTGTTAAGGACTCTTAATCAAATAAATTTTGAATGGTATGTATATACATATACTACAAATCTATAAGTATACAAGTCAAGATTATCAGCAAATAACATGAAACTTATTTTCACATACTATTCAATAGTTTCCTCTATTCTTGATTATTTAAACCAAGAATCAATAAGAATTTTCTCTTCGCCTTTTATATAAAGAAGAGTAAAGATCAGCTCTTAGGCGGACTACATACTGCTCCCGTTGTAATACGCCATGTAATCATAATTGTTTAAAGTATCTGTGAAGTGGGTTTCTTTTTTCTTTTTTTATATTCTTTACTTTGTTTACTGTAGTCATTCATTCAATTGTTTGCTGCACATAGTTGGTTGAATGTGAACTTGTTACGAAAGTGATTGAGTGAATGAGTGTAAAGTATTGATTGTGTTGGGGATTAGCTGCATTTTTTCTTTCTTTCTTTTGATCTTTACGAATTGTATTGTTGACTTTTTGATTTTTTTTTTGACATTTTACTGCAACAGTTTAACGCTTATTCGTTTGTTTTGTATTTAATGAAAAAAATTATAAAAACCTATTGATGATTTGTAATTTTTATTAAAAATTGATTAAGGTATTGTTGTTTGCTAAGTACTTGAATGGATTAATGTGCAGATACTTACTCATGGTCATTATATTTTTGTTGGAAATATTATTTGTAATTGTTACTGTTTTTATTTGTGATCAATAAGTAGTCAAAGTATTAGACAATGAAATCATTTTATTTATTTATTTTTTGTTTTTGTAATAGAAACTTGTTTAGAAAATTTTCTAAAATTAATCTTGTACTTTTGTGGTGAATTTTTTTAAACTTCATTACTAATCATTAGTTTTGATGCATCAGAGTAGTAACTAAATAGATGGAGACAAGATAAGGGGATTTAATTTTGTTGTATTTTTTATCTTTGATAAGAAAGTATTTAAAAGTATTAAATCATAACGTTTTTTGAAATAAATAATATTTTTTTTTACTTTTTTTTACATGTGAAATATGTACTTAGAAGTTATCATCTAAAGTTTCTGGGTTATTTTGATTAGATTAACATTCACACTTTGAACTTTATGATTAATGATAACCAAAAATATGCAAAATCATATTTTGTCATGCGCTTCAAATGAAACAAATTGATAGTTATTTATCCATTTTACCCTATTCTAAAAATTTTGTCATCGATTTGTTCCAAAATATGAAAGCAGAATTTTCCATATTTGAGAGCATATTTTAGCAATTTAAATGACGTATTTTTGCATATATTATATTTAATAGCATAATTTTGCATATTTTACATTCAAGAGAAAAATTTTGATAGAAATTTTATAATTTCCTGATGCAATGGGAAAAAGGAAATATTTTTTTTTAGCAATTTCTAAAGAAAAGCATAATTAATAAATAATTTAAAATTTAGCCAAAAAAAAAAAATAATATTTTAAATGCATATTTCTTAATTTTAAAAATATATTTTCAGTTTGTAAGAACTTTTTATATTCGCATAAAATAATTTTTGTAGATCATATTTTTGTTTTCCCTGATAATGATACTCTAACAAAACATATTTATAAAAACAGTTTTTATTTAAAAATATCAATACTTTCAATTTCTGTATATTTTTATCACTATCACAAGTTGGAAATAGGGCTGTAAATCTGTAGGAAGTTCTTTAAATAATTAAAACTTTTTCTAAAATTTTTGTTGCTCTCCTTAGCAGTTTGGTATTGAAATTTATTCAAATCGGTTTAGTTAAAATAAAATTATATATTTAGGTGTGTAGACAATATTTTGTCTTTTATAAGAAAGTACGTACTTACCCAATAAGCAAAAAACTTTGAATTTGAATATTTATTCATTTAAAAACTATTTGAAATTTCAAGCGCAAGCTGTGAGAATAGGCTTAAATTTCCCTTACTTTCAAATTTAAAACTATGAATTTTTCCAGTAAAAAGGTTATTTTATAATCGTTGTATTTTTCAAGCGCTTTCATAATTTAAATCTGAGCTGGTGTTTCTTTAAAAAACAAATATTTCCACAAAGTTTTTTTTTTTAAATTTTAAAATATACTTCAACATGAAAAATATATTTTTCTAAACTATTTTTAAAATTGAAATTTTGAATGCATAAATGATAGATTGATATATTTTTTACATTATCTGAAAAGGAAATTTTGCATCCATTATTTTAAGTTTATTTTTTTATCATGTTTCGTGGACCGTAATAGCTATTTTTGATCTTTTGATTGTGGCATAATTGCATATATTTTCTTTAATATAATGTATGTATAATATTTTATATTTTGAACAGATATGGCTAAGTTTTAAACTCTTTTATAAAAAAATTGAAAGCTTTTTTTAAATCTGAAAAACATTTGAATATCGTCTTAACAACATTGGAAAACATACAAAATAAACTAAATATAAAAAAAAAACTTTATACTTTATAATCACTTGAAAATTGCATAAAAACATAACATTATAATTTTAAAGGATTTTTTTTTAATTTTCTTGATTACTTCATCACATATTTTGTAGTTTTAAATATGTTTACTATAGAAAATTTTCAAAAATTTTTCTTAGGTTTTAATCGATATTAAATCATAAATTTGTATTTACAATAAATAATTTATATGTTTATTATATCATGTGTATAAAATTATTGACATTTTAAGTCTGTATGAAATATTCTCATAATAACAATTTTTAATTTAAACAATTTAAACCTTGTTTGGAATGTTTATCACTATCCTAAGAATTTTGCTATTGGAATTTAGAATGATCGGTTAATAGGCATAAATTTATATAGCAAAAGTATAAGAAACCTAGACATAAATTTCTGGAAGGGTACCAATTAGACAACCTCTGTGAGATATCTGACACTAGACTCAGTGACATTATTAAATATCTCAATGCTACAGGCTGGATCTAATTAATTTATGTTCTCATTGTTCTTCCCTACACTTCTATCTCATTACAGACTCAATACAACTCATTCACCTGGCGAGTAGTGTGGTTCCATCAAAACGGACTCGAACGAGTCTAATTAATTGCCCGTAAGGTTACGGGCTACCACGTAAACCAACCAACCAATAAGAAAACCTGTTATTTTGCCACGATAGTATTTAAAGTGATGTAATACATTTCTTAAATAATGTAAAACAATTAGAAATGATAATCTGAGACTCTAAAAAGTTCTTATGTTAATTTAATTACATTAAGTCTATAGGAAAATGTATCATTTGTTTAGAAATTTGACGCTGTACTTAGCAGTTTGGTGTTAAAATTGAGCCAAATCGATTCAGTAAAAATAAATTTATTTAATAAAATGTGAAACAAACCTTAAAAGAGATTTGTTCTTAAAATAAATATTTTGTGTGTTTGTTAAACCATGAGTAATAGTTATAAATGGTTATCTAAAGCATTATAAAGTCCTTACGATATTTCAATTCTATTAAGTATGTAGAAAACAATCTTATGGATATATTAAACTTAAATAACTGAAACATTATCTAGAATTTTTATAACTACACAAAGCAGTTTGCAAATGGAATTTAGCAGATTCGGTTTATAAGAAATGAATTTATATAATAAAATATAATAAATGGCTTAATTACTTTTTTTTAATAAATAATTTATGTGCATTTTATTGCCTGTATAACAACTGGAAATGGTAATCTAATAAAATAAGTTCTATTCCATTAATTCCATTAATTGCCTGTTTTTATAACACAAGCGCAAAAAGGACTCGTCTAACTTACATTTAAAACAAAAACAAAATTTCAAAATTTCGTTTTTTCGCTTGTGTTATAAAAACAGGCAGTAAGTCTGTAGGAAGCATTTTCATATCTATAATTTTAAATATAATTGAAATTTTGCCTAGAATGTTTATATCTATTCTAAGTAGTTTGGTATTGAAACTTAACAAAATCGGTTTAATAAAAATAAAGTTATATAGCAACAACAGGAATAACCTCTTAAAATAATATATCAACGAAATTTCATTAACTTTATTAAGTAGAAATTTTGTGGGCGTTAATATTAAGGCGATTTAAGTTCAAGCATTTGAATCTTTGGAGGAAGGAAAAAAGTTTGCCATGGAACCTATTGCATTCAAGATTACATTATTTCAAATCTTCTTAAACTTTTCAACAATTCCAAATGAATTTTTCAATAACCTAAGACTAGTAAGTTAAAAGTATAGATCACTGAAAAAACTTTTATTCATCAAATAGAAAAGAAAAAAAAAACAGATAAGGAAATATACATTTCAATATACTAACATTAATTAAACACATGAGGATCAAACTATAATATTCGAGTTATTCATACCCGGTATTTACAGTTAGGAAATGAATAAACCGAAACGAATGGGTGAATGAACAAGCGTATGAATAAATTGTTTTGATTACATGGATGAAGTCGTTTTGTTTACGCGTGCCTAGCGATTTTATGAATGAAATTGATTACCGCACAACCAACAAGTCAATTACTATGAATTTCAGTCGTACGTAGCAATTGATAATTGATATATATATATATATATATATATATATATATATATATATATAACTAAAAAGAAAATGAAATGAATAACGCTACTCCAATATGTGAATAAGTTTTTATACTCATTTAGTTATTTCTATTTGAAATAGTAATCATATCATACAATCGAAATATTATCAAAGCCAAAGAGTTGCTAATAAATAAAACTAGTCATCAATATCTGATTATTTCACATTGTATATACTTATGTACAATTGTATCTTAAGTATTAATAATAAAAAGTTTATAATAAAAAACTAAAGATAAAAAAATTTCATTGAATTTCACATAAAATTGCGAGAAATTCAAGTAAATTTCTAAGAAATTTAATTGAACAACTCACATACGATTTCAAGTCCAAAATGTGTGTTTGAGTGTGTGTAAGTTTCCGTAGGTAATTTGTTTGTATGTAAGTTAAACCCAGAAACGGTAAATGTTAACAGTTTTATTTTACTTTTTTTTCAATTTGATGGAATTTTTTTTTGTTTTTGTATTTTATATACAAACAAAAAAAAAAATATTGTTTTTGTTTTGTAAATGACGCTGAAAAATATATATGTATGCGAACCATGTTAAGGAATTTTTTTAGCCAAGTTTGTATAAGTTGTATCTGTAAAGTTTAAAGAAAGGGTGAGCACAACTAAACTGTTACGGGGCAAAGAGGAAAAGTTTAACTAAGGAATTATTATTATACGTTTTGTGTAATGATGTTTCAATTCAATTAATTTCAATTTGTATATTTAAAATAACATTTTTTACATGCATATCTTATGTTTCTTTTTTTTTTTTCTTTTTTGTATTAGTATTTATGAATTATTTATGAATTATAAACTGTAAATATGTATATAAATATTAATTTTAGGAGTTGGTGTTTTAATAGATGATATAAATGGAAATTGTTTGTTAATAAAAATCGCATCTTTTATTGAATTGACATCAGAAACGGATGTCCCGATAGGCTATTTGATATTGGTCTGTTTTCACTACAATAGACATATGATCTTCGCTTCTTCTCTTCGTTAATTAAATAATAAAAATATAGAAAAATTTAGCAGTTTGCAGAAAAACTATGTGAGATATTACATTTTTTCGCTATTGATCAGTTTCTTGAGTAAAGGGTTTATTCTTTTCTTTTTTATTCTTTTATTTCAATACTAATGTGCTCACCCTTTACTTAAAACTCTCATATATTTGATGGATGCTTTAAGACTCCCTCTTTTCAAAAACTTTACAACAGAATAAAAGTGTGGCGCTTGTTATGATTACGTGTCTTTTAAACCATTTTTTTTTTCTTAACTTTAAAAATTTTTTATGTTTTGTACCTACTCTTCCATATAAAATTTTTTCCTTCAACATTTTCCATCTCCATCCCAAATGTTTGCTGGCCATACGAGTACTAAAGTATGTACTTTGGGTCAACAACATTGTAGTGTTCTCACACATTTAAATATCGTTTAAATATTTTTTAACCATTTTAACTTTTTTTTTAATTTTTATTTTTTTGTATGTTTGTTGATTTTTGTTAATATATTTTTTAAGGTGTGAGTGTATGTGTGTTGTTGCGTACACATGATGTCAATTTTAAAGTCCAGTTTTGTTTTAAGTGCAGTATTTAAGTGCTTAAAAATTATAAATGTTGTTAGGTCTTAGTTTTTTGTGTGTTCTGTGTTGTCATATTTGTGTGTCGTATTTTTCTGTAAATATTGTTAACAAGTACCTTTTTTCTGTACAGGTAAATATATAAGAAAATAATAAAAAAAATATATATATTTTATTTTATTTTTGAGTTATAACTATGTATCTCACCCATGTAATTTTGTATGTGCTTGTATGTTTAAAGGGGTTATGACGGTTTCCATAAGGAATGTTAATCGACTTGGAAGACTTAGAAGATATTAATTTTATTCCTATCTATGAAATTATTTATACTGCTTTATTTATATGATAAATATGTTCCATTGAAAACTGTATGGGCAAGAAAGGGTAAGTGTGATCCATGGATGACATCAGATTATGTATTGAGGGCAAAATACCTGCGAGATATGGCATTTCGAGCATATTTAGAGGTTAGATATATGGATAGATGGCATACATATTGTGTCTTTAGGAACAAACTTAAAAAAGTAATTAGAAAAGAAAGAGTTAACTATTATCGCAGGAATTTTGATTCTGCCACATCTAAAGATCTCTGGAAAATGTTAGGCAAAGTGGAATTACGCGAGTGGAAAATAATGAATACCCTATTAATGTTGAAGAATTCAATGAGTTTTATATTTTGGACTCAATTAATAACCCAATGCTTTTATGAAAATTAAATCTAATTCCATTGGGCCTGATGGACTCTCACTCAGGTTTTTAAAACTATTTTTCCTCATGTCTTGCTACATTTTACTCATATATCCATAAGCATGGAAAATATCAAGAGTTTTGCCCATTACCAAAGTGAAAAATGCTACACTCTGTAGCGAATATCGTCCGATCTGTATTGTATCTGTATGTTCTAAGGTTTTGAAAACATTAGTTAATGATCAAATGCTAGGCTATATCAACGAAAAAAAATTATTATCCGAATACCAATCTGGTTTCAGACTTCGCCATAACTCTACTACTCATATGATTGATATATTATGTAAGAGTTGGGTTAAATCAGCATAAGTTATTTGCTATGATAAATTTAGATTTCAATAAAGCTTTTGAATACATTTCTCATGAAGTGCTGCTAAATAAACTTTTTACACAATTCGGATTCTCTAGTAATGCTTGCAATTAATTCAGTCCTTTAGTACATAGAGAACACAATTTGTACAAACTATTAATGAAAGTTCGTCCAACAGATTTACATATCGTGGGGTTCCGCAGGGCTCAATCATATGGCCGTTATTATTTTTTTGTACACCAATGATATTTTTTCTAGCCTAAAATCCCTTAAGAGCTATATGTATACCGATGATTTACAACTTTTATGTGTAGCTGAATCAAAAAAAGATTTTAGTAGGAAAGTCAATGATGATTTACGTAATATTGATACATATATGGAGTAATGAAAATTTTATTTTATTGAACGCTTCCAAATCGAAAGCAATATTGTTTAATAATATATAAATTATATAAGGCTATATGATACATTATTGCAGTTTTTTTCATATCTTAAGGCTCTAGGTTTTTAGTCAACATATTAATTTTGTTATAGCAAAAATTTTCACATCATTAAGGAGAATTTACAGTTCTCCTTGTCGTCTACTCATAGCGGTAAGGAAACATATAGGCCATTTATTATTGATGCCTCTTATGGTTGGAAGTATATAGTGGTATTTCTATGGGAAATATCTCTAAAATAGAAAGATGTTTCAAAAGGAGTGATACGTTTTGTATACGGTCTTAACATTCACGATCATGTTTCAGAATATGTCTATGTTTTTTTGGGCTGCAATATTAGAGGTTTTATTAATATTAAATTACTCTGTCTTTTTCACAAAACATTTAAATATGATTCCCCGCATTATCTTGTATCTAGATTTATTTTTGCACCCTCTTCAAGAACACATTGTCTGTTCGAAATTTAATACAACATTTATGTAAAGGTTTTTCGTGGTTCGTGTCTTAATGTTATGGAATGTAGGATTACCATATGATAAAAGAAACTTTTCATTTTCATTTGCTAATTTTAAGAGTTTAATTTTATTTGTAATTAGTAACTATTAAACCATTTTTTTAATGAGTTATTTTATTTCTACAGCTAATTCGTTATGGTATAATGCTGAAAATATTTGTATTAACAGTAATTTCCAAATTATATAAAAATGTATAGTTATTAATAAATACCTACTTAGTATTAAATTATATATGAATTACTGGATTAAAAAAAATAAATTAAAATAAATTTTAATGATTAATATGATAGAACATTAAATCTAAATATTTAATATATATAATTAAAGCTTATTTTATAGTCATGGAATTTACTTACCGTAGTTTCAAATGCAGTTTCAAGCATCTGAAAAATAATAAAATATAAAATTTTAAATTTGATGTTTAAAAATGTGTATTTTTTATTTGATAAATTTAATATCTTTTTTAAATGAGATAAGCAAACTATACTTTGAAAAATTTGATTATCGAAAGCATAAAATTCGGTTAATCTTTGGAACGCACCATCGTATTTTGGAGCAGAATCAAACTATTTTTAAAATAAATCGGTCAATTCTAACTAGTTCTTCTGATTGAGAAGTTATGTTATAAATGGAAACCCCATAAACCCCAAAAATATTATCTGATACTTAAAAATTAACCACAATCTAGAAAAAATAATACTTTTTGTATAAATTGCAAATGTTAAATTGGTAATATAATGTTTGTTTAGACATCTCAATTAAAGATTTGTTGCATGCGGAAATGGTTATGTGAAAAAATAAATTTAAAAATTGGAAAATAAATAAAGAAAAAAACAAATCAAGTTAATTTTTTTTTATATTTGCTCATTATGTCCACATCTTTCATAAGTTTCCGAATCCATATTCTATTTATTAATTACAGCTCTGGGGTTTTAAAACAATAAATTTTTATGTGTTTTCTAATTAGGGTTATCAGGAAATATTTTTCTGTCCTAAAGTAAAACCTGAAAAACCACAAATGCAAAAAAAAACACTCTTTTATATAATGTGGCAGAAGCAACTTAAATATGATTTGAGGTTAATTCGTTTACAAAATCATCCTTTTTAAGCTTTTATTTATATGATAGTATTTGGAATTAGTAAAGGAAACATGCAGATAATATGGCAACGTTATACTAAATTAAGTTTTATCTATTTTATTTTTTTTTTATTTATTTTATATTTATTATTAAAAAAAATCAAAATAAAAAAGTCCCTCAAATAATTTTCAATATCTCAAAAAAAAAAATCGTATCAAAATCCCGAATTTTGGGGAGAAATCTCTAAGTCTGACAAGCCTGTTTCTAATTGAGAATCAGATCCGGTAAGCTACATTTGAGAAAATTGTTAAAACTTAATAAGAACTTAAAGACCATTTTTATTTAGAAGAGAATTGATTACCTTTTTCAATTCATGTTCGAAATCTGAAAATTGAAGACATATAACATTTTTGGAGATTTTTTAAATTTTTTTATATTTATTGCAATACTACTTAACGAATTTGTAATACCAAACTGTATGGTATAATAATTAACCTTCTGAGCAAATTTCATTTATTTGAAAGTATGAAATTTTTTTAAAGTTCCAAGACTCTTGCAGGAAAATTATTTATCTGGTGAATATTTTAAAATATTTAAGGTCCTTGTGTAATATATATATATGATCGAAAACCGTTATTTTTTAACCGGTATTTACGAGTTTCAATAGAAAAGTTCTGGAAAAAAATTTTGTGAAGCCTCTATATAAGCTACAGACTTCGTTTTCGCAAAACAAAATCGGACAATTTTTTTTGAATTTTCTGGAGATATAAACTCTGTCGGTCCATTTGTTGCAGAGATATCGGCCAAAGCGCATTTTTGGCCGATACCTCAGGCCTAAATAAGCTACGGACTTGGTTCTTGTATAGATCGATAACAAATATCTTTTTGAATTTCGTTTTTTTGAATTAACTAAATCCATTTATAAACAATCGAATTATTGGTAAATATGTCTTCTTATTTATTTAATGTCTGCTTCCCTTACCGTTGTTGTTTTTATAAGTACTGAAAAATAGCAGCAATAAATTAAGTCGTATTTGCTTTTTGAAAGTTTTGAAGCAGCTATGTAAGCTAGAGACTTCATTCTTTCACAGAAATATCGGAAATTTTTTTGTTGCAAAAGCTAAGTCGATCCAGTATTAACCGAATTATAAGACAAAACGCATTATTAGATTTTTTGAAGTTTCTATATAAGATGTGATCCTTATTCTGGCATATATCTATCACATATATATATTTTCGAATTTCGGTTTTTTAAGTCATTCAGATCGGTCCATATATTCTCTTCCATACCCTTTTTTAATTTATTATTGTCTTACATTTTGAACTTTTGTAAAACTCAAAAGTATTAAATTTGTTATTTACTAGTTTTTACCGGTGCGCTACGCTACCCTATTTAATGCAATAACTAATACTTACTTTATGTGATTCGAAATTTTATACTCGTATGAAAATTACTTTTATATCTTTTTAAGACTTTCACTGTAATTGTCCTTTAGATGAGAAAATTTATATACAATTTATATGGGGCTACCTCTCCACGGTTCGGTCCTATTTTAATTTCATCAATGCGGTATGATAGTATAAAGCTTCCTACGAAGTTTTTGGACTCCCAATGTAGTAGTATGCCATAATGAATATGGAGCATAGCTGTTACTTATGTATAAAATGAAAATACTTTTTAATTTATTTAAATTTTTTATTTATAATTTGAAATATTTGTTAACTAGTTTATCAACTTTTAAGGATATTAAAGATTTCTATTTATACTAAATCAAATAAATTCTTATATAAGTTTATATCTGATTAAATAAAATAAATTAAAAAAGAAAAAAATTATTTAATCAAGAATAAAACATATATTTTTTACAAGAAAATTAACAAATTCTATTTATATTTGAGTATTCCATCCTTGAATAATATTTATATGTATTTTATTTAAATACAAAAAAGGTCAACAAAATATATTCAAATAGAAAATTTTCAAATAAATCAAACAAATAAAATTATTCAGCCACAAAAGTTATGAATAAAAAAATTCATATAATATTTTCATTTAATTATTTAAGTTAAGAAGAATAGCGTAATGATTGTTTCAGAAGCTTTTTTTCAGCAAATAATGTTCCTTGTGGTTTTTTCTGTACCGTACAGGAGAATCTAATGAGTAGAGTCGAGTAAATAACGCGACCAATAGTCATCAAAATAAATTATTTCCGTATTAAAAAAAAAAAAAAATTACTTATTTTTCTTTTTCCACATAAATTTAAAATTACTTAAACAAATTTTTGTTGAATTGAAATATTAAATTAAATGAAATAAAATATTCAAAAAATTTTTATGAATAAAAACAAAGAAATAAATGTTTCAAAACAGATTTTATTTTATTTTTAAAATAGGAAATAAAATAGAGAGTAATTGTATTCAAGCTAAAGAAATAAAATTTATTTTTAAATTATTCGAAGATTTTAGAATTTAATTTAAATTTTATAAATGTATATTTGAATAATACTATTAAATTTTTTCTAATCTGACTTGTTAACAAATGGAATAATTTTATTCCAAAAATAATTTCAAGTAACTAAGCGTTGTATTTTAAAGACTTTAAAATGATTTGAAACTATTTTATTTTTAAAAATATAAATTGAATGTAAAAATAATTTATTTCTAACAAATATTTCGAATGAAAATGGTCACAATGAACATCTATGATTTGGGGGGGGGGGGGGGTACTACACCCAGCGCCACGATTTTCAGCTAATCGGTTCATTCGTTGGAAAGTTTTAAAAAAGTAGGCGTCAAATATGAGCGTAGAATTCGATCAAGATCTATAATTTTTCATATAAATAGCTTTATTTATAATCTGTAAAATTGCAAAAAATAGATTTTTTAGAAGTTGGCGCAATCGTGATCTAACAAAGCCTATACCCACCTCTGGTACTATCTGTGAGCTAAATTTCGTGAAAATCTATTGAATCATTTAGACGTGCGTCAAATTTCATGTAAATAGCTTCATTAATAATGTATAAAATTGAAAAAATAGATGTTTTTAAAAGTAGGCGTGGGTGTGGTGTCCTATCGAGTTCTAACAAAGCCCTTAACCATCACCGGCAGGTACCAATTTCGTAAAAATCGATACACAAAAACAAACAAATAAACAAACCAATAAACGAAACAAAATTACACCTCATTTTTTATTTATAATATATATTAGGATATTAAGATTTATAAAATATTGATTCTATTTTAGGGATATCATTGATCAATAATATAGTTGTGTTAGTGAGTGTGAAAAAAATGTACTTAAAGAAAAGTTGGTGAATAATATACAAAAACGTGGTGCTTTATTATATAAAATATATTTTAATGCATTTTCGCACTTCTTACATTAAATTTATTAATATTGTCATTAAAAAAATATAATTCATATCTTAAAACATTAATATTAAAGAAATTGATGGTTATTAATTACTAAACAAGTTACTTCCATAAACATTTTCTAGTGCATTTTGTACTCTTTGCACTCTCAGTAACAACTAAATAAAAGAGCGTAAGAATATGTTATATACGAGTAGTATGCTTAGGTAAATAAATTTGTAATTACATCCAATATAACGTATTTCATTTTCATATAACACATCTCAACATGCGTGAAAGGCATATAAGATTCGGCACTCGAAACGCCGCCATTTTTTCTAATAAAAAGACTGACAAAATTAAAAATTTTTAACAAAATTTTAAACATGTCTATAGTATAACTTATTAGTAGACAAATGCACAAAGATCTTTATTCTCGAAACATATTTTTCGTTCTTTTTAAAGCCACGGAAACATCCATATAAACTAATAAAATCAAATATATATCATATATGTATGTACCTACATATGAACTAAATTATACCGGATGAATGTTTTATGTTAAATATGGGCAATGTTGGTGGTTTAAAACCTCATTTTGTTACCTTAAATATTCTTCATTTTGTTTTTGTTTTGTTTTACTTGTTGTCTTAAGAAAAATATAAAAAAATTATACCTTTTTTCATTTCATTTCATTATGTTACTTTTTTTTTTTTTTGGGTAATGACTAAAACTAATATTATCTTCCTGTGACAATTTGTTTCAACTAAAAGATTTTCGTTCTTGTTTAATTTTTTTTTATAACGTCTTAAAGCCGCTATATTACTTACTTGTATAATACCTAAATATGATGAGCTCTACATACAAAAAAACATATTTATATGAACAAGATACTTTTTAATTTTTCTGTTGGGAATATAATTTTTTCTTTATTTTTCTGTCTAGAGTGAAGTTTTTTTTAATCTCTTTTATGGAAATTATTTGTAGTACAACTTTGCTAATGTGTTAAAACAATAAACACCGTTTTTATCATAAGTACATATTAGTATAAAAACAATACATGTACCCAGTGACTGAGAAAGAGAAGTCTATAGACCGAATGTCGTACGGACGTACGGATGGCCAGCAGAAGAGATGTGGTGGGCTTAATATTTGTTTGTTTATTTGCAGTAAATAGTTGGTGGATTTTTTTTTGTCTTGGCCGTTTTTTTAATTTGTTAATTTTTTTTTTACTTTTTTGTACTTTTTTATGATACAAGTGTGTGAAAGAGTTTTTTGTTTAAGATTGGAGACAAAAATTTTTATTTTGTTATATGCAGTTGTTGGTTATTGTAATTGTTGTTGTTATTGCGGGTAATGTTTAACAACAATGTTGTGTCTCATATACACATGTACGTGTGAGTGTTTAAAGTTGTTTGAAGACAATTCTAGTTGCATAAGGAATTTCATATGCATAATTTAACAATGAATGATTTAATATTTGGTAAATATTGACATAAACTTTAAGCTAGAATAAAGGAAACAAATAAATCAAGGTGGTCTTGAGAATATAAACATTTATATTGGATTTACAGCACTATGGGTATGATCTTTTAAGGAGCTCTTTAGTCAGACATTTTTTTTAATAACATTTCTTTTCTGAATACTATACTGAGAAAAGGTGCTTTTTCTTAAATGTGTTTACTTTTTTTAAATTGGTAATTTTTGCGATTTTATTTTTGTTTTTTTTTTTAAACTTCTACTTATTGCAAAATTGGTACTTTTTAAAAATTTTATTTTTTTTTTGGAAGTAGTACTTATTTTGAAATTTGGTACTGAAAAAAAGAACTTTTTTATTTTTTTTAATTGGTATTTTTTTCTAAATTGGTATTATTAAAGAAGTACTTTTTTGAATATTATTACTTTATTTGAAAATAACACTTTTCTATAACAAAGATTTTTTTTGTGAAAATTTAAATCCTTCTTGAAAACTAGTACACTTTTTTAAAATTGGTACGTTTTTGAAAAGAAAAATTGAAATAAACTGGTACTTTTATTGTTACATGGTACTTTGTGTTAAATTTTATTTTTTTTTTTCAAATTTGTACTTTTTAAATTTAAAATCCTAAATTCGTGTTGAGAAAAAATTGTTCTTTTAATTAAAAATTGGTACTTTTATTAGTTCTTTGTTTTTTTTTTTTTTTTTATCGAAAAGATATATATATATATATATATATATATATATATAATTTTTTTGGTCCTTTTTTATGATACAAGTGTGTGAAAAAGTTTTTTTGTATACGACTTAATTAAATTTAATTAGGTACTTTTTTTAAGAATTTTGCACAGTTTTAAATTTGTACTCTTTTTGTTTGAATTAAAGCTTTTTTGTTTTTAAATATAAAAGCAATATATTTTTCAATATAAAATAAGAGTAAAAATAAAAAAAGAATAAAAATAAAAACGCTGGTATCCCTTTCTGTTTACTGGTAATTTTTTCAATTTAAACCTTTTTTGAAAATGAACACTTTTTTGAAGTTACTTATGTTTTTTTTTTTTTTTTTTTTTTTTTTTTTGATTAGTGATAGAAAATTTAATTGGTGCTTTTCTGTAAATTGGTGTCCTTTTTTGAAAAAAGTTTTTTTTTTTTTTTTGAAAATTAAATTTATTTTTATTTAGTTATTTTGATGTCAGATATATTATAATTTTTTTGTTAGAAACTCTGTTCTTTTAATAATTAGTGTTTTTGTTTTCAAAAATGTTTTTTTTTTAATATTTTTCTTTTTTAATTAGTACCTTAGTTAAAAAATTTTTGATGAAAAATTGAACATTTTTGAATATATTAAAAAAAAAAAAAAAACATAATTTCTCAAAACAAATTAACGAAAACTTTAAAATAAAAAAAATATTTTCCCTTTCCTGTCCCATGGTGTAGAACTTTTACAAATATATTATTTCTTGTTTAATATTTGAACAAATTTCCATCATTAAAATGTTAAAGATTTACACAATAATTAGACAATGCTTTGGTGGCCTAATTTTAATCTCGCTCTCTCCACATGTTATTATAATCTAACCTACAGTGCATTTTGGTTGAATTTCTAACTCTGGTGGCCTCAATTCCAAATATTTTACAACATTTTATTTATACCGGAAATGATTGTTAGAAACTAAGTTGTATTGATCCTTTCTGAAACAAATAAAAAACAGGATCTTTTCTATAATCTTAAAAAAAGTAAAACAAAATTCTCATAAAAAGAACAATACTTGTTCAAAAAGACCCTATAGATAAATGCATATAACTGTGTAATACAACTGTCAACCTCTTAATTCAGGTGTTGGCTTGTTGAATAAAGATGATGACATTACAAAAAAAAAAAACAGTTAAAAACGGTTTAGTTTTCTATGACATACTTACAAACTTATGCGTAAAGCGAAGTGTTTTTATGTATTTGTATATTTATGTGTGTATTTCGATATTGAAACAAAAACTCAGGAAATGTCATTATTTGTTTTACTTAATAGTATAAAACAACAAAGAAGATATTTCTTACAACCAGTACAAAGGATTTTGACTACGTCTTATTCCCTCTTCTCTTCATCTTAACAGGACACATACCACAGCCATAAAATACTTTATGCCTTTTACATACACATAAATGAGAGTGTAAGTAAGTTGTAACTGTGTGATATTGTCTTTGACAATACAAATGTTTTCAAAACAATTATTTCCTTTAGTGCTTCGATGTACACAAAATGATTTGAAATAAACTCAATGAAAAATTTAAGAATTATTTACTTAACGAAATTTTGTAAAAATCATCTATACCGAGAAGAGGGCAATCTGAAAATTTATTTAAAAGGCATGTGTGCTACTAAGGCTATTACAAACTAAAATCAACAAGAGAGTTAGTCATTGACAATCTTTATAGAGTAAAACAAGAGAGAGAAATAGCAATAAAAAAATTTCTTTAATCAATTTTTACCGCTAAACATCTGGAAAAAAATATCTTTGTCCATTTTACATCCTTAAAAGCATTCTTCCGCATATCTTCATATAATCACATTCATACATACATATATATTAAATTATTTAATATGTGCCTATATGTTCATTATATTCATTATGTACTGTTTACATAGATTGCGCACACACACACTCACCTAACAGAATGATATTTATTTACTCGTTGGCTGGAACATCATGGTTTACTGAATGACTAAATGTCAGCATTTAAGAGAACAGCATATTTGCTTTTGTTGTTGTTATTGTTGCGTACTCGTATCAAACGAATTAAAGTGTAGAAAATCATGTAGGCCTATATTGTTGTCTTAACAGATTTGATCAGTTTTTAATGAACTTCATTCATTTACTCTTTTCTTTTGTCACACTTTGATCCCAGCCGTTCGTCGTTTATTCTCTTATGTTTGCATTCAGCTTCATGTCAAAATGTGTATTTATATTTATATTGTATACATACATATGTATTTTCTCATTTCTTTACACGATTTTCATTTTTTCACGTACATACATAAAAATGTCAAAAAATGGGTATGTAAAAAAATGTCAAGAGCCCCCTCGGTATTGAATATTGTTTGTTGTTTAACTTTATAATTTTTGTTTTTTTTTTTCGATTGATGGTAGTGGAAAATTGTACAGTAAAGTTTGATGTTACACATATTGTAAAGTGTTTAAATTAGTTTTGACCATTTGCATTTGGATATATATTAGCTGCTTTTCTCTAATTCTAGCTTAAAAATAAAATGAAGCATAATAACTAGGGGGGGATTTGAATGTTTAATTTTTTGAAACTATGAACCTAAAAAATGCATTATTATTTGATATATATATATATATATATATATATATATATATATATATTACAAATCACTCTATGATAAACTATGCAATATAAGATATTTTATATTTTTTTAGCGTTCAAAACCATTAGGGGATTCACATAGTGCCATAAAATCAGGGGTTGTGAACAACCCCTCATAATTTAGTATGATACTTTTAAATTTAAATCACTCAGAAATAAGTAAAAAATCAAAATAATAGCCAATTTTGCGAAACGTACATTTTAGATGTTGTGATGGCAGACTCAATATTTTTTTATTTGTTTTTGTATAAAATCATCTCTGCCAATTAAATACAAGAGCACAATAAACATAGCATACAAAGCTTTATTATTTTAAGACACTTTTAGTTTGAAAAGCAACAACATTTTTAAACCATTGTAAAATTTTAAAACATTACATCAATATGACATGATAGTACACCTTGTTAATCCCCCATATGTTTTAAAAAATTAATGCTCTATTTCTTTATGCTTTTTTTCGTGACAATTTGATTCAAACTTCATAAAACAGATGTTTATTTGTATGTACATAAACAAGTTGTCATATGTAGGTGATTGTCTATTTTGGCGTAAAAATTTATTATACATAGGAAATGTCCTTTGTACTTTAATTCGAATAAAGAAATTAGAATAAAGGAATTAGTTTTTTTTTTATTGTTTCAAATCCTTCATTTTTATTTTTTATCACAGTTTGCAGCTTTAATTTTATTTTTTCAGCAATAAGGCCTTGTGCAGCTTCAATTCTGTCAATAGCACTATCAATTAAACTGCTTTGAGTGCTTAAAGTACCTAAACCCTCTAATTTAGTAATAGCTCCACTAAGAAATCCATTTGAATCTTTTGATGTTAATACTCATTTAATTTCTTTAATAGCTTTAGAGTCGTTTTTGAAATATTCAAGATTTTTTTGTAATATTTTACAGGGAATCTTAGCTTGAACGCCATATTGGAATAATTTTCCTTTAATTGTGCTGCTGGGACACTCAAATATAGCTGTTTTTTTATATGAAATTAACAAATCAATGTGATCAAAATTATTACGTAATTCAGCAGCTACTTGGTGTAATGCTTTAGCTTAACTGGTACATGTAAAATTTTTGGATAAAAAATTGTAATGACTTTTTCTTATTATATATGGAGCTGTATCTTGTAAATATAAGAAAATTTTATATATATAAAGTTAAAACTTTCGTTTACTTGCAACAACATTGTGATCAAAACCTTCCAACATTAACATTTACAATATATCAGCCGGTCATGTTTGTGTTTTAATCCATGCTTATCAATATGAATTTGTTTTTTTCTTTAACGATTTTAGTTCTTCAAATTCAAAAATGTACACTTATGCCGCACAATTTTTTCTGAGCGAGGATTCAGATGGAATACTTTCATTTGTGTAGGTATTTATTTCAAAGCAATGTCTGCAAATGTAAAGGCTTCACATAAGTCCAAATTAAAAAAAAAATAATAATAATAAAATTAATAAATATTTCAACGTAAATTTAAATTTCTGTTCAAAATACAATACATAATTTTCATAACTATGTAAAGATTTACATAAAAAACTAGCACTTATCTATTTATAAAATTTTAATGAATAACATAAATGTTTAACAGAACTTCTGTTGGTAAAATGTTCGTCTACTTTTTTTTCACCAGTTGGCATAGAGGTCTAGTTTAAGAATAACTAACTAAAATGAAAATTAAAATTCACTGATACACCTCCTATACACGTTTCAACTCAAAATGATGAAATACAATAATAAGAAGAATTTAGCAAAACCAAAAAAAAAAAAAAAAATAATAAAAACAATTAAAAATATGTAAATAAAAAATTATTAAGAAAAATATGAAAAAATATGCATTTTCCATAAAATATGCAAAAATGTCTACTAACAAATCGTTGGCATTTTTCAGTAAAATGGATGATTCGAATATACGAGTATAACTACATAAGAATGTTTTAATATCTTCTGGAAAAATATGCATTGTTAAAAGCCCCATTTCTTGGGGCTTGTAAAAAGTTCACAGCTATCATTATTAAGGTAGCAACATTTCTTTTTACCGTTTATTGTCTTTATCTTTTTTAAATGTAAATGACATTTTATCAATTTTGTTTTAATTTGTTGAAAAAATTATTTGATAAATTGCAATAAATTTGCTTCTGTAAGTATTAAATTTATTATCTGTAAAAATTAAAGTAGGTAATTATTTAAGTAAACTTGCTGGTACATATTTATTTGTTAACACTAGTCGGCAGAAAAGTCCTCCCTCTAAGACGAGTAGTTGAACTATATAGATTTTGATGTGCTAAATACTAATATGCTTTTTTTCATCAGGTCTGGATTTTATTTTATGGACGTGTCAAATATTTCGCCCATAATAATACACTAGTATATTTCACCATAACTCAAGAACGGTGTGTACAATTTATATAAATGATGAAACTAAATGATGCGGAATAAATATATTTTCAAGCCACCCTAATATAATTTTTTTGGTTTTCTTTAAAGTTCTTTTAAAAAGTGAAAAAATATTTATGTTTTTTATCTTTAGCATAAGGTACAATTAAGTTGAGATACACTACACGGTGGGACAGAATCGAAATTTTTTGGGAATAAGTCTATAACTTCTAATTTGCTGGTTGGATTTACATAAAACTTCTGAGCGAAAATTCAGATAGAATACTCATCAGAGGAGTGAACAATGTTAAGTTTAAAAAGTTACGCTACATATACTCCAGATGCGGAACTATTGGGGTTCTCTGGCATAGACAATTTATAACCGCTTGTCAAAATTTTGTGTTTCTTATTCGATTTCAAATATTTTTACGTCCTCTTAATGACTTTGATAAGACCTATGAAAAACATGTATGCATGTACTATTTAATTCTTATAGTTTTCAAGTTATTTGCATTTAATATTTTTGCCAAATCTTGGTCCAATGTTGTCAATAAATAGCTCAATATTTTTATCCGATTTTCTAAAAATTTTACCCAGTTCTACTTGTTCTAATGTTTTAGATAATTCCAAATTAAAAACAAACTCTAACACCTAATTGGACTAAGTACAGGTCCTCCAGAATTTGATATATTTTATGTCAAAATTTTTAATTTAGAGCATATGTTATAAAATACCAAAGGCTAATTCTGCAAACTGTATGCATTTTGGAAGACTCTTTATGGGCAAAATTAAAAAAATCCCATTTTTGGATTTTCGCCGCTTTTTTCGGAATTGTGTGATTTTTTACCAAATGAAGATTTAACAAAGATTTTATTAGAGATAAAGAGGAGAGAGGTAGTATTCCTATTAAAGGTAGTATTCCAATTAACTATCATCAATAGATTGCTATCACTTCAGAAAACCAAAGAAAATATATCCAAAAGAGATACGATTTACATAAGGATCATAACATTTTCTTCGAAAAAAAAAAGAAATACAGGGTACCACAATACTATGGTGATATTAAATATCATTTTTTAGGTCATTTTGGAAAAAACCTTCCGCACCGAAAGCAATTTCCAAAAGCTTTAATTTGATATTGATAGCAAAATAAAATCCAACGTCAAATTTTGTATATAAAATTTTATTTATTTTAAATATGAGCTCATAAAAACGGTACTTTGAAATACATTTTTGTCAATATTTTCATTTTATTTTGTCATATTTTAATTTTACAAACTAGCTTTTTACCACATTTTTTAAACTAATTAAGTGTCCACTTTGAAATTTTGGACGTATACGGAGAAGAAATATGTCAAATTTATATATACATATTATTTTTAAGGATTTCGACGTTTATATATCCAATTTTGACCTTCGAAATTTTGATACAAATAAACTTTATATATATCGCTATAAAGGTAATATTTTTGTCTTTAATATGAAACTAAAACCAGGGATCTACCATGTACAGTTTAAAAGTTATTATCAATTAAACAAGTAACCCTCTGTATAGTTTTTAGTTTTTTTTTTTTTTTTGCTTTTCAAAACATTATATTTTTGGTCCGGAAAGGAACATAAGTTCAGAAATTTATGATTTGAGGAGCACTTCCAATAGCCAATGCTTGTAGTGAATTTTATTGAAATCGTAAATGTCAAACCCGATTGCTGTCCATTTTGACAAGGAATCACTCATTGTTTAATTTTATAAGGAAAGAAAGTTTTTGAATTATTTACATTTCATATTTGTATAATACAAAAGTTTAAATTATTTGTATTTTCGATGTTTTAGTAAATCAAATTTTATTAACTGATTATCTCTGGCTATTAGTTTAAGGAAATATAAACCTTTACTCTATAAATCAAAAAAAAAAAAAACTTTGTTTAAGGAAATAGAAACCTTAATTCTATAAATCAGAAAAAACCTATAAATAAACTAATTCCTAGAATTTCTATATGAAACTATTACAATGATATTAAAATAAGATTTTAGTTTCTTTCAAAAGAAACAAACCTATGCAGATGTTTCAATTTGCTAACTTCATTAATGATGCCACCAAAAAGAAGACATATGTTCGTTCTACTATGTATATACATAAGTATTTGTAACACTTGTTGCTATTTTGAGATCTCACACCGATTGGTGCAACTATAAAAAGTATTAAATTGCCACAAATAAAAAAGGAGAACCCCAGAGACGACACAATCAATTGGTGTCAAATTGCACTGATGAGCGGTGGTTGAATGTTAAATAATAATAATGATGGTTGACTTGCGATAAATCAATATGGCGTGTGCAAAAGCCACAAAAAAATTACGTCTAATTATTAACACTTGATGGCATAAAATCAAGTGTGGATGATATTAAATAATGTCATACTGTTGTCATTATTGTTACTCTTTTTCTTTCAAAAGAAATACAAGATATTTTCATCATTTCAAAATTTAAAAATGGTGGTTAAGAAGGGTTACTTAAAAAAAAAAAAAAAGAACGAGAAGACACTTTATAATTGAGGTAATAAACATGTTTCTGAATTTTATGACATGAGAAATTTACGAAAAAAGATTTAATTCTGTAGCTTATTTTTTTATTTCATTTTTTGTTTTTTTTTTGTGGTTGTTATTAAGAACACAGATAAATCCCATAATTTTTTATTAATAAAATTTTATCTAAACGAAATAATCAGTTTATTTTTCTTTGTAGGTTCTTCTTTTTTTTATATATTTTTTTATAAGAGTATTTTATTAAGTTAATCAAAAGTAACATCCTTTTTTTATGAAGTCTTCGTTTGGAGACATCACAAAATGTATTTAACCATTGGAGGGTGATGTAGCAATGCAGCTATACATACCGGATTAAATGAATAGATTAGGGACTTACTGGTTTTAGTATCTTATTAAAAGTATCGAAAGATGAACTGAAATTATTTTTAGAATAATTTAGAAATTGTAAAATGCTATAAAGAATTCAGAAATATCAATATAATTTTTTAAACAGATATCGATATAATTTAAATTTAAAATGGGTTAGTAATTATAGATTTTTCTCAAAATTGTACATTTATATGACCAAAAATATATTATGGTCTTGAGTATTCGAAAAGTTCAAAAACTAATTTTAATTTTACTTAGTATCGCAATCCTTCTAAAGGGTTAATTACAGTGAAACTAAAAAAAGTAGTCGTTTACTTTAGGTACTGTTGGATTTAATATGGAAGTTATGAAACCATTCAAAAATCCATTTTATAGCATTCCATTAAGTTTAGTAATGCTCTAGTATAAAAGCAACAACAGCAACAATAACAATAACTGCAACTACAACAAAATAAAAAGGTTAAAGAAAAGAACGCACGCGCTCTTATCTTGGTTAAATCAAACAATTGTTATAAGTATGTATTATTTTTTAGTTTGTGTTCATTCTTTTTTAGTTAACCAAATGGACTGAGATGTGATTTCATTCTCTTTATATCATTTCATTGCGTTTTATTTGCTACAGAGTGACTGTGAATGAGACCAAAAGGAGCACAAAGTCGAAACTTCTTCCATATTTTTCATCACTATCCCATGTATTTAATATTCAAGTGATGCAACTCTTAAACTATACAAAAAAAAAAAAAAAAAAAAAAAAAGAACAGAAAGAAACAAAATCTACACACAAAAATTAAATAAAGAAAAGATGATTATCACTGCACAGTGTCACATTTATCCAAACTAGAACGAAAAAAATAAAAGCTTATTAATTGAAGTAATTTTTTCGCAAACATATCATATATATGAAAAAAAAATACTAAGAATTTTGGAAAATGTCTATAACGCGAATTATGGGTGTTTGAAATTGCTAAAATTTTAATTTTATTTAAAATTTTTTTTTATTTTTTTAAAGAAGTATGTTAACTTTAACTGCGTATTTATAAATGTAACCAAATTATTTTTTTATAATTTGTTAGTTTAAAAAATCTAATGGGAAACTATTTTTTTTATTTAAAAGAAATCCTTATGTTAAAAAATATATATTTTTTTGGAAATTCTATTTTTAATGGACTAGAACTAAAAAGTTACAATGAGTCCAATTTCAAAATACGATTGGTATATTAAAGTACATCAATAAAATTATATTTGAGATTATTATATACTTTTTACGATCTTTTAAATTATTAGAAAAAAATGTAGCTCATATTAGCAATTTGTTAAGAATTATTTAAATATTGGTTATGAAAATTTTACACTAGGATTGGTATGATTACATACTGCCACGCCTATCTTCCTTTATTAAAAAAACAAAAAATTAAAAAAAAAAATTCAAATATATATATATATATATATATATATATATATATAAATGTATGTATATATATATATATATATATATATATATATATATATATATAAATATATATGGGAGTAGCAGTAATATCACAGAATATAAAATTTCAATCCAGTCCAAAACTGGATTTTTGTCGTTCTAAAACTGCCAAATGTCACACTATGCGCTGGCTACAACTACTCTACACACTCGCACATATAAGTCCAAACAAACATACCACTATGACAAATCGTAACAAAGATGCACCGAAGAATACTTTGGATCGCTACAAAAAAATAAAAAAATAAAATCATTGATAAAAATTAAAATGGAACGGAAAATTACTCTTATTTATTTGTTCCTTTACTTTTTTTCTACTACTAGCATCTTTTTGTGCAACAAACATTTAACATTTTCTTTTTCTTTGCATGTTTTTATAATAAATTTATTTGTAGTATTTAAGGTGCCACACGTACGCATAGATACGATTAAACACATTTACTCATGCATTTTTATATGCTTAGATACAAGTGTAAGTATGTAACTTTATTATATTGTTGTAACAGTTTTAATATCATTTTATGTTGTTTTATGATTATATCTTCTATCTGGTCTTCATCTTTTTTTTTATATGTATATATTTTATTTCGTAGTTTTTTTTTATTAAGTCTTATTATTAAATGGTTACAATTTCCTTTTCAATTCAAAAGGTACTAAAAATACCAAAAGAATAAAGAAATAAAGACTTAATATTTTAAACGAGTAATGGTCGAATTCTAATTGCTCCTAATATGATAAGAAACTGATAAAATTTTAGATTTCTTTTTGAAAATGTTTTTATAATATCCTTACATAATCTTTTAAGGAAAGTGATTAGTTAAAGTAATGTCTTTTAATTTTACTTTTACAATGCAAAATAAGGACTGTGCACGAAAAAAATTCATGCACATGTTAAGGCTTATAACTTTTATTTTATATGATTTTTACAGTTAACTCGATTACATTTGTTATCAGGGTAACCAACAATATGCAAAAGCATATATTTTTTTTTTGGGGGGGATTCAAATGAACCAAACTGTTAGTTATTTGTCAGTTTCAGACAATTTTAAGAATTTTGGCATCGATTTGCTACATCATATTTTGATCACAATAGCATATTTTTAGCTTGGCAACATATTTTGTCATATTTTCCTTATTTTAAATCAATTTTTAGCAATATAAATGTCATAATTTTGCATATTTTATAACTAATAGTATAATTTTGCATATTTTACACTTAATAGAAAAATGTTGCATATTTTGCACCCAATAGAATTTTTTACAAAATTTGCCATTATTGAAAATTTCTTTTGACTATCATATATGGTTTTCAACTCCGATTTCCTAATAATTTTCATCTTATAAATTGCTAGAATGTATTGATACAGTGTATTAACTTTGAGTATTTTTAAGTGCAAAAAGGAAATATTTTTTAGCAATTGCTAATCAGTGTTGTCATTTTTGCCAATTTTAAAGATAAATCTAGCCTTTTTATTTTGCTTTTAGCTTCAAAATTTTGGTTTTAGCTTCTAGCTTTTTTTTAGCTTTTCTAGTTCTTAAAATTGCCTTAAAAAGGCTAAAATTTTTGTATTTCAACAAAAAAAAAGATCATTTATTATTTGCCTTTACTAACTTTATTTTTATAGAATCATCCATTTAAGAATTTTTTTGTATTAATTAGGAAAAAAATCGAGATTATTTATATTTTAAAAAAATTTTGTCTGTGGCGCTTCATTCTACAAATTAAATCTAACTTAACTCTTTATATGAACTTACTTAATTAATTAATTATTTATTCTAATTATTTAATACAGCAGTAACCGTAGAAACTAAAATAATATAAAAATAGATACAAATAAGAAAATTCCTATGAAAGTGAAAAATCAACCAAAAATGTTAAAATCATTAATCAAAAATTAATTATAATTAAAAAATGACGAATCCCTTCAAAACATTGCGACATTTTTCGTATGAAATATAATCCAAATTTGTGTGGAAATTTTGTGGGCGATTTTTCATTGGGTAATTTTGCTAACAGCGCTTCTGTATTTTATTTATAAGATTATTACAATATCTTTAAAAAATATATCAAAAATTAATAAAAAATAATAATAAATTTTTAAATAAAAAAAATAAAAATTATATTAGCTTTTTTCCTGTCTTATTTTTTGGGGCATTTAGACTTTTCTGAACTTTTTTAATTCAATTTATCCTTAATTTATTCTTTTTATAATAAATAATTCAAAATTCAGCCAGAAAAAATACAAAATATTATTATTTTATAATCTTTATAATTATAAGGGCATATTTTCGAATTTAAGAGCATTTTTTGTGCACATAAAACACTTTTTAGAGCATATTTTTGGTTGCCCTAGTTGCTTTGTTCAGTAACCATATGCTAATTTTATTGTAATGGCATAATTAGTTTTGCTTAAAGTGAGAATTAAACAAAAGATGGAATATTATCAAAAAATTAAAAAGATAGCAAGCCTGAAGAAGATGTGAAGGAAAAAGAATGCACAAAAATTACGGAGACCAATTTTTGGTTATGAATACTGTCTAATGGGTGATAAAAAGTACATACTGGCGGATTTTTTACAACATCCTGATTTAAAATTCTATATATCAGATAATATGAGAAATGTATCAGATAAAAATCGTGTAAAGAATGGAAATTGTTGAATAAACCTTTGGTCTGGCAAGACATTTCTACATGTAGGGAAAAAAGTACTTTATTAATAACAAATCACACTTTTAACAGAGAAATATACACAAATGAATGCCGTCACAAAAGATTCATTCTTAACATTATTTTGTCACAAAACAAAAATGGTTGGCTTATTTTGAAAGCTTATGACCAAATGTGACTAAAAATTAAGAATAATATATATATATATATATATGCTTATATTGCCTAGAAAGCATATCTTTAATTATTGCAATATTAAGGCAGATTTCTATTAAAAATTATAAATTTTAGCATATAGTACCTAAATTTTTTAGTTTTTCATTAGTTTCCCTTTAAAATTTCTTAAATTAGTTTGATCCTATTTTTGGTTATTTAGCTTATTTTGTAAGCTGAGGTCTAAAAATTGTTAAATATGAACAAAATTTTGATTTTTCACGTTTTGCTGAAACGCATATTTTAGGCATATTTTAAAATTAAAGCATATTGAGATACTGCCAATGCACAAAAGGATTGTCATTGTCTATAACACCCATACATCTGCAGAAAGTTAATGGTAATATTGGAAAATTGTGGACGGACGGCATTGTCGGTTCACAAAAATTGTTTCACACATGAAAAATTCAACTTACGAATAAAACTGGATAACATTTAAAGGTTGTAGAAATAATAATATTTTTTGTATTAATAAAATTTTGTTTCTGGTAAAAATATTCAAAAACGTGCAGTTTTTGTAGTCATCTATATTAAAAATTTTATTGAATGTAAACATTGAATGATAAAACTCAAACAAAAACATTGTTATAATGAACTATTATCAAAATTAATGAGAATTAACAATGAGAATATAATATTGTTGTAGTGGTAATGCCGTAATCATGTTTTTTCTCTCCGTACATGTCTTTACCAAAAAACGATTACAGTTTTAACATATTTCAAGTTAAAATTTGAATTTGTGTTATATTTTGGTACAAAAATCCAGAAAAATATACAACTGAAAAAAAAGGAAACTATAAAATATTTACCAAAATTATATCAATTAAATATGGATGTCAAATGAAAGCTTCGAATCCTTGCAATATAATAATATTTTTTTATTTTTATGTTGCAGTACAAAATGTTTAGAAAATATTCTTTATATAAGATACATAATTAAATAATAAATATAATTTAAAGGGTTAAATTTTCAAAAAGATATTTTCTCAATTTTTTGTACTGCAACATTTAAATAAAAGGTATTATATTGTAGGGATTCATGACTTTCATTTGACATTCATATTGGGTCGATATAATCTTCGTAAATATTGTATATAATTCTTAAAAATTGGACAACTTTTGAAATTTTGAAGTCCTTTTGAGAGGAAATTTGACATCCTGGAGAAGAACAGGGTGCAATGTGTTTCTGGTTACCCTGATAATTATGTTAAGTCAATTATAATCCTGCATGAACTAGTCTAATTTAGTTTTTTAAACATCTTTTTATGAATTAATTTTAATTTTCAAAAGTTGGGTGAATTATAAGCGAGCACATTCGTTTGGAATTGCAAAATTTAAAAAGAAGAGGAAAATATATTCTGATGATTAGTGTAGCGAGAAAAACTCAGATAGTGTGAAGATGACTGTACCAAGATATTAACCATTATAACTCTAATTTAAATGTAGGGTATTTAGCAAAATAAAATAAAAAAAAACATGAACATCAAACCCATAATGAACAAAATATTAAAATCTATTACGGAAACATTTTAAAATTTTATTACTCATACATGTGATATTATTTATTTTAGTTACATTAAACATTCTAAACAATGGTGTCACTTTGGTGGCACTCAATGAACTCTATTTTCATTAAATAATTCTTTAACATTTTCTAATGGTCACATATTTGAATGAACAATACAAATGTAGATAGAGAAAGATACAAATAATGGATAATATAAAATATTTTTTTTTAATTTAATTTTTTTTTTTATTTTTTGTTCTAACTTGTATTATAAGTTATATATTTGATTATTATCTGAAATATTTTATTAGTTTTCTTTTTTCATTAGCTACAAATACGTGATTACATTTGCCAAAGAAAAACTCATAAATTGGTAACATTGGTAACATGTTAACAACTAAAATTCATTTAACCTTTTTTTCATTTAACCAAAACCAAAACTAAAAGAGGTGTATTCTTTGGGACATATTTTCTTTTCTTGGTTAATATTTGATAATTTGAATTATCGTTTCCGTTAGTGATGGTATGTTATTGATAAACGCACAAAAAGAATGTCAACGAACAAATGTTTATTTTTTTAATATTTCTTTAAATTTATTTTAAAAAAATATGAAATTTTTTCTTAAAGGAATAAATATTTTTATTAATGACTTGTTTCTTTTCTTTTATCTTTGATCTAAGTATGAAAAGGATTAATTGTGAGTGTGTGATAAAATTTAAACAAAATTTTCTTAACATTGCTGAGTTGAAATTAAAATTGAAAATTTATTAATAGAGAGAGGAAACTAATACTAGTACGTAAAAATAAATTTAAAAATTTAGATATAAGAACTTTAATATACAAGTGTACCTGAGTTAAGAAAAAAAAAAAAAACTAAACATTAATGTTGTACGGTGCTATTCTGTGTAAAAATTACAATTTTCCAAAATGTTTAAAAATTATTTTTCAATCACTAATAAAATTTAAAATTTTCATAAAACAAATTTTTAACTATTACAAATTTCAACTTAAAAAATACAACATTTCTTAGCAAACCATTTTTAATTTCACAATTAAACTGGCATTTAAATATTTATTGTTTATATTTTATATCAAACAATTTTTGTAATACACCTTCAAATTGAACTATTTCTTTTTTTTATAATTCTCATGGCAAAACTTAATTTGATATTAAAAAAAAGAACAACAAAAATAAAAAAGCTTTATGTTTCGTAATCTTTAAGTTGCAAAAACTAATTCTAATGAAATATAATCATTACAACATCTTCCACTTAAAGACGACAGCTTAAAACTTTTTATTATTTCTCATGCTGATTTCTGTTTTGTTTATGGAACAAATTTAAATGAATTTTACTTAATTTGCAAAACTGTTAATAAATAAAATGTTGATTTGTTTACTATACAAAAATTAAGAAGCTCTTTGATTGTAATCAAATAATTTATGTTGTGACATATGATTATGAGAATAAAGTGTGAAAAAAGATAATGGAAACGAAATGTATAAATGTTTAAAATTACAAACATTTAAAAATATTTAGAACTACTTAAGTGAAAAAAATTAATATCAGTGATCTTTAATATTTTGTAATAAAAATCATTATCTCTATTTATGAAAATGTAAAAATATGTAAAATATCCTGTGAGTCTTTACAGCTATATTATTTAATAATCTCCAATCATCCACATGCGGAGAAAAAATGTGGTTGTAGTGACCATAATCTATGAGCAACGTATTGTGATTGTAATATGTTTTCACAGCTAAAAATAAATATTATTATACATAATAATTGTTATGATTCCATTTAATCATATTGTGTCCGAATTTATGATTCGTTTTTCATGCTATGGTTCGAGCTTTTCATATTATTATACTGTCTTACTACATTATTCTCCCATGCTGTCAGATTATGATTTCATTTTATCATATTATTATTCCACTTTATCATATTATTATCCCATCTTATCATATTACTATCCAATCTTATCATATTAAGTGTTTATTAATCATAAAAAGTTATTTACATATTATTTGTTTATTAATTAATTTTATTTATTTTATGTTATGCAAGATAATATAAGATATTTTTTGTTAACCATATCCTTTAATAGTAGTTAATCAATATCTTAAATTGCTTGATTCACAATAAATATAACAAAACCTTGTCTACTTATATTACTATATAAATTAAATGAGAATTATAATGAAGGTGAAAAACAAACATTAAAAACAAAATATATTAAAAAACAGTCAAATTATGCATTTGTTTACCATATTTACAAAAAGCATATTTATTTGTAACATATTATTATTATGGAAATAATAATATTAATTTGGTTTGAAAACAAAATATGGTTTGAGAACAAGGAAGAAGATTGATAGATAATATTTAAAGGTTGTAGTAATAGTAATATTTTTTATATTAATAAAATTTTGTTTCTGGTAAAAATATTCGAAAAAATGTAGTCACCTTTATTAACAATTTTATTGAATATAAACATTGAATGATAAGACTGAAACAAAAACATTTTTATTATGAACATAGTATTATCAAAATTAGTAAAAAATGCAAACTAACAATGGGAAGATAATATTTAGTAGTGACAATGCCGTAACCATGTTTTTTCTCTACGTACATAACTTCACTAAAAAATTATTATAGCTTTAACATATTCTAAATTAAAATTTGACATTGGATTATATTTTTCTATATAGTAGGAGTGTCCAACATGAAATTTTGCACGAGTATGGAGAAAAGTTATTTTAACATTATATACTTTTGAATTTTTGAAATTAATTAATTTTCTAGACATTATCTTTTAAATGATACTAACATTAAAATTTTATTATGTGCAGTTCAGCAGTTATTAGAAATTACATTATATATTATTTCAAAAATACCGATTTTTGGGTTATCATAGTTTGATTTTATATGTCCAACTTTGACCTTTGAACTTTTGATATAGATAAACGTTATAATTATAGTTATAAAGGAAATATCTTTGCCATTAATATTAAACTAAATTAAGATGTCTTATTTGGAATAAATTACACTGTGCTAGTCGCAAATTTTAACAAGCTGGTCACCCCACTGGTTAAGCTAAATTGAGCATACTGAATTCAATAGCGGCATCCGATTTTTGAATCTACTACTATTTGGGTTTAAACTCTATTATGGAAGTAGCACAAATAATATAAAATTATAAATAAAAGGACATTATTTATGCTAAATTAAACAATAAATTAATTAAATATATACTCCAATCATAAATTAAATCAATTTCAGACAGATTTTTAATATACATATTTATAATTTTATTTTAAAAGTTGCTCATTGGTTTACGGAATTTAGTATTATTTTTTTTTGTCAGTTTAAAGTTCTATAATTTATGTTTTAAAACATATTTGATAATAAGAATTCATGATCCTATGCTTAATATAACCTTAATTGTTTATTTTGTTGAAATTTAACAACTAAATTATTAAATGTATGCAAAAAAGGTAATTTTATTAACCCCTCTTTTAGTCCTTCAAAATGAAATATCTTCATTAAATTCAGCATCGTCGAGTTAGTTTTACCTAATAGGTACCCACTTTGTTAAAAATAAAATAAGTATCATTTTCAAGCATAGCCCCAGACAAAAATTTGCTTTCCTGGTAAGCTAGCAGGTATAATTGGAAACAAAAATAAACTACTTATTTTTTTGCCTGAATAACTAGTTAGTTCTGTTCACGTTGTCCACAAATTTATATAGTTAATTTTAGACTAGACTAGACTCAAAAATGTGTACCTAAACGAAAATAAAAAAATTGCCGCCAGTGAGATTTGAACTCGGACACAAATTAATCATTATTTTTTAGGGACTAACATCCTACTCAGTACACCATCTTCCATTTAATTTTCTAAGTGACAAAAACTTTTTTTCAGTATAAAATAACTTTTTAGACATTTTATTAAAAAACTGACAGCATCAGAATGGTGTTGAATCAACAACCTTCTGGTTGTTAATTCAGCGCTCTAGTGATTGCAATATTACTGCAATCACGTAATATTGCATAAATAAGTACTGTTTAGTACTTATTTATGTAATATAGAGTAGGCAAATAATAATGACGCCTCATTACCAAGAAACTACTTTAACAAGTAGCTGCCATTACCGAAAACCAAAAAATTTTTTCTGGGGTATTATTAAAACGCGACAAAGTACGATTTTGTTATAAAAAATTTAATAATAAAATAATTTAATAAAAAATTTCTGTGGAGTTAAGAAAATGTTCAAAAGAATTCTTGAATTCTTTTGTATTAACCATTTACAGTTACACCAACAATTAACAATTAAATTTGTGTATTTTATAAATCCAATAATTTGATATTTAGAATCATGAAACCGCTATTTAACAAAGTGACAAGTCACTTAGGATTGAAAAAAAACTACTATATTTAAGTGTTATTTTAATAGTTTTGATGAAAGGCATTTGAAAAAATTTGCTGATGTCCAATAAACAATTAATTGATATTTTCAATTAGTAAATTAAACGAAATAAAACAAAAAATTAGTGCGGTAAAATAATACATAAATTTTTAACAAAAAATACGTTACTAATCGCTCTAAAGTAACTTATCTAATAAATGTGATAATGAAGGTCAAAGATGTGTAACTCGTTTCTAATAAGCAGGGTATATTTTTTTTAGGTATTTGAAAGTGCCTCTAAAGGAGACTGTATTTAGCAGGCATAAGTGAAAAATATGAAAAACTGATTTTATTATATATATAACTTTGCTATGTGTAAAAATAATTGTAAAACTAATTTCTTGCTGTCCTTAATTAATTAGAAGTATTGTATGCCTGACTTAAATTGTTTAAATTTATAATAATTATAGTTCATGTAAATGTTGAATAATAATAATAATAATAATAATAATAATAATAAATCAAATAAATACAAATAATTAAGTAAATAAAACTAGGCAGTTTGTTTATAAATACAACAACAAAAATTCACAATTTCTGCGAGTTCTGCAATATCATCTTTTAAAATACGCAAAGAAGGGAACAGAACTGATATAAGTTAGAAGTAACACTGGATTCTGACTACATATTAACACAGATAGACATTGTGAAACCTAATGTAACCTTATTCCAAGTGAGCCGGTTTTTTTGATTGGGGATACCTGTGAAACCTTAATTTTTTATAACATTATGGTCACTGGAACAATTTATATGATAGCAGAAATCATACTATGCGCAAACACATTTAAACAATTCATTTAATTAAAAATTGTTTAAATTTGCACTTCTAATCAAAAATGATTATATGAATTACTAATAATTGTAAAAAATTAAAAACTAAGTAGACGATTGAATAAATTAAAAGTTTAAATGAGAAAAAAACTTTTTTGGATTGCTTGAATATGTTAATTAAATTTTAATATTTAATGAAACAACTATTTTTTTTGTGTAGGGTAGAAAATCGAGCATTCACCACTTTTTTATTTAAAATTCTCTTTTCTCATGATATTATTAATTTTATTTTGTACTAAATTCTAAAGACTTAAATGGTATTCATTTAAGTTCTTTTGATACTGACTATATATTCAATAAGTTAATTTTTGTATGCATTTCTGAAGATAGAAAAATGGCGAAACTACCTCATCCTATGGGATAAATTCGTCAAGTGATGAGGGCAGAATCGTTTACCTATATATGATGTTTTTTTTTTTTTTTTTGTTATTTAATTTTAAAACCTAATTGCAAAAATAAACAAAAATTATATTTTATATAAATTAAATAAAAATTCATATAAACACTAGAGAATATAGTAGAAGAGTATAAAAAATTACTGTTGGTAATTTGCGACTTTCCTGGAGCTTACCAGCAGACTACTGTTCTCCTGGAGGAGACTTTTGCACCAAAGGCATTATTTAAATGAATTTATTAAAACACCTGTTGTCAATTTTTGTTCATTTATAAAATCCCAAAAACTAAAAAAGTTATCATAGAAAAAAAAGTTATACAGACAAATATTTTAGATATATATATATATATATATATATATATATATATATATATCTAAAATATTCAAAATTAGTGAAAATTAACAATAAGAATATAACATTATAACAATGTTTTGTTTGAGTTTAATCATTCAATGTTTACATTCAATAAAATTGTTAATATAGGTGACTACAAAAATTGCACGTTTTTGAATATTTTTACCAAAAACAAAATTTTATTAATACATAAAAATATTATTATTTCTACAACCTTTAAATGTTATCAATCTCTTTCCTTGTTCTTAAAACATATTTTGTTTTCAAACCATATTAATATTATTATTAATTTGATTTATCATAGAAAAAAAAGTTATACAGACAAATATTTTAGATATATATATATATATATATATATATATATATATATATGGAATTTTTGAAAATCACGCAAAAATTTCACTTTTTGGTCGCGACCCAAAATTTAAGTCAAAAGCCAGTGATAGTTGAGAACAGGTCACTTTTGTCAAAATACATTTTGCTATGGTACACCGCATGGACTGCACGAAATTCACTATAATTGGCATAATTAAGTGGTGTTTGTAATGCTTAATGGATATGTAGACGCGCATCAAAAAATTTAGAAAGAAAAATCATTTTGTAAATGATTATTTATTTTAAAGTTCAAATGAAATTTGGCATATATATCTAATATTTTTTGGAGAAAACTATGTGCTAAAATATAAGTTTGATGTCACGCGAAGTTTTTAACCCACTTTCAGTCAAAATCAGTTTTGATACATTCAGGATGTTACTAACAATTCTCATGAAATTTGACATACACAAAGAGTAGAAAATATTTTATAATATAAAATTAAATATTTATGGGTGCCACGCCTCTTTTAGTGCACTGTGATATATTTTACCAGTGCCATTTCTTAAAGGAAGTGGACATGGCTTCCAATACTCCTTTAAAGATACACATATGTGCCAAGCTTTATTTTAATCGTTTCAGTAGTTTAGATATACGGTCAAGTCAAATTAAGTAAAAAATATTATAACAAAAATTGGCGTAAAAAGGAAGTGGAGTCCAGAAAAGATCTACTATAATGTTAGTAGTCTATAAAATAACAACAACATGTAATAACATTTGAATTAAAAAATTTAAATAATTTTTATTTCCAATCATACTTAAAAAAATAACCCATAAAACGAAATTCGAACTAACTTTGAAAAACCCTTTGGGGGGTTTTACTAGAATACTGGTGCGCTTTCAATTTGCGTTGGAATTATTAAGGGAAAAAAATTTCTTGTTTCTTTGTGTTATTTGAATTTATAACCTTTATTAAAGTTAATTGAAAATAATTTTAAATTAGTAAAAGTGTTGTTTTCTTAAAAGAACTACATGTTATTACTAAGAAATTATTAACATTTATTTTTGTAGAATTTATTTCAAATAACTACGAAAAAAGTGCAAAAAATATACACCTATTTGCACTTTTGAAGTAGCAAAAATGATAATCCTTTAGAGGTACTTCTCTCTGCCCAAATGGTTTTTTTTAGCAACCCCAAAGAGCGTTCTATCAGCGTTGTTAAGATTAATCAACATTGTCATTATAAATATTTTAAACTTTAAAACTTCTGACCCCATTGCTCTAAATTTCTTAAGTTCAGAATTAATATTAGCCTATTTAATTTAATAATATTAAGCTACCATCAAATTAATTTGTATTAAAATTTGTAAAATTAACAAAAGCTGCTGTATTAATTTAAAAAAATGTTTTATCTTTCGATATATTAGTACCAGTTGCGATCGAATATCTAATGTATTACTCACGTTATATTTTTATTTATCGTAAATCGCATTCTTCTTTAAAAGTAAAAACAATTTATACATATTTTTGAAAAAGTCAACTGGAAAACAAATACTGATTTATGTATAACTATTCATGAATAGTTTTTTAACTTTAATTCTGTACGAAATTTATAAAAACAAAAAGGACCAATAATTCATACACAATAGCGCTTTTACATCAAAGGTGTGAAAAATTTATGTCAATCTCCCAAAATATAAAATAAAAAAGGACTCTCCCATTTTATGATATTTTCAGTAACTGACCACTTTAAAAACAATTGTTTCCAAAAAAAAGTACAAGAAAAATTTAATTTGCGATTTGTTAAAGGTCTGTTAGTCATACACAGCACGTACTACCTCTTCTAATAAAGCAGATGATCGTGATGATCATGCACACAACTATAAAAACGTGTATGTACAATTGATATCTATGTATTATATCAATTCAATTTAATTCTGTTTAAGAACAATAATAACAACAATATAATATTTAATTGTCAATGAATACAAAAAGAAAAAAATATATTGAAGATCGTCAAACAATTGTTGTACAGGACATAGATTTATAACGATCATTAGACACTCAATAGGATAACAATTAAGTGGATGTGAGAGGCATTTACAAGAGGCACTTGAAAACAAAAGCAAAACAAAACAATATAAAATATGTACTTATTTTTAACGTGTTTGTTTTTTTTTTTTTTTTTTATTACATATGTTCCTTTTTGTGGCGCCTGTGTGGTCAAAATGTTTTATAGGTGAAAAAAATCAGACATTTACACTCGTATACCGAACACAACAACGATTATTGTGTAATAACGAGAAAATAATATAATAACATCTGTTTTAAGTGCAATTGTTCTGAATTATGAAATACATTTACAATTTAAAAATATTATTTTATTAACGTTAATTTTATTTGCAGCTGGAATAAGCAAAAGTAACGAAATAATTTTCTTAAATTTCCAAAGAAATTTCTTGAAACCAAATGATTTGGTAGGTGAAGTGGACCAAACCACATATTAATAAAGTAGGTTATTAAAAGTGTTAAAAATTTTTTTGGTAAGACAAATAAATATTTATAATTTATAAACCTTTTATAAATCCGATTTAAAATATTTCGCTATGTTCTTTCAGAAAATATTATTTATTTTTATTATTAATTAATTTTAATATTCCAAATAGCAATGTTAGCAAAATGGAAATTTTGAAAAAATTTCAACTCTACAAATTAGTTAAAAAATTGTTTTTTTGATTTCTAAATGACACGTGATCTGATTAAGACAAAAAAATTTACGTATAATACAACAGATTTGATTACAGCTTCAAACATTTTAATTTGATTCATTTACAGACGTTGTCATTTGTTAACTCATAATATATCCGACATATAAAAACCTTATAGAAATTCATAATGTATTATTCTAAATATAGTCTGAATACTTTTTTTATTTTCATTTGGGATTTCCCCTTTTTTTATTTATATAAGTATTTCCCTTATTTACTGTACAATTTATTTTATAAACTTGCATTTAACCCTAAAGAAAGTTATTTATTCTTCACATTCCGTTGTTAAGTGTGATCAGTTTTTCGTTCTTTTTTTTTTTAACAAAATAAAAGAGTAAAAGCAAATATAACACAAATTAAAACAATAACTCTAAAGAAAGAAAACAGTGATATGAAGTGAACAGAATATAATAGAAATTAAAGAAAACGTATGTCAACAAAACCAAAAAGGCGGTGAGCCAAAGTCCTTTTATTGCAGGGAATATTTTTACCCTTTTTTGTTTTGTTTTCTCTAAATATACAAATAAATATACAATCACTCATATTTACCATATAATTACAAGTGTGAAAAAATGGTCATTAAATAACGATCAATATAGTGCAGGCGAATTCTACTCGATACTATACTATACAGTACTTTTCATTCGAGTACTCAATACTACTCGATACTTAAAGGATTTTTTAATTTGAAATATATTTTCTAATTAGGGTTCCTTTACTTAAAAAATAAAACAAATATATATTTTATAAATTATTTATATAATTATATATATATATATATATATATATATATATATATATATATATATATATATATATATATATATATAATTCAACATTAACGGAAATAAATAAAATTATTTTCCTACGCAGATTTAAAAATTAATTTGTATAGCCGTTATATTTTAAATATGATATCATTAAAAAATAATTAAAAAAATTATTAAGTAACTACTTTACAGTATTGAGTACCCAGTATTGAGTACTCAATACTTGCACAGCACTAGATTAACACACAAAACAACAAAAAAAAAGATGAGAGTGAGAATCCCAAAAAAAGGAACGATATTTAGATTTTTGAAATAAACACTTGCTCGCATTCTTTACGTCGCTGGCACAAATACTCAATCGAAATGAACAAATATTGACAAACAACTTGTTGTTAAGGCGTAAAAATATTTATCTAAATAATGAATAAAAAAAAATTTAAACTCAAAGAACATACTGTGATGCATTAACAATTTAATAAAAAGAGTTTGTAACTCTTTCATTTTTTGTTTCTTTTTTACCCATTCTTATAGGTTTTTGTTTAGTTTGTGATAAGAAATGGTCAATGATGAATGGTATTTAATTGCGAAAGGAAATAAATATACTCGCATTCAAATCTAAATATTTATTGAATCTTGTTAATGTTTGTGTGAAAAAAATATTTGTGTGTATTTATATAAATACAAAGATGTGAGTGAGAAAATGGCTTAAATTATTTTAATGGGTTATTTAAGTTAAAAGTAATGAAAGTGGAAAAAGTGTTATGTAGTAACATATCAGCGTCTTTGGTTATTTTTTTTATCTACTCATAAAAAAATTCGTTTTATTTAAGTAATTAATAGTATTATTAAAAAATCTAGTTAATTAGAAATGTTATTAAATTTCAAAAAAGTTTATGATTAGCTCATATTCTAGCATTTTCCAAAGTTGCCTTTAATAAATATTTTTGCAAAAAAAAAAAAAAAAAAATATATCATAAATGCAAAGCAAGAATATTCTTCATATAACTCCATAATTTGTTTTTTTTTTTTATTTGTGTTTTAACTACCCGTGAGTAAGGCATCAAAATTAAGGTATTGTTTTAATAATTTTTTATTTATTTAAATTCAAGAACTCAAATAGTGTAAAGGCATACCATCTTAGTGCTTTAATTAATTCAGCAATGTAAAAGGATGGAAAAAATAAAAACAAGTTATTAAAAATAATACCTTAATTTTGATGCCTCACTCACGGGTCGTTAACCTACAAATCAAAAAGCAAATTATGGAGTTATATGAAGAATGGTCTTGCTTTGCATATATGATATTTTTTTTCCAAAAAAGATTTATTAAAGTCAACCCTTCGCACTTTGGGAAATGCTATAATACGATCTAATCATAAATATTTTTTGAAAATTTTTGAAATTTAATAACACTTTTAATTAACTGTAAAGTTAACATATCACGAACTATTGTGTGAAAATAGATCACAATTTCGACCAATATAACTGTTTTAAAATATTTGTTTAATTTAGTATATTTAAAATTTTTTTGAACAAAAGTTTGGACATTTTAAAGAATATTATTTTCTTATCTAAAACTCTTTCGAATATAAATTAAACCATATTTCTATCGTGAGCTTTGCTTAAGTTTTATTTTTAGTCATAAATTTTAAAAACAAAAGAACCGTGGTTCAGGTTACATTCAAATATTTTGGTTGAAAAATAATTTTTAATAGAAAGCTTATTTATTTCTCTCTTTACCTCCGCGTTTAAATCAATATAAAACGAGAGACTGATATCTTGTGTTTCGACTTTTAAAATTTTATTTGCAGATATCTGCGGATGTAGAAAGGGGATAACTAAAAAATGCCTCTGTGCCGGACGTACGAAACCATATCGCCAAAATGGTTTAAAATAACATGACAAACATATGTGTGATTTACTATTATAGACGTAATTTTGTGACTTTGTATCTGCATTTTTTCTCTAAATATTTTATTTTTTTTAACCCTTAAATGCCCAGCAATGCGGCTTTTATTTTCAAAAAGATTCTGTTTAACAGAATAATGACTCAAATTAACTTTTCAATGATTATGAACAAGGATTTTGTTAAATATATTTATATATATAGCGAATAATTATGTTTCCTTCTTACCAAAAATTCTTAAAAAAAAATGGTTATCTTTAAAGATACGAGGGGTATTTAAAGGTTGACAAAAAACTTATTTACAATAAAATGTATTACTTATCACAAAGTTTTTATTAATATCTCATAATCCAATTAATTTATTACGATGGAAATTTTATGGAGCTGGAAAGCATATTACTACAGATCATGTAAAATTATATAGAAGCCAAATTATATTATTTCCATCCGGCTGTCTTTCCGTAAAATTTACATATAATCCCAAATAATACACTATTATCATAGTTTAAATCTATTAAAGTATTAACTCTAACTCTTTAAGCCTAGTGCTTTAATGTTTCTACCCTCATTCCTCTAAATGTCATAAATTTTTAAAATAATTTAAACATATGTAATTAAATAACAATAAATTTTAAACTGAAATAAATTTTAAACTGGAATAAATGGCTTTAGTTCATATTAACTAATATTACGGAATATATTCTCCAGATTATTAGCGCAAATTTTTTGTTCATTTGTTGTTAAGGATCAAAAAGTTACATTCTTATGAACAGAAAGTGACAGTACTTCGTACAAGGTAATCCGGTCAAGAAATATGTCGTTTTAAATCTTTAGGTTCTCCTGTGATGTCACCGGAGGAAACCATGTCCCGAAAATCATTTTTATAAAGGAAAAGAGTATGGCGAAATATATGCAGAATTCCATAGATCGTAACTCAATAGTAAATTAAAAGAAAAACATGTCGCGAAAAGCAAAGGCAGTCCTGCAAAACAGAGGTAGGGATGAATTTAATGTTTGTTGGTTTCGAATGTGTAGATAATATAATTAGGTAAATAATTATTAAGTAAAACACATAATGTGATTGATAAGGAGAACGATTTTTGATACATATGTGGCTTCAATTTGGCGTCCAATGCTGTTAAATTTCGCCGATAATCACGTGTACGCTACGACAATTACTTGGTAATTAATTATAAAATACTAAATTTTCTAGAAAGTTGCTGAAGTATATGTTTACGTGCTATCATCAGTTTTTTAGTTCACGCCATATTTCCGGATGACTTTGTGAAATTGTAAGGATAATTATACCACCCTTTAGCTATAGATATTTACTCATCTTTTGTTACACAATTTTAGAACCACCCATATTAGAACTAATATATTTGAAACAAAAATCGGTATTTTTTGTTTTCTACTTTTGAGGGAATTCAGTAAACTCATAAATCTCAGCTAATAAGATGCGACGTAAAGACATTCTGTGTGTTCAAACTCAGGCACTCAATTGTCTCTATATGAACATTCGTTTATCCATTGGTTAATTTTGTTTTGGTAAAATATTGTAGTACACGACAACAAACAAACAAATTATAAAGGTTATAGAAAAAACACACTCATGTATCTTCAAACACAAGTGAAAATTAAAAATACTCATCCTTATAAAAATCATATTCATTCTTTTAAATCAGAAGTATACACATATGGAATTTTGTTCAGATCTGAAATAATGCTTCCCGATAGTGAGGGTGATAAATTCGTTGCATATAAACTTGAAGTACTTACTTTACAAAAACATAATATCAAGTAAACAATTTTTTTATTATCAAATTATTTTAAAATTTTACCACCAAATGCGCTTTAAACAAAAAAAAAATTAATATTTCCTTAAAAGAATTATAATTTTTCAATAAAATTTAAATTTATATTCCTCAAATACCAGTTAAATGTATTGTTTTTCTATGGACAAAGCGCTGAAAAGTAATGCAGACTTCTAAATAAAAAAAACTGTTTTGATGATATAGTATATAACATATTATTTACTGAATGATCTTCAGGAATAAAATTTCAATTATGTTCTTTAACATATGTGTTAGGGTTTTATAGTTGGAACAAAAAGTCGAATTTTCGATTTTTCGACTTTTTCAATTTTTAAATAATCGATATTTCGTTTTTTCAATTTTGGAATAGTCGACTTTTCGACTATTTTTAACTTTTTCCGACTTTTCGACTATTTTCGATTTTATACAATATTTTGGAGATTTTTCGCCTCCTTTGACTATTTTTTGTTATTTATCCTAAAAAATAACTTAAAAAAAAAATATAAAATATATACAATGCAATCAAATATATTAATTAATTAACAGACAAGGAAATTGCTGGTTACACATAAAAATATGTTTTTGCCGTACTATTTCCAACAGTAAGATGATGTATTTTAATTAAAAACTGCTAAGAAACTTTTTCTTTAAAATAAAGTAAATTTTTTCGACATTTTCTGACTCTCCGACTGTTTTCGACTTTTTTCAACTTTCCGACTATTTTCGATTTTTTCCGACTTTCCTCGATTTCATACGATATCTTCGAGATTTTTGACCTATTTTGAATATGAAATATAAATAACGCAATCAAAAATACTGATTAATTAATAAACATTGTATACAATGAAAGTGCTGGTTACAAACAAGAATAGTATTTCCAACAGTTAGATGATGCAGTTCAAATAAAAAATGCAAAGTCACTATTTTTATAAAGTAAATTTTTTTACTTTTTCCGACTATTTTAAACTTTTCGACTTTTTCCGAATATTTTTGACTTTTTTGACTTTTCGACTTTTTCGGCCTATTTTCGACCTTTCCGACTATCTTCGACTTTTCAACTATTTTCGACAATTTGTTAACAAAAAAGTCGATTTCGACTTTTTTAACCAAAAAGTTGATTTCGACTTTTTTCAACAAAAAGTCTATTGTTCAATTATTCGAAAGTCGCTTTTATGAAGTTCTTAAATATCCTTCATTTAAATATTATTATTATTTTAAATAAAACTTCAAAGGTATTTTATCTCTTTAGCCACAATTTATTTTCTCTTATTTATTGATATAAATACATACATATTTTTTGATACATATATACATATGTAATTATTTAAAAAAAAAAGTATTAACTAATAACTATATCACAGTTATGTTTTTTTACAATAGTATTTAATAATTTCTTATGTATATATAACAATAATACATAATGGAAAATCGTATAACAAAATTAAATATCTAAGAAGTTCGTTCACAGCTTCAATTAATACAAAATTTCAAAACAATATAAATGTTTAATATGGTTGTTATATTTAATGTTTAATCATTTTTTTTTTTTTTTTTATTTTATTTTAAAAATGTGTTACTCAGGTACTAATGCCTGATGAGTGCTGCAAACGTGAAACTGTGAAATCACTATTTTTTTTTTTTTGTTTTTTTCATGAGATTATAAATATAAAAAGTACTTATGTAATAATTATTAATGATTAATAAAGATATGAAGTATAATTGAAATATTTCAAATAAATAAATTGATAAATAATAATTGCCATTTTTAGCCCAAAATAATATGAATGTATTTAAGTGTAAATTAAGGAAATATTTTAAATAATGTGAATGTTAATGTAGACGAGATGTAATAAATATATTTTGTAGATTGAGTTAAAATAATTTTGTTTTATAGTTAAATACATAATTGCATTTTTTCAATCTAAAATAATATGTTTATACACATGTAAATTTAAGGAAATGTTTCAATTAATGTGAATGTTAATATGGACGAGATTTAATAAAAATTTTTTAAGTTTTCTTGTGATTTTTTAATACTTATTCGAGTTTTTTTCTTGCATGTCTTATTTTTGTTTTTTGCTGACGATTTTGAGTTGTCTTTTTATTTAGTAGCTGCTGTTGTTGCTCTTGTTGTGTTTGATTTTTATTGGCCTTTTTGCCCAAATAAATGGGTCCTGGTCTTTTCGTATGAATTCTTAAAATTTTCATTAATTTACGTATAAAACCATAGTAATGAAATTTAGCAAAACGCAAATCAAATACGTCAACCAACCAATTCTTATCATCCGTTTGAATTGAATGCCATTTCAAAGGTGATATGTATTTTATATTGGTAGTAAACTTAAGAATTTCTTCCATTCTGAAACGATTTATAAAGAGTAAGTCGATGTTAGAGGCACTTTTACGAGTGGTTGTATTATTAATGGCATGTTCGATGTTGCATAATATATTACGAGCATCTTTCATGAGTTCGTTTAGTTCTCGAGCCAAAGGACTTTCCTGACTGTCCCTGACATAGTCGAAATATAATTGAGCGCGTCGAAGGTATTCAAAGGCAGCCACGTAGATTTGTAATTGACGATGCCAGCGACGGAGTGAAATCTGTAAGGAGAAAAAAAAATTTAAGAATTATTTTTAAGGGAATTTAAAAAAATTTTACAACTTTTAAATTGGGAAAAGTTTTTATAAACGCTAACAAAATTGGTATGAGTTGAGCTAGAACTGTTATTTTTGGTTGTGCTATATTTTTTCTAAAATAGGTTTAAGTTTAAAGCTAAATTTTTAAGTCTCTCTCATTAATTTTTTTTTGTATTATAATGATGAATGATTAAGATATGTACACTCAACAAGTTTTAGTTTTAATAAATACTAATATAATGAAGTATTTTTGTGCAGTGCATTACTTAATAAATTACATATGATATGTTGGTGGCCCATTTCAATAAAAACCAATTACTAAGACTGAAAATATTTTTTAAACAAAACTACAAATGTATCAGCTATTCCCTGAAAATCTTGTTATGATTAATTTGAATATAAATATAAAAAAATAACCTAAAATATAATATATTTCCAAAAACGTGATGTTTAGCCAAAGCCGGCTAGAAGCCGGCGTTTAAAATAAAACCACAAATGACATTATTTAACACAAATTCAATTCGAATGACTAGTTGCATTCACGTGATAGTTTACATGAAAATAATTCCTACACTAGAATTTCTCTTTAAACATTTTCCATTTCACATTAAAACTTGTCATGCAAAAAAGTTCAGCTTAGAAGCTATCGTTTAGCATTAAATACAAATTAATAAAGTTTAAGCAAATTTAATTCGAAACCATAGCTATTGAATGACTAGTTGCATTCACGTGATATTTAATTTGAAAAAAAAATCCTACACTGGAAATATTTTTCTAAACATTTTCCATTTACCATTAATACTAATCATGCAAAAAAAAGTTTAATGAACTTGAACTGCTTGTAGATATCAGAAAAATCAAGTGACAACGTTAAGTTTAAATGTTAATAGGAATTAAATAGTTATTATAGAATTTATAAATAATTTATTAAAAAAAAAAAAACAAAATTAATTAATTATTGATAGCATTTACCTGTTTTACTATATATTAATAAATAGAAAACGTGTTTGTTTCATAGGAATATGACGATTTTTTGTTTAATTATTTTGTGCGGTAATAATAAATAGAATAAAAAAAGAAATAAATGTTGTCGTAGTCATCAGCGTCGTTTTATTGAATTATAAAATATAAAAAAAAGCTTTAAATACTAATAAATAATGAATGTGTGTGACGTTTCAGAAGCGGTTCGCCAATACTAACACCACCACTTCTACTAACCCCAACAGATCAGTTTGTAGGGCACCAAGGTGTGGGGTATTACATTAACAAACAATAACAATTTCATTCATGTGATAAGTATTTTTTATACATATTTTATTACACACTAGAGTCTCTTTGTGCGATTTATTTATTTAAAAAATAAAATAAATAAATTTACCTACAAAATAAGAACATAATTAAAAGTTAAGTGTACGTTGTACACAAAAGCTACCAGAACTTCAACCAGGAAATATGGAAAATAAATTTTTCGAAAACACATAGAACTTTTCGTTAGCATTACGATTATAAACTTTTTTAAATGAATATTTTAAATATTTAGTTATAAATATTCCCAAAATCTATAATTTTATTGTGAGTTTTTGCGATTGTTATAGCAAACAAAATTTTTGAGTATGTACCTAATATTAAATATGATAGGTTACAAATTTACTCTCAATTATTGAATACCATCGATGGCCCTTTAACACATTGCCATAAATTTACGCAGAAGAACTGTTACTTTGTTGTGGAAAAGTAATTTTTTTTGGCACAACACTGCTTTTTTTTTAATATAATAGCGAGAATATAAATCATTTTGTAATTTGATGATTAGAACGAAACTGATTTGTATGAGTGTACCACCAGAAAAATAATATAGTTGAACACTGCCACAGCAAACATATCATGTTTAAAAGTTTTATATAATATTATAGTAATTGGAATAATTGACATAATTGCAGTAACCATATTATGGTTGTAGTAATCAAAAATTCGTATCTGTAACCAAATTATTAAAAAATATCACAATAAATAATAATATTACAATCTTCTATCTTATCCTAGAATTGGGTAGAAAGCATAATATTAATGATTTTGACAAAAATATTTTATGTTTACAATACAAATAATTTGGTTATGCAAACGTTAGCAAATTACAAATATGGATCGGCCAAGCATTTGTATATATGCCTAGGTATTCATTTTAGTCATGTTTATATTAGGAGATACTTCTTGCCAATAAAAGGTTCATAATATCTTACAATTCACAAATGTTCATTTAGAGAGAACCGTGATTGCTGTATATTGTCTACTCAGATATCAACTATCGAAATTAAAATCTCGATTTATGGGAAAAAATATAATTTTTTTTTTTAATATTGCGTATGTGATTCGTATTACTTCTTTATATTTAGATTTTCAAATGTTTCCTAAATAAAATTCTTATATTTTAAAAGGAGTATAATGAATAGGGGGCTGATTTATTTTTTAAAAATATGCGCCGAAAAAAAAGGCTTTAAAAATTTAAAATATAACCTAAAAGCTAAAAAATATTCAATTATTAAAAGAACCGCCGAAAAGAGCAATTTTTTACCTAATGTCTTTAAATTTCCATACAAATTTGCATACACATACTCAATTGAACGATTTATCGAATGCAGTTTTAAGAATCGGGAAATTGTGATAGATCTGGATTTTGTTTTGTTTTTTTTTTACTTTTTAAACAATTAAGAAAGATATTGTGGGAAGAGATCTTAAATGGGTCCCGTGTCCAGTTGTGGGCAGATACTTTTATTAAATGTAATACATTTTTCTATTAAACATACTTAGACATACATATACCTTCTATTGTGTTGATTTTAATATCAAATATAAGATTTATGTATTTATGAGTGATTTTCTAAAGAGGGACTTGTATGGCCAATTCTCATAAAAGTTGTCACTGCGATTTTTACTTCTATAAAATTTAAATGTGTCAAATATTAACTTCATGCTAACATTTCTATGAGATTTACGCTCGTTAAAGTGATTTTCGGTAGCCTTTTTTATGTGGGAGCTATGATCAATTATGGACCAATCTTCACGAAATTTCATTAAATTACTGATATATATGAGGTATTTATGAGCGTAAAACCACTATTCCTGGAGGACATTTATATTGGGGACAGGTTAAATAATAGACCGATCATTACCCTGTGTTAAAATAATTATTTGTACCAAATTTCATTAAGATATATGCTCAAAAGTTTTACATAGACAGAAAGCCAGGCAGACGGGCGGACAACGTTAAATCGACTAAGGAAGTGATTTAGAGTCGAACGATATACTTTAAGGTGGGAATAAGATGATTTTTTTCTGTGCGTTATAAATATCAGCACAAACGCATAATACCTCAAATATCTATGGCGGTGTAGGGTATAAAAACCAGAAAAATCCCTAATGTATATGCTTTATCAAAACAGATGAGGGTATGAGTTTGTCATTATATGCACATATCGAAATAATGATCTAAGATCCCATAAATCATATATATTCTGGGTCCTCGTGAAAATCTAAGACCATCTAACAATAACCGTCCATCTGCGTGTCTGCTGAAAAAAATAGGACCCAGGATGGACCACTTAGGAGGACGAAATATAGTTCAAATATTTCTTTTATAAGAGGTTTGTTAGTTAATGAAAATGGATAAAATCAGTTGATCAACAAAAAATTTATGGCCCAAACACTAAATAATGTTGGTGTTTGTCGTAATTTCACTTTACACTTTTCCGTCTATATCTCTCAAGGGGGACTATGTATAGCAACGAAATTTTTTATAAATAGTTCTAGGATCGATGCAAACTTGGAAACAAAATGAGCGTGAACTGCCACTTAATTTTAAATTAAGATGGCAAAAAAGTGACAGATAGTGGGTATAATAAATTCGACCAAGTCGAATTTAACATTTTCACTTTTTAAAAAATCATTTTTATTTTTTAAAATATTCGTATTAAAGCTGTTACAAATACAATTTAGCTCATTGAAACCTACAAAGCCCTTCCAAAAATAATGCTTTTTAAAATCACATACTTTTCACATTTTTAAGTTGAAAAGTAATTTAGCAAAATAGAAATCGATATGTGCTTGATATTTATTAAACGTAATCATTGTATGGTAAGTCATCATCCAACTTTCCCACAACTTTTAAAATCGATCATAATATCGTTAATAATATACTAATCAGTCTAATCAAAATTATTAGCTAAGGATTTACGGCTATACAGTGTAATGTGGTCAAAGGTAAGCTAATTTTAGTGACTTTTGACTTTATAATATAAGAAGACGCATTCGATAAGTATAAAAAATATTTTATATATATATCGAAATTATCTGTTTTTCAGAAAATATTAAATCCAGTTTTTATAATACAATACTGCTAAATGCTGTGTGATATGTCATTTTGTTTGGAATCATAAATCGTAAATTATTAAAAAAAAAAAAAAAATATATATTTCAAATCCCAAAAGCTGTCATTAAAGTATCAAGTGTAATTCGATAGAATTATCTTTATTTTTTATTTTTTGTGCTAAAAATATACGTAATGAAATTCAACCGTTTTTAATTGTGTATGTATGAATGTTTTTATAAGTTTGTTTAACATTGGGTGTGTTTCTGACAGCGAGCCCCCTACTCTATCGTTGGCGGGGGATTCCACCATAAACACAATTATACTCATAATATTATACATTCAAATTAAGTTTTATAAAGCACATGCTAGACGCTGTTCATTGGAAAGCATGGCTGCTATTGTATGATTCATTATTTAGTCGGTTGGAAAGTCAATATGAAAATTTTGAAATATATTGCTTAATTTTTACTGATTTTTTATTTTAAATTCAACTGTATACACCGCAGTGCAACGTTATGTATGTGTTTTGGATTTATGTTAGAGGGTGCCAGTCAAGGATGGTTTTTTTTATTTTTTTGTTGTTTTTGTTATTATTTTGTTGAGCTGTGGTTTTATGTAAACATAGTTTGAATTGACGTCAATTTGTGTTTTAGAATTTCTCTGAAATTCCACTTCAATGTTTGATGACTCTTAATAATTAAGTAATTGTGTGAGTTTTGGCATACAAATTTTTGTTCAATAAATATTGCTTTATTGGATTTTGGTTTTTGCTTACTTCTAGTTAAAATCAAATAAAAATTTGCTTATTCTCAATAAAAATTTATACTGTCATCGAAGTTTAAAAATAAATCATTATCAATAATGGAGAGAGAAAAAATAGGGTATATTTTTAAATAATAATAAATAAATAACGCAAATGTTGTTATTATTTCGCTTTTAAGAAAAATTATTTAAAACAATAACAAGTTTTTCTTGGCATTTATTTTATATGTATACGAGTAACAATAATTATAACTAGCTTTAATGTAAGGGTGGAAAAACCAATGAATTTTGTAATATATGTTTGTACTATGTTTGTATTTGATAACCTTGATAAGACCTTTTCTCGATCTTGAAATTATTTTATCCAGATGTATTTGTTAAAATAGAGCAAATGGTATTTTGAATAATTGAAGTGCATTGTAGTAAAATGGTCATAGAATATCTCATAAAGTGTATAAAATTTATTAGTAAGACCAGCTTTTCCCGGTGAGCTTCGCTACCCTATTTTATGCGAACACAATTATTTACTTTATATAGTGCGACGTTTTCCCCCGGACCTATCTTCCCTATTCGAAATTTAATAGGAAAATTACTTCTTAAGACTTTCACTGTAATACATATGCGAAAATTAATATTTTCTTTGTATGGAATTATCTTTCCCCCTGGACCTATCCCTTCTTTGGATTTCGTCAATGCGATATGATAAGCTAGATGTTCACATGAAGTTTGAAGGCTTTATAGCTATTTAGATATACCCCCAGCAAAAAAGAACTGAAAAAGTCATGATTTGAACATTATGTTTTCATTAGAAGGAAGAACTCAGTGCTGAAAAAGAGCTGCAGAAGTTCTTTTTTAACACATGGTTGTCATTGGAAGTATGTTCTTCATTTATACTTCTCGTTCATTGCTTTTGAAGTACTTCTCTTAAAACTATGTTTATAAAATTTTTTAATAAAAAATCTATTTAAGCCTCATTAAATGATAATATTTCATTTTTTTTCTTTACTTTTCTTAGAAAATATTAAATTTCATTCCTGCTAAAAATACATTTATTTTCACTTTTTTGGAAGTAATTATTAATAACTTTCAAAAATGTTCAAAAGTAGAGCATATTTTGAATATATATATATATATATATATATATATATATATATATATATATATTTTTTTTTTTTTTTTTGGAAGCACGATTGTTTTATTGATGGGACCATAACGAATATTTGTTTTGTATGGGGGGTACCACTCCTCTACTACGATAAAAAAAAAAATGAAATATCATATTTGAATTTAGGAAATTTGAAATTAGGACGCTGTGAAAATGTTAAGTAAATCGGTTCTGGCGTTTAAGAGTATTAAAAAAGTGGGCGTGACACCCGATCAGGATTCCATATAGCCTACTCCATTCTCCAGTGCAAGCACTATCTGTTTGTCAAATTTCATATAAATAGCTACATTGATAACGTTCAAAATTGAAAAAATGGATTTTTTTTAAAGTAGGCGTAAAATGTGGGCGTAACTTAAAATCTAGATTTATTATAATCTAGAACTACCTCCGGCACTGGCAATATCTGTGTGTCAAATTTCGTGAAAATCGATTTAGCCGTTTGAGTGTTTTCAATAAGTGTTCGTGATGTCAGGTCAAGATTCATATAAAATTCTCCAATGCAAACACTATTTGTGTGTCAAATTTCGTGTAAATAGCTACATTGATAACATGCAAAATTGAAAAAAGGGATTTTTCTAAAAGTAGGCGTAAAATATGGGCGTTACATCCAATCGAGAACTAACATAGCATATAACCACCTCCGGAACTGAAAATCGTTTCAGCCATTTAGATGTGATTGATGCACAAACAAAGAAACTTACACTTCATTTTTTTAATATATATAAGGATTTAATTAAAAAAATTGTTGTACCCTACACTATCTTAATATTTGTAAATTGCTAGATTGTCCCCAGGTTGGCTATAGGCCAATATAATTTTTTTTCATGTCGTAATGAATTTTTTTATTGTATTAGGTGGAACTTGATTATGGGAGGAAGCTAATCAATTATAGAGACATAATTTAAATAAAGGGAATCCCTATATACCAAACATTGAATTGCCAAACTGTTATCTGTTGTAATGTGGACCGGGGATGATAAAATAGTTATTTAAATTATATAATAAGGCAAAAGAGGAAAATTCTTTGCATCTATTATAACTTTAAGATTTTTAAGGCCAAAGAATTTTCATTTCAAAGAAAAAAAAAAAATATTTCAATTCTGTTTTAAAATCCATTTTTGTGTTTTCTTTAAAAAAGATTTTCTCCTTTGCAATTTAATTCTTTAACAAATTAAAACGACCACTATTTAAGGCGGCATTCTTACAAGTTTATGGCTTCACATTTTGAACTACTTAAGAAACAACTTTTCACATTATAAACTACAAAAATATATATATATATATATATATCCTTTAGATGATCGAAATAACAACATAAAGAAAGAAAAGTAAATAAAATATACATTAAAATATACCAAAATGTGTAAAAGTACACAAAACCCCAACGTCGGTCGTCATCGTCATCATTAAAGAGGGAAAGAAAGGCTGAGGGACAACTGAAAAGAAACTGATATTTAACAACTGGTTAACAAGACACCTAAATCATACAACAGTAAGAGGAATAAAAAAAATGAACATATTCATACATACTGTCAAGTAAGTATTTCGTGCATACATATGTGTGGAAGGCTGCGACTGACTGTCAGTCCGTCTGTCTATACGTGTATATCTAAAGATAAATGATGATGTTGAGAGAGAATGAAAGAATAAATTCATAAACTACTCAATCAACGCCCCCAGGGTAACGTGCCAACAATTATGGTTAGTAAGGTAAGGTAAAAAAAAATAAATAATAATAACATTGTATCTGACTTAAACAAAGAAGAACATTAAGTTGGGATTTTTTCAGCTTACAGGAACAACGCAGAGAAAACAAGTGAGATGTGGACTTTAAACTGTTCTAAAACAATTGTGGTCAATAATTTAGGGAAGTAGAGCAAAATCATTACATAATTTAATATTACAAATCCTGAGAAAGAAATTAGCTTTGTTTATGGTAAATAAAGTAATAATGTTGCCATATTAACAATTTGACATTTGGCCTATCCACACTGATCAAAAATCCATTTTTTCCGGCGTAAATTCAAAAAGCACTATTAGTGCCTTTTTAAGGTTATATGGAAGTCATTCTATCTAAAATTAACAATAATATTTATTAAAACCGATTTTAAGTATTTTTGCTTAAACCTCTATAATGACTAGAGTAGATCTATTTTTTAAGTATAATATTTACTTGTTCGCTTTTGGATTTATTTTAATTATTTTTTAAGTTTTTGGATTTTTATTGATTAATGAAACTACACAATAGATTAGAATATAATATTTTCTCCTACCTGTTTGTGAAAGACAAAAAATTTTCGCTCAAATTTGCAAAACTTTAATTGAAAGAAAATTGACAAATGCAAGTGTTTGCCGAAAATTGCTGGCGCTATCTAAATTGTTACATAAGATAGACACTTTGATGAACACTTTCATGTTTATACATTCGTGCCCAAATATAACTTTTCGTCTTTCAAAGCTATAGGTTATCTTTGTAAAAAATCCGTATGACCACAAAAATCAAAAATATACACGACTTATATAAAATTTAAAATAATGGTCATAGAATACATCCCCTATGCTGCAATTTACATTATACAATATTGCTATATATTTTTTAGTATTGCGATACAGCATTTATAATTCTAGCTCTATTTTAATAAAAATGTTAAAAATATTATTAAAATGCCAACTTTAATGCCTTGTTAGACTGTTAACGTTGCCATATTATATTTTTTAACATATTTTTTCGATTAATTTACTTGGTATGTTAACATTTAAAACTACATTTACTTTTTACAATTTATTAAAATATTATTTTAGAATTTCTGTCAAAAAAGAAAAATAAAAATGGAATTTTTGACCAGTGTGCTAACCCTAATTCTCCTACATTATTTTCTAAAATATTCATTATATATCAAAGTATTAAAATATACAATTATACAATTAAAATATGTATATTAGATGTAAAGAGTTCCTACAGGTTCAATGATCTGTAACAATTTTTTTAATTGAAATATAAATCAAAACTTTTTAAAGCTATTATCTTGCTTTTGATTTTAAAGACCGCTATTATTTTGCTCCTTTTTGTTATATTTCATTGGCTGTTTTTTGTTAAATATTTTCCGCATTTATGAAATATATATTTTTTCTTATATGTAGGATTTTGTTTAATTTTTGTATGATAAAAGTAATAATTTTAATACTTACACTTGAATTGGTGTTTAATTTTGGCAAAAAAGAGTATTTTTCACCTAAGTCCCACTGTTTCATATTACGTATATTGATGGTATGTAGAGTATTCTTAATTGTATTATAATTTTTTGCAATGGTATTTTGAAGTTTTCTGAGTTCCTGAAATTGGCAAAAAATAAATAAATAAATAATATAAAACTTTAAAAATACGATAGAAATCAAAATTCGAAAAAAAAAACGATTTTTAAGTTATAAACTGTCTTTCAAAGCTTTTTAATTGTAAAAATTCCCAGAACTTACAAAATATGTCTAGATAATTTGAAATAAAAGTGTACCTTGTCACAAAACTATTATCTTTACATTTTTCTATTTTTTTTTATTAGTCTTGTGGTTTAAAAAAATTTCTAATTGGTAGTGGGAGCTTTGACTGAGCTATTTTTTGCGATGATATTTAATAATGCTATTTTTTAGAGGTTTTTAAAAACTTTTTTCTTATAAAATCTACCCTAATGTTTCTATAATGACCAGTTTTGAATTTGAAATTTTTAAAATTAAACTTATAAATATTTTGGTTTTTGATTTTTGACTTAAAAAGTTAAATATACTTGTAGAATTATAAAAGGCTGAATCTAACTAAAACGTTAAAATAAAGTTCTAAAAGATTTTATTTCTAAAAGCTTACGTCTCACGTTGTGGAAAAATATGTCAAAAGTGGCGATTAATTAATTTTTTAAATCAGCTTTTAAATTAACTTCTTTTTTTTATTTATTAATTTATGCAGAAAAAAATTAAAAGAAAAGGTGCTGCCTCAGCGACCATTGGACATTTTGAGGCGAGTTGGCAAAATGATAAATGCCGGTTATATACAAGTTATGTACAAAAAAGATTAAAAATACAAAAAAAAAGTTTTTAAATTCAATTAAATATTGCAAAAAAAGCATTTCCAAGTTTTCAAGTAAATATTCTTTAAGCTTTTTCTTAAAAAGAAAAGATATTCTTTCAATACTCTTTAAGTTATCAACAAATGGTTGCAGTCCAAACTACCCATATGTTCCACTCGTTGCTTTGTTGTTTCTAGCCTACATCTTGCTATCCACAGATTAGTATTGTTTCTTGTATTAAAATTTGATTGGTTTCGAGAAAAACTTATAGTAAAATAACCAATATTATGTAGAGATTTAAAGACGTGCATGAGAAGTTGAATTTTGTTCAATCCATGTACAGGCAGTATTGTTTCAGCAATATTTTTATAAAGAGATAGCGTTGGATACATTCTCGGGAGTTTAAAGATAGTTTTCAGTGCTTTGTTTTGAACTCTTTAAGCTCATTGCTTTTTTTTTTTTTTTATATATAATGAGCAGGTGATTGAATTGATCAATGCATTATAAATAAGTAACTTAGTTCTTGTGCTAAGCTTGTTCTTAAATTTACAAATTAAACCTATAGCTGGTCCAATTTTTGCTTTAAGGCTCTGAATATGTGTGTCCCATGACAAATTACTTTGCAAATACACACCTATATATTTCGTTTGAAAGATTTCAAGAACTTCTTTCCCATCTATAAAAAATACAAAAACTTAGGTTGTCAGAGTACGGCTTAAATCTTATTAACTTCGTTTTTTCAGTATTTAACACCAATTTGTTTAGCCTTACAAACTCTGCTATTAACTCTGAATCTCGTTCCATATGTACCTTCATAGCAATTTCATGTTTATACGGATAAAAAAGACATACATATATCATCAGCATATAAAACCAATTTCCCCAATAATCCCAGGTTCATCAAGACATTGTGGACACCATTGTCAACAGCACCAATAAAGCTTTTGCAGTTATTAATTTCCACATATTGTCTTCGAAAAGTTAAATAGTTTTCCAGCAACATCCCGCTTACGTATTTAATCCATAATAACGGAGTTTATGTATTAAAATCTTGTGATCTACTTTTTCGTAATAAAAAAATGTCATAATAAAATTTAGGTACGGAATAAAAATATACAAAATTATGTATCAATTGCAAAAAAGTGTAGCTTGCGTTATTTTTTTATACCGAGTTTCTTAAAGTAAAATTTTAAAATGGAACCATCAACTTCAAGCATTTTACTGTGTTTCTCCGCAAGTATTTGAAGATTTTGTGTTTTTTTCCTAATATTTTTATTATTTTTTTGAAAATTGTCCTAAAATGTACTAATTTTTAACTTTGATGGAATGGAACTTAAAATGTTATATAGTCTTTTTTAATTTTCTGAAAAAAAAAAAAAAAAAATAGTTCATATATATAGCTCGGTTTTGAAAATAAAAGTTTTTGTGAAAGACCTTCATTTGCTCTTAAAGAGAAAGCGCTTTAAATGCGGACTTTTTTCTTATTACTTTTTTGAACATTGCACAGTGGGATAGAATCGAAAATTTTTGGAAATAAATATTTAAATTCTGACCAACTTGTTGTATTTATATAAAATATCATATAAGCGTAGCAGAGGAGAGTACAATTTAAAGTTTTGATGGAGAAGCCTGCATAAAGAAATAGGGCACCTCCGATATAGAAAATTTTAACCGCTTGTTTCTTATCCAATTTCAAATATTTTATATCTTCTTTAAGCTCATGACTAGATATACTTTCTCCAAAAACCAATTTATTACAAAAATTTCACTTTGTTTTCAAAATTCAAAAGAACAATTGACTCGTTTTTTTTCGAATATATTCTGTTGTGTAGCTGACGTAATTCTTAATTATATACAAAAAGTTCAATTTGTTTTACAAAACTAAAACTACGCTACTTTAGTATTTCGCTCTTAAAATATGAATCCCCTTATTCTGTAACTGAAACGTTCGCTCTACTATCATTAATAATATATAAAATTCAACTTTTCTATTCTATAATTATTTTATTTCTAATTTAAAAGGAAAAATATCTATTGTTGACGAAAAACTATAAAATTCCTAAAAATTCCCATTCATCCCCAGCAAAAACTTTTTGGTTCTGGCAACTACTTATTAAAGTAGTTTCCTGGTAATTAGTCGTCACTATTATTTGCCTACTCTATATTACATAAATATGTATTCAATAGTATAATAGCACAGAAATACTGCAAACACGAGGATAAGTTGGCTAGAGCGCTGGATTAACAAGTATAAGGTTGTTTGTTCAACCCATTCCGATGCTGTTAATTGTTTTTTAACAAAATATCTAAAATGATATTTTATACTAAAAAAACGTTTTTATCACTTAGAAAATTATGTACGGGATGGTGTACTGAGTACCCATTCTATCATATTATTTCACTTTATCATATTATTATCCCACCTTATCATATTGCTACCCAATCTCATCATATTATGATAACATTTTTTCATATTATTACTCATTAATTCACATTAATTCAAAAACATTTTTCTATAAATTGCTTATTGAGTCCATTATATTTGCTTCAAAATAATAGATACAAGTCTTTATTGATCATAATTTTATATATTTGTAATTAATCACTATCTTATATTGCTTGAATCACATCAAATATAATAAAACTTTGTCTACTTATATTAATGTATAAACTAAATAAGAATTATAATGAAGGTGAAAAACAATAATATATGGAAAAACAAACAAGTTATGAATTTGTCAACCATGTTTGTAAAAAGCATATTATAATATATTAATATGGTTGGAAAAAAATATGGTCTAACAACAAGGAATAAGATTGTTCATATTTAATGGTTGTAGAAATAATGATATTTTTTATATTATTAAAATTTTGTTTCTGGCAAAAATATTCAAAAATATAAAATTTATGTAGTCAACTATGTTAAAATTTTTATTGAATGTAAACTTTGAATAATAAAATTAATGAAAATTAACAGTGAGAACATAATATTGTTGTAGTGACAATACCGCAACCATGATTTTCTCTGCGTAAAGGATACAATTTTATTTACATTTTTATTTTATGCGCCTGGTTTCATAAAATGATACACTTGTACTTTAAAATAAACATTTTTGCGATTTTTTACTTATGTATAAATAAATATACAAAAATTTTGATAATATTCACAAAGCTAATACAAAATTTTAATTTTTATATTTTTCCTCAAAAAATAAACAAGTTATTTCATTTATTTTGACAGATATTTTTTTGTTACTATTTGAAAAAGAAATTCAAAATATGTTAGCAATACAAGAAAAATTAAAACTCGGAACTAAAAATGTTTATCTGGTAATTTAGAATAATTTTACAAATTCACTAACCAAAATGGAAAATGTTATCAATCACGAATGTTACAGAATAAAAGAAATTTCTGTTAACCTTATCGTTACTGTATAATAACAGAAATATTGAAAAATTATAGAATAAGGTTATAAGTGAAATACATTCATTATTATAATTAAAATGAGCAAAACAAACGGACGTCAGGATTTTCTCAAAAAACTAAAAAAAAAAAAAATCATAAAATTCTAAAAACTCCTTGATCAATATAATAACAAAATGTAAACATTGAAATATTGATATCACCTTTCGCTGAATTAAAAACAAATATGCATCTGAAAGTTACAGATTGAACTGAAACCTATTCTAATGCCAAAGCTTATTGTAATGCTGTAATATGTTCTGCTTTTATAATCTTTTGATTTAAAATAATTTTAATTAATCTTAAAAAATTCTAGAATTATAGCTTTAAAACTTCAATGCTTTAAAAAGCTGTTATTATATTATTCTTTTGAAGTTATTCTACTTTTAAAAGCCTTGTAAATATAAATTTTTGAAAGCCTTCTAAAAAATGTTCTAAATTTTGAGAAAAAAATGCAAGCGGAAGTATTTGTTAAATTAATGTATTTGGTAAAACTTTTAAGAGTGATACAAATTATACATCAACAGTTTAAAAAATTTGAAATTTGAATTTTTATAAAATTAACTGAACATTAGGTTTTAAATATTTTTGTTATTATAACAAAATTATCAATGAGCAGTAAAGCTTTCCAAAAAGTGAAAATTATTTTTTGAGGAACGTTTCAATATCATAAGCAGCTTTTAATCAATTATTTCTGAAACAAAAATAAACTAGAATAATTTCTACTTGCTCTAAAACTTTATAGTTCTAAATTTTCAATATAATGCCTTTAAAATAAGTAACTCTTCTATATTTATTTCAAAAGAAAAGCGTTTAAGCTTGCTAAATATTTGTACTCAAAAGGTTTGTTAAAACTTACCTTTTTGATTGGTGGAGGTCTCTTTCTTTTAACCGGTTTTTCATCCATTTTTAAAAATCCACCACAAGGATTATACCAACTAATTGCCTGAGATTGCATTATATTATTGTAATAATCATGCCAACTTATATCACGTTTGTGTAATCTCTCTTCCTCATCCTCATTGTCGTTATCCATTTTCTCCCTGTTCATGTTTAAATCAGTCTCGAACTTTTGATGCTGGAGCTGAAGCTGTTGCTGCCGATGATGATTATTATTATGATAAATATAATTATGATTATCAAATTTGTGTACTTTTTCAGCCAACAAAATTTCATGCAACTGCGACTGCTGCTGCTGCTGATGATGATGAGGAAGATGCTGAAGTGTATTATATGGTAAATTATGTTGTTGTAGCTGGAGCTGTGTCAGCTGATATAGCTGTGGCTGGTCTAAAGGTGCTGCCATTGTAAATGTTGATGGCCGAACACTTAATACTGTTAATAACATAGTAATCAAAACAAATAGTTGTTTATAACTGTCTGTTGTTAAGGTGGTAATTTTGTGGCTTTTATGCGTGAAACTTTGCGTTAACATGCAACAACAACTACAACTACAGTCACCGTCGTAGCAACAGTTAGAATTATGACAGCAACTGATTGTCGTATGTAATTGCTGTTTCTGTTGCTGGTGTTCTTGTTGTTGCTGTTGTTGTATTTGCTGTTTTTTAAACAACCTTGTGGTATTTGTTAGCTGCCTTTGTTGATTCGTTTTATGCTGTCTTAAACTATAATGTTGCAATTGCTGTTGCAGGGGCTTTGTTGGTGGCAACGGCAAGCCACCTATTAGAAAATGTCGTTGTTTTAGGTTGGCCGTTTTGTTGGTATCTCTCTGTCAGTTGCGTTAGATTAGCAACTAACACCTGTTTATTATTTTATTGTAAAATAAAAGAAGAGTACATATTAGCTTTCAAATATTATTTATGATTTTTTTTATGTGAGTGCATTTTTTTTTTCTTTTTTAACAAACATTTATATGCATAATTATTTTGTTAAAGTTGTGAAATAAGTTTCGTGTATTTTGTATGTTAATTGTTAACAAAAATTTAAATAGCCAAAATAAAGTGAAAAATTTCCTTTATGGAAAAATTTGCTTAAAACTGAAATTTATTCACTTTGGTTAAAGATTTTTTATTTTTTGGTAAGATTAAAAATTATTAAGGTTTGAGCTCAGTTAAATGTAGTTGTGTTTCAAAATTTAATAACATGTTTATAAACAATAGTTTCGAGTTTTAATGAAACCCTTACCTTAGATGTACGTAGGTATGTAATTTGGAATAAAACTTGGAATTTTATTAAATTGTTTGTTTTCGTTTGTTTTACAAAAGTTTTGTAACAAAAATCCCCTTTATTATTAAATTGGGATTTTCCAAATTTATTAAACACAGTTAGTGTTGTTAAGGTGATATTAACGTTTCACTTGATTTTTTTTAATATTAATGGCTAGTTTCGTTTTCAAAAGTAGCTAATTTAGAAAGGTAAATCTCCACATTGTATATAATTTTTGTACTATTATTTTAAAATCAACGTTTTTTTTTCAATCATGCGAATTTTTTATATTATTTATAAATAATACTGTATAAAAAAGTAAGTATATTTCATCTTAATAAAAGCAAGAATGGAAAAAAGTTGTTAATAACGTCATTGAATGAGTGCTAAAGCGTTTTCTAGCTCAATCAAAATAATAAAACTCATGCCATGCCTCTATGAAAATTTAAACATTTTTTTTTTTTAATCACAAGGTTTTATTTTACAATGCGTGTCATTTTTGTATTTTTTTCTGTTTTGTTTATAAATCCATAAATATATATCTTACACCTGATATCATGATGTTATTTTTTTGTTTTTTATATCCATTAAAAAAAATTGTAAGTTGTATGAATTAAAAACAAAACAGAAAAAAAAAAAATATTTAATATTCTAAACTGAAAGCCGTCTTAACGTCTAGGGGGATTTTTTCTACAATTTATTTATACCTACGTACTATTTTTTTAACACAAGATTTATTTTATATTATTTATTATCTAATTAAAATGCTGTTAATAGTTTATTAAGTAGCAGTTAATAAGAGGGGTTTATTTAAATAATAGTGTATGATTTCAATTGCTTTTATTTGTTTAGTTTAGATGATTTGTGAATGATTGAATAATGTCAGCGCATTGTTCTAAAGTCATTGTAATAATTATTATACAATTAAAATATATTAGATGCTAATTAAACATTTAAAATAGTTCCTGTTGGTTCACTGATTGATAAAAAATATTTAGAATTTGTATCTCTGCATGTGTTTTATTTATTTTATTTTTTTAAATAACAAGAGAAATACTTTGAGGGCGTTATAAATTAGTTGTCTCAAAAAGAAATGTATCTTTATTTCTTATATTCCGATTGTAATTTGTTCAATATTAATAAGGTGTATAGATTCTTTTGGATTCAACGAAACCTTAGTGTATAAGATACCACGAATGCTGATGAAGTGTATAGTAGCACAGAAAATAGGTACATTCTGCTGGTGTCTAATTATAGTCCACTTATTCTGCTTTGGTATCGCCAAACAGAGAAAATTGTCTTGTTAATTTTCGATTGCAAACTTGTTTCTTATATGTAGGGGAATGGTAAAATTAACTTTCTGAATGATTTCGACAACTGTGGGACATGTGTGATATATTAATATATAGGGTAAATTCTTAATTGAAAAATTCGATCATAAATAACTGACTTATAAGCAAAAATTAAAACAATTTGTTTATATTAAATTAAAAAAATTCCACAAAAACCCAACTATTCAAAAAAATAAAAATTAATGATTCTCAAAAAATCAAACGTACCCTCAGCACCGTATAAAATAATAATAATAATAATAATAATAATAATAATAATAATAAAAATAGTTTTTAACAAACTGATTTTTTTATCTGAGTTATGGGCAAAAACCCAAAAAATATTTTCCATAAAAACTCTTATTTCTACCAAAAATCGAATTTTCACTACAATATGGTGAATGGAGTATAATATAATCGTATTGTGCATATTTTTTTCTATTTCTGTCATTGCAAGAAAAACTTACGATTATGATGTTACTGATTTGGAAACTATTTTATATATACACTGTAACTAATATGTATAATTTGGGATCATAATTTATTCATTATTAATTCTTCCCATAAAAATCACGTCTAAGTTTCCAAATCCTTTAAATGTTTTAGTATCCAAATAAAGTTCTTTAAAATGAGTTTTGCATATTGCAGAGAAATTTCACCAATTATTTTTATATTAGTTTTATATTTTCCTCAAATAACAGTGGAGAAAATATTACTGAAATTTTTTTCCAATAAAAAGCTCAAAAAAAGTCATTTTTTACAACCTTATTTATTGCGATTTTAAAAAATAAAAATATTAAAAAAAAAACAAAATTTGATTCTTATAGCACGTGAAACCTTTATCTTTTATTAGTTTACCAATCTATTTCTAAATATCTGTATTAAATCTGAAGTTATCAAAAGAATTTATGTAAATTTATATTTTTATGGTTATATTTTGCAACATAAACTGATACAATGAGAGCAGATTTAAAAGTTAATACTCTATATAGTACTCTATATTATATTCCAAAAATTGTTTTAATGGACATCCATGAGGTAGGCCTACTTCCAAATTCATTTAAAGCACTAAATATTTTTTTTACATATTCAAGAAAACGAAAATCAAATTTGAAGAACATTCTATGAGGTATACAAAATCAAAATATGCTTTAAGAGGGTTAAATATGCTCTAAAAATAACAAAATTGGCTATAATATGCTTTGAAAACCTTCATATTCGAAAATATGCCATTAAGGATGAAATATGCAAAAATATGCACTTACAAATCGTTACCAAAATGCTTTATTTGATCTGAAAGTGATAAATGTTTTATTTTTGTTATATGGATTATACTGAGTGAAAAATTAGTGGTAACGTTTGTAATTTTTACTATATACACGTCGTTTTTTTGACATCGTTCATTTATAACATTTAAATGTAAGGAATCGAACACCTAATGCTATTTAATAATTAGACACTGATGTGTTGCCAAGTTGATACTTTGTATTTATTTGACTACGACGTGTACAATTTCACCTCAAACTATTAACATTGAATGTTGTCATTTTGTAAACGACCTGAATACAATTTTTGGTACTTTAATTTCAAAATTTTTAGATATATTGGCCCGATGATTCCTTTCTCGCTAATTCTACAACATGCATTGACTTTAAATATATATTAGGTGAAAAGTTTTTACTGCATTGACTAGTTCCAGTCGTCTGCACTTTGCTACTGATTCGGAAACTTTGTAGGGGAACAACTTCAAGTCTGGCAATAAAATGTGCTGCTAGGCGGAGAAAGGTCTTACCGATGAAACCATCAGCTACAGTGACAATATTCCTATCGGGCCAATATAAGAAAACCTTATGGCATATCTTCTAATAAACAAATAAGTTTTGTAAACTTCTGTAAAATTTAAAAGCGAAAAATTAAAAAAAAATGTCAACAGTATGACTTCTCTCATTTATATTTTTCTACATAATATGATCTGTTAAAGCTATTCTTTGAATGAAAATCTATTATTAGTTTATTTCTACTTCAAATTTATTTTCCTTACCAGACCATTACTTTTTGCACGTCCCCTGTTCTCATGTGATATCAAAATTATCAAAATTTCCATTTAAACATTTTATCAATATTTTGTTGTCTGATGATTTTTTTACTACTGGTATTATTAGTAACATCAGTTTTTAATAAGTGTGACTTGATAAATAAATAAGTATATGGTATGGGTTTTTAAGTACAAACCAACAATTAGCAAAGGAATCAAAATAATTTAAAATAATGATAAGAACTTTTAATAAAACATAGACTGAATACAAGAAGTTAATATTTATTTAGTAAGTATTTCTTAAGTGGTATTTTTATTTTTATATAAGGGTTTTGTAAAAAGATTAAATTCATTAAGATTAGCAACTAAAAAAAAAAAACAAAACAAAAATGAAGCCAGCTAAAAGTAATATAAAGTTCACTGCTGTTACCAATAGAAAAGTAACTTTTACAGCTATAGACATAATTACACTGTGCTAGTCGCAAATTCAATGGTAGCAACCGTTTTTCGAGAAGGTAGCGCTCGTATTCGCGATATTTATAATAGCAAAATAGGTACTAAAGGATATAAGTAAATATATATATATATATATATATATATTTATATATATTTATATTTATATATATATATATATATATATATATATATATATATATATTTATATATATTTATATTTATATATATATATATATATATATATATATATTTATATTTACATATATGTATATATATTTACGAGTATTATGAAATTTTTCTTTAGTTTAATGTGAATTTAAAATATATTAAGAATTCATGATCCTTTACTTCAATAGAATCGCAATTGTCTATTTTATTTAAATTTAACAATTAAATTTTTAAATTTATTAAAAAAAAAACTAAATTTTCCTAAACTATCTTTTAACCTTTAAAAATGAAATATCTCAAAAAAAATCATGTTAAAAAAGTAAGCCTCATTTTCGAGCATGAAAGGCAAAAATATCTTATGAACTGTAGTTATGAGTTTGGCCATATCATACATTTTTATCTGATTTAAAATTTTTGACTATTCATTCGTTCTACCAGCAAATCAGGAGCGCATACACGTGAAGGAGAATAAAAAAAAAGTTGACTCTTAAAACAGAAAATTTATAGCGAAAGATAGTTAAAGAAAAGTCATAAAAAGGGAAAGCACATGGAAAGTGATGTTTCATCGTTCTAATGCTTGAGCTGTATACGCACCTGTTACGCCAGTAAGTGAACATGTGGGTATTACACAATGAATCAGTCTTTAAAATCAAATGTTAAGTTCTTTAATGATGATTTTGTAGTGAAACAATCAATTTTGTTTGTAGTCTTTACTAAAAGTTATTTATTAACCCAATTAATAATATTCAAGAAGTTTTTTTTTTTTTTTTTTTTTTTTTTTGAATGAATTCATTTGACAATGGTTATTTCTGAATCATCTATAAGTAATATATGTTAAAATTTTATATGACTGAAATTGTTTGAAGTGAAACGATTATAAAATAAAAAAATCGATTTGATAAAAACTTGTACGAACTCTTTATTATAAGTAATTTAGCAAAATTATATTTTTATGCAAAAGTCCTTTCAAATTTATTATATTATGATTTTTTCCAAACTTTACAAAATATGAGAATATTGTTAAATTGAAATTCAAAATTGTTTTTTTTTCTGCCTTTTAATTTAGTGTGAAATATTAATTTTTGGGGCTAAACAATTTAGATTTTTTTATGTCACATTAAAATCTCTTTATACAAATGCATGAAGAATCTGTTTGAGTTAATAATTTCTAACAAAAGGCGTAAAAGTTATAGCGTTTTAAGTTGAGCATAAAACAATTACAAACTTGGAGTTTATATATAATTCTGATAACAATTAATCGCAAGTCAAATAAAACTTATGATATTTTCAATGTTTGATAGCATTAGTGTAGCAAATTTATGGTTAATTTCGTGATGTACATGCATGCAGAGAAAAAATATAGTTGTAGTGACCATAATCTATGAACACCAAATTGTGATTGGAACATATGATCACAGCGAAAAATTGAAATGATTATAAACAATAATTATTATGATTTCAATTTGCCATATTGCATCCATTGTTATGGTATGTTTTTTCATGTTATGATTCTGTTCTTACATGCAATTGAAAAATCTTACTACATCATTATTCTAATTTATCAGATTGTGATTTGACGTTATTATATTATTCTATCTTATTATATTATTAACCTAGATTGCCATATTATGATTAAATTTCATCATATTATTATCCCATGTCATCATACATAGTTAACTAATCTTATCATATTATTATTCCATCTTATCATATACTGAAATAAAACGTATTAATAAAAAATTATAGAAAAAAAAAAGAAATAATAGAGAAAAGAGTTCATTAGCTAAAAAACAACATATTATTTGTTCATTAACTATATTCATTTCTACCACCATATGTGGTTCAAATGCAAGATGTTTTTTAACTAAACTCTTTAATGGTAGTTAATCAATATCTTATACTGCTTGAATCACACTGAGTGTAACAAAAACTTGTCTATTTACATTTATTCATATATAAACTGAATGAGAATTACAAGCATTAAAAACAAAATATATTTAAAAACAAACAAGTACTGAATTGTTCCACTAAGTGTGTGAAAAGGATAAGTATTATATTTGATTGAATCCTTTTATTGTCATGGGATTAATAATATTAATATGGTTTAAAAACAGAAGATGGTTTAAGAAAAAGTAAAAGATTACAAATATTTAGTATTTGTAGAAGTAGTGATATTTTTCCTACTAATAAAATTTTGTTTCTGGTAAAAATATTTAAAAACTTATAATTTTTTCAGTCAATCATATTAAAATTTTTGTTGAGGGTAAACACTAAACAACAAAATTTAAACAAAAACATTGTTATAATGAACACAGAGCTATTAAAATTCAAGAAAATTTACAATTAACAATGAGAACATTATATTGTTGTAGTAATAATGCTATAACCATGTCTTTTCTCTGCGTGTGCGATGTGCCCTAGCAAAATGTGTTTTGACCAAAGTGTCCCGTTTTCAACTATAAACGACATTTGTCTTAAACTGATGGTCTTGATCAACCAAATTTATCGCCGTTTTTATCCCTTTATATCAAAGATTTGTACAAATCGCAATTTTCTATAAAACAACACAAAAACAAAAGATGCAATTTCTACGTAAGTTTTAAATAGTTTTAAGATTTTCCAATAATTTTTTATTAAGTGCGCCTTCGATTTTATAATGTTGAGTAACAAAAACCTAAGTTCACGCAGTAATTTATGCTGGTTCATATAATCTTGCGCATGTGCCTAGCAAAAATAGAGTTTTTTAAAAATTTTCTTTCTTGTTTTCCAACATTTGAGACTGTATACTGCATTGACTATTTAGGGCACATCAACAGGTTATAGAACAATAAATTGTATTTTGTTGAGGGGCGTAAAGACCTCGTATAAGAAATCAAAATATTTTAACATTTGAAAAATGTTGATATAAAAACTCGACTACCCCGTATGTAACTGTTGAAAGCCTACACGATAACAAAAAAGATATAGAATTTATTCTCAAAATCCGACTAGTCTATATGAGATCGAATGAGAACCAAATTTATAAATGCGTGATCTTTAGGTGTTGAAGAATAGGAAAAAGTTAGGTAAGTTCAAGCACTTTTTGAACTAAGAACAACAATTTTGATTATAAAGCGACACTTGTGGTGCTAAAATTTTTAACCGTATAAGTTTCAAATGTTGTGAGTTCAGATCTCTAACACTTTTGTTTAAAATACTACTACCACAAAACATATTCAGGATTAAACTTAATATCAGTCAGGTTAAAAATATATTTTTTAATTTTCTTATCATACCTCAAATAAAATAGTCATAAATAATAATTTATAAATAATGATTCAGTTGTGATAGCACTAAAAGCAAAAATACTTAGTTAACTAAAAATAACTACAAACAAATGATTAGTTTATAACTATTTTTAGCTAATTTTAATCCATAAATAATAATTCTATATTTAAATGAAAATAAAAATAAAATTTTCTTTATAGCTAGAAGAAATTATAAATTATAAATTATAAAAAGTAATAAAAATGTAAATTAAGTTCACATGTTTTTTTAAGCATAAATTTAGAATCACCCGTAACAAACAAAAATATTGCTAAAGTAAAGCATTAAATTGTTTCATTAAAATGTAGGTTTGATTTCGATTCAGACGCAGTTCAAATATAATCTACATATAAATGTTTATATAGCTTAAGCCAGTTAAGATGTTTAAAGACGTTATCACATAAGGTGTTAATGGCAATTCAATTCGATCCTTTATTTTATTGTCTCTGTTGTTGTTTTGATTATAGACTTATTTTTTATTTTATTTTGTTTTGTTGCGTCCAATAAATGTGTAAATAAATGTTGGCCACCAAAATGACGTCACATAAAAATGTATGACATAAAAAAATTTAATTTTATTAATATTGTTTTCAACTGTTGGCAAGTCATTTTGAATTTTGTGATTTGTTTTTTTTTATAATCCAATTTATAAGATCCACAAATGTGTGGTTTTGGTTTTGTTATTAATTTCATCATAATTAGAGTGAACGAAACATTTAATTAATTTTATAGAGACTTGAGGTATGGTTTGGTTTTAGCAAAGAAAATTTTATACTAGAAATGTTAGGTAAAGGTATTAAAATCTTTAAAAACTAGTCCAATTCTTGAAAATTAATTAAATAAGCGTGAAATGATTTTTGTCTAAAATGGAAATTTTTAATGTGAAAAATATTATTTATCTCATTAAAAATGCTTTATTTTTTCTGAAATGGATAAATATGCCATTTATTTTCATTCAATGCGCAGAAAAAATATGCAATTGTATACTTGTGGTTTCTCTACAAGTTATATTATATGAAATTATGTTTTATGAAATACAGTGAGTGAAAAATTATGTTGAAAAATCGGCAACTTTTAAACTCAGGGATTCGAATATCTAATATTATTTAATTATTGAACACTGATATTCTGTTAAGTTGATACCAATCCTATTATGGTGTTGATACACTATTGAGACTGTATGTTGTCATTTTGTACACCGATGTGGTCGATATTTCTCTGGTGGTAGCCTCCATAAATGTTTTGTTTTTTTCGTTTAAAAATATTTAAATATATTGGTCCGATAATTCTTCTCCCGCTTCAAAAAAAGTTACTAATTAAATAAGCATGACGTATTGGGCATTTTGCAAATTTCCCTATCACTCGGAGTTAGGCTAAAGCGCAAAATTATAATTTGAAAAATATTATTTCAGTTTATCTCATGATGTCTTAGTTGGTATCTGAGTTAAATAATTGACTTCCTCAAATGGGATATAACTTTATCATCAAATTAAATACAGCACATCATATGAAGTGTCAATATTTCAGAAACTATGGCTTTTTGGCAGTAAACTAGCTGTATGAATTTTTAATCAAATTTTGTAATCAAATATGGAAACAGGTTTCAATTAAAAATGTAATTAAATCGGCTACTTATTTAATGATTTTTTTTTTAATAAGAAAATTTTTAAGTAAAATAATTTAAAGATAATTATCATATGTTGTATAGATATTTAGAAAAGCCTAATCCCAGAAAATACATCCTAGATTTAAAAAGTTTCCAAGGTCGATGAACCTCAAAGAAATAAACCATTATAGCTTTAACCGTTTGCAATTTTTTTTTTGGTAGGAAAGATCAACATATGAGACCTGAAATGAAGAAAGGTTCCGTGTGTGTTAAAACAGATTTTCGAGATAAGAGCCACCAGGTAACTAGGCATCTTCTCTACAACAGAATCGACCAAAATCTATAAAGCAATTTTGAATGTTTTAGTAAAAATTGAGTTGTTGAAAAGAAATTTAATACAATTTTAATCAGTATTTTTTTTTTTTTTTTTTTTTTTTGCAAAAAACTTCTTGCATTTTTTTCGTATGAATTTTTTTTGCTTTTTCTTTTTTTTTCGTACACACATTTTTATTTTAGAGTTGTAACATTTTAAAATGGTCCTGCTAATACTCAAAATTTACTTTTTTATCTCTTGATTCATAAGATATCATATCTTATGAATCTTATGAAAAACTTCACTTTTTTATCTTTTGATTCATAAGATGTCGTAAAGCTAATATATTGGCCAATTTTTATAAAAAATTTTATTTTTTACATTAGAATTTTCAATAAACGTTGATAATCTATTAAGAAAATAAGGGCTATTTACCATAATTTCGCAAATAATCGGCTTAAGATATTTATTTTTACGTGAGAGATTTAGTAGACGTATATATTATTAATAAATCGTAGAAGACCGGATTGAAAAATGTTTAAAAATTAGTGAAAGAAATAATTTTTATGCTTTACTGAACAATTGGGATTTTTTAAATAGCACTTTTGATTATAAGCAATCGAAATATTATTAATAACATCCGTATCGAAAAAGTGTGGCTTAATAATTAAATATGAGATTATTCAACATTTTATTTAGAGTTTTAATAAAATTTATTAAAAAATATTAACATAGGTTTTAATTCATTAATTACCTATTGTTGAACTGAAGTCAACAGGATGGTTAAAAATGTATAAGTAGAAATATTTAAACTTTTTTAATGAAATGAGAACATGCCAAAATTACAAAAAAAAAAAAAAAAAATAATAATAATAAAATAATAATAATTATAAAAAATAAAATAGATATTGAATTCGAAAATGGTGACAAAAGTTATTACCAGAAGTTAATGTTTATATTTTTTAACCACAAGTATGTATTGATCTATTTTCTTGTCTATTTCCGGTATTAAATATTTACGATAAAAAAAAATATATACCGTTGTGTGGTATATATTTTTTTGATTGCATTTGATTTGAGACCCTATAATATGGTCAACAATTTTTTTAACATAACACACACTTTTACAGCAAAAAAAAAATATATATATACCACACAACGGTATATATTTTTTTGATTGCATTTGATTTGAGACCCTATAATATGGCCAACAGCTGGTCACAGGAAGAACAATTTTTTTAACATAGCACACACTTTTACAGCAAATTTTTGTTAAGAATATATTGAATTTTCAATATTATATAAACGATTAATTCAGATTATTTCTTCAAATGTCCTTTTTTAATCGATTATGATTTCTGTAATTAAGTTTTTTTTGCATAGGTATAAAATCTTAAAATTACCTTTAATTATAATTAAATAAATTAATATGTATTGAGCAAATATAAAAATTAATTAATTTATTAAAAACCACAATACTCTCTTTTATATTAACAGTCAGACGTAAAAAAATAATTGATTGATGGCCATTCTTAAATCATGGTTAAATTTCAGATAAGACAAGGGAATTTCTCTTAATTGCATCACCTATTTAATGACAAAAAAAGCCTGTCAACAACAACATTTCTCGCAGCAAACACTTACTTAAAAAAAATTAAATCAAAACAAAATACAGAAAGACTTATTTCACAACAATTTTTTCAACACAAAGTAATCGTTAAGAAAAAAATATATATAAAAAAAAACAAAAATAATAAAATAATTTGACTTACCTTTAAAAATAAAGAAATAAATTTAAAAATCATAAAAATAATAAATTAAAGATAAAAATTAATTTTAAACACGCCTTTTTTTTAGTTTGTAACAAAAAAGGATAAATTCCTTTCCGTATGGTTTCTTTCTTCACTTCTTAACAAACGCACTTATCTCAAGTTTTTAATTTAAAATGTTTTTTTTTTGTTTTTGTAATTTAAATTTCACTTAACACCTTTCTGTTTGTAATACAATAATATTAATTTATTTTTCGTTTTTTTTTTTTTATTTATAAAAGCACTTAGTTAATATAAAACAATCTTTTTCTAAACGTTGTTAACACTTCAATAACTTTTAATATACTAAAATTTTTGCAACAATATCAAATTGAGTGAGTATTTTCTTTTAAAATTTAATAATGTTCTTTTGTTGTGCAAAAATATAAAAAAAAAAATGAAATATATAGCAACAAAAAGAGCATAAAAGAGAGTGTTAATAAGAGGAACCTCTATATTTTAAATATTAAGGTGTTATTTTTGAGAAGATTTTCGTTATTGTTTTCTTCCCAAATACTCTTACTCAATTTATATTGAACGAGTATTATTATTATTGCTTTTATTGTCTCTTCTAAACTGTTTAGTTGATTATTTTTGATTGTGGGTAATAAATATTGTTTTGTTATAAAGTGTTGCGTGTGTGTGTGTACAATATTCGGATGGGTATCAAATTGGTCCATTTGACTAAACACAACCCATACATTTATATAAGTCAGCTGTCAGTCTCCCTGTGCGAGAGTCAGGCTAAAATATACACAACCATAAAAAAAGCCGGCAAATCAGTGATGACGTTATGAGCAAAACAGCTGTTTTAGTGAGTACCTATAATTGATTTGGTTTGGTAAAGGGATGGAAAAGTTTATATGATAGAATTGTCATACTCTTATCGAAATCGTATTAAAAATGGTAGGTTTTTTAATATACCGAATCAATGTTGGTATGTATGAAACATTCTCATATTGAAAATGTAAAACAGAAATAAATGAAAATTAGCTGGAATATATATCATTGTAATAAGCGATTTGTTATTGAAAACCTTAAAAATTAGTTTAGTAATAACAAAGTAAGTCTATCTGTAAATGGTTTTATATATTTTAATAACGTTGCACAAATTATACTCTGTGAGCAAAAAAAAACAACTTGTATATCAAATCAAGCATTTTCATTTTTAAATCAGTGTATCACTTTTACGCTTTAAGCTTTTAAGTTGAAATAAATTATTTAATTTGTTAAACAAATTTGTTTTAATAGTTTGAAATAAGATATCATAAAATTATTCTATTTTTTAGAAAAAAAAAAAAAAATAAATTGTAGACTTATGTTGGTAATCATTTAAAATCACTAATTCAAGCACCTAAGTTGAACTTCTGCATTTAAAATTTTTGAATTTGGACAAAATTTTTTTATAAAATTTGTAATAAAGCGATCATTATAATATTTGCATTATTTAATTTATTTACTACTAAAAAAGTGTAAAAAGTATTACCAAAAATGAAAAATTAAAAGAAAAAAACCAAAGAATACAGCACAGTATGTTATATAATATATAAAAAAAATAAATAAAATTATGACACACTAGATGAAAATTTGTAGATTTTTTCTAAGAGGACCCAAGATATGCTCTCAAACTATTCCTGTTATATATCCTCAAAGTTTTAAAAATTCTAATTTCAATTAAATATTTTTAAAGGACATTTTGCTCTTAATGAATTGCGCAGAAAAAATTATTTTATACAATTAGCCAATAAAAATATTAATAAGAAATTTAAAAATAGCTTTAATTTATTTCGTAATTGAATAATTTTCTCTCTAATTCAAAATTCTATTTCAATTACAAAAAATTCATATTACATTATCTTGTTAATTGAAATTCAACCTATTAAAAAATGCAATATTTAATTAATCAAATCATCACTTATTTTATTTTTATATTTGAATACTCAATTAATTAGTACAATAAGAAAAATAATTGAGACCCGATAATTTGTTTTATTTTAAGTAAAAATAAAAAAAAAAAAATGATTTTGAGCACTTCAATAATTGATATAAGTAAAAAAGTAATTGCCTTCGATAAATTTTCTAACTCACTATGGCTTTTCTGTGAATATAAATTTTCCTTAACGTTAAGTCTTTGAAATCGAAAAAATTGTATATTTTCCATCCCTGTTTATGCATGTTTTCGTTGTTTATTTATTTTGCCTGTATTAACGTTGTGTCTATACTAGACAAATTTTTATTAAGTCAAAAGTCAAAATGCGTTCAAATCTATATAGCTGATTAGTATTTTTGGTTCTTACAGCTGTCAAAATGTATATATAAAAAACATGAATGAATTTGCCTTATTGTTGTTTTTATGCAACTGTCACCACCTTCTGTAAATTCGCGTTAATTTTTACGTTTGTCTTGATAAAAAATTGCCTAATATAGACACTACGTAAAAGAGAACAAATATTTTTACTCTTTAAAAATTACCAAAAACTTATTGGTGGTAAAACAACTCTAGACATACATTAGTGTGACGTGCAAGCTGACTCAATAAAAAAATTATATGATAGGTTTTAAAGGTGAAAGAATGAAATTCAGATTTTCCCCGAGTTTTAATTAAAAATTTGATATAAATTTAATTATTGTGAAAATTTATGTTTAAAACTCCAACATGGAAGAGAATTTCTTACAAAAAAAGAAGTATAGTTTTTATTATTAAGAAGTCTTCAAGATATTTACGTTTTTGTCCAGTAATGAATCAATAATTTGTTAATAACTTTATGGCTCGCACATACTGGCAATTGCCTCAGGAGATCTGGAGTATCATTAGGATATTTTTGGGAAACAGATGGAGGCCACGATTGGACTTAAAGCGATTTTTTTAATTAAGATTGTATATGACTTACCTTCTAAAAAGAAAGAGCTTGATATAGTTTATTTCAATTTTATTGCCTGAAAATATAAAATAAACAAATAGTTAAAAAAGATAAAAAAAATTGATTTTGTAACAATAACTAAAAATATACTATGAAAAGTTTGCTTAACTAATTATAGTTTATAAATTGCAGATTTGGCACCTCCAAACGGGGACAACTAGGACAATTACCGATTGCTACTTGTTTATATCTGGCTTGAAGGACCGTTTGTAAATTTATAATAGTTACTTCTTTAAGAGAATAAATAAGCCAATAAATATGTATAGATGACGGAGATAACTTGGTCATTTTTTTATTACCTTCTTATACGAATTTATAAAAAAGCCAACGTACAGACACAATAATATACTTTGATCACTTATAGAAAAGGCTATGTACTTAAACAATTTTAACCTGCAAAATAAAAACAAATAAATGTAAACTAAAATAATTAAATCTTAAAGTCTTTAATACGTATACAAATATGCTGTAAGATTGTAGGTAAATATTTTTGAACATAATTTAAATTTATTCAAGAATTAAAATTATTGTTTTGCAAGGGATTTTAATACACTAATAGAAGTATTTCTTATCACTAACCTTGATTAAAGCAAACGAGAAAAAAAATGAACCAATTAGGTAAATGCTTGAAAAAATTATCTAGTGGTCTGCGAAATAAAAGTTATCTAATTAAAAGTATATGTATATATATGTATATATATATATGTATATATATATATATATATATATATATATATATATATATATATATATATATATATATATATATATATATATATATATATATATATATATATATGTATATAACATAGCAGATTTTCTTTTTATTAGTTATACAAAGATTTATACAAGTTATTATTGGCAATAATAGATTACGATTACTTACTTAAGTCACATTTATTTTATTACATTTTATGGTTCTTTACATTTTATAAACTTAATAAATTGATACTTAATTGTAAGTATAAATTTACATATTCCAGTTAAATAGAAAAACTAAAACTCCCACTGCAATTATCTTTCTTAAAAACAAACATCAACTATTCTACATAAATTCTATTTGTATAGAAAATTCTTTGCTTTCCCCACAATACAACCACCACAACAATGTTGTAATTTCCGTTGAATTTCACCAGAAATTCATATTACTCATACGTCTAGCCACCCCAGAGTCTGTCTGCTCTGAAATGTAAACAATATATGAGTATGAGTGATATTATTTTTTTTATGTTCTCCCCACAATGGGGCAGCATTGTGGTTACGCATTTTTTCTCATATTAAATATACTCGAAATTAACTCTTTGCTGCGAATTTTTGTTCTCTTTGTGTAACCACGCTCCCAGAGTAATGAGTGAAATACAAAAAATTTAATATGTTGAAGCAAAAAATTCATTCATAAATATAAAATAGATATTTGTGCAGATATTAAAAATAAAACAATGTATATGTATTGTGTTGTTGTTTTGTTTTCTATATTTACTTATCTGTTTTAGTATTTTTTCTATAATTTAAATATAGGGCAATATTTGTTAAAGAAAATATGTTTATTTAAAAGCTTAAGAGAACTGAAAGAGAAGTTGGTTAGATTTGTGTGAGTCATATTTAGAGAAATTTTTGTTAAATATTTTGTTAATAACATTATTAACAACAATAACTAGTGAGTTTTTTGTGAAGAGTTTTAGTTAAGACGAATTTTATTTACCTTACATAACTAGAATTAAGTTGATATGATCTGATTTAAATTAGAAACAATTAAAAATATTACAAACTCATTATAGATTATTAAACTGATATTCAGTACATATCGATATCGTGCGAGCTTTATTAGTACGCGAAAAAGCAACTTAAATAAGAAAATTTTCGGCATTCGCTTTTTATGAAAATCTATAGTTTAGAGTCATTTACATCAAAATAGATCACATCAAAGATATACCAAATACAGGTTTGAAGCAAAAAATATTTTATCGTAAGTGCTTTTCTCCGTAAGTTTCATATTGCATAAAGAAGTGTAAAAAATCATAAAAGTTTTTATTTTGCATTTACGATTAGAATACTAGATACCTTGTAAAAAATCAGAAAAATTTTTATTTTGCATTTACGATTGGAGTACTAGATACCTTGTCAATTTTTTTTGCAAAGAACTAATTTATTTTTAGTGAAATGTTAGAATAATTTGATATGGAAAATTTAAAAACATAATTGACCATAGCTCCCAAATACCGCTTCTGAAAAACGTTTTAAAGTAGATATTGTAAATTTCTCATAAATGATATTATTATGATAATATTTGACACAAATGTAATTTTTACAAGCAGGAATTATAGTTCCAAATTTCATGAGGATCAGTACATAATCTACCATAAAAGGCCCTATTTCAAAAATACCGAAAATAACTTCGACGCATATTTGTCATTTATATAAAATAATATTTTTTTTTCAATATATTTCTTTTAGTTTAATTCATCAGTTTATAAAATATTTACTGTTGTTATGAAATCATTAGAGAAACTAATATACTCTCCCACCTAGCATAGAGTATCCAAAACATTGTTGTTTGTGTTTGGTGTTCAAAGATAATTTTATAAACAAAACAAAACAATTTACAAAAATTAAAAAATAATTTTAATAGTTTAACATTGAGTCAGGTTAGGCTTTGCAAACTGGACTTTGAACGTTAGCCAGATTCTTTAATAATATTTCATCATATTGCTAAATTAGTTTCTAAAATTGACAAACACAAGATTATCGATTACTTTTAAAGATTTTATTACTTTAAACCATTTAAAAACAAATAAGAAATATATAGTCGGTTTGGCCCGATTTCTATTTTTATAAGACTGTTGTGTGTAAAAGCGATTTTCTGTAAAGTGATTATATGGGAACTATGGTCAATTATAGACCGATCATGATCAATTATAGACCGATGATAAATGAAACTTGTCACACAGATTAATACTTATTAAGAACGTATATGTGCCAAATTTTGTTAAAATATTACTATATTGAGGGGATTTATGAACGTCAAACCACCATTCCGGGAGGATATTTGCATGGGCGCCAGGAGAAGTAATAGACCTACTATAACCACTTTCAATAGGCTCCGTCCTTGAATCAGAAGAAATCAAAATTGCGACCTGTAGTCTGATTACAAGGTTTACAAGAACGGACAGACGATCAGACGGTCAGGTTGACAGAAAGTGATTCTAATCCGATTGGTATAAATTAAGACCAATATTTTTGGGTGTTACAAATACTAGTAAAAACGAATAATTCCCTCCCCACCTATAGTGGTGTAGAGTGCAAAATAATTAAATTATGTATGGTAGACGGGTATTGTTGCTAGAATTGGCGACATATTGTCATTTCTAGCAACAGACTATTTTTGATTCTAAAAATGGCCTATTGACGATTTGAGTTTTTTTTTTTGAATTCGGAACTGCTATCAGATTTTATATATACATTTTTCTTTAAAAGTAAATTAGTTGGTACGTAAATGTTAACAATTAAAATAAAATTCTTCTTAAATTTGTCAATTTAAATTGTTCATTTATAGAAGAAATTCAAGGGAACCAATATAGTATTATATTCGATTCAATTACAAACACACTTGTTATAAAATTCGAATAAATACCTCACAAAAGGTCAAAACCCTTATGTATTTTTTACAAAAGCTTTTAATTTCATAATCAAGTAATTATAAACACTTAAATAGCAGTAATAAGTATCCAATAATTATAATACATTTTTTTAGAATCGCACAAAGCTTTTTTATTTTTTCTCTGAAAGTCATACAAAATTACATAATCGACATTTTTGTTCTTAATTATTTTTTTTTAATTTATTATTTTTTTTTTAATAATTTTTTCACCAAAAAAAAAAAGAACAGAAAATATTCATTAAGATAAAGAAAAAAAAAATTTTTAAGTTGACGATTTGACTATTTTCACGTTTTTTTTTTTTATCAATTGGTGTTGTTTGTTTGATTCATTTATCTATATACAATATTTAATGATAACTTAATTAAGGTATAATCAAATAAAGTTGAATTTATATATATATATTACTTTAATTATTACTTTAAGTTGTTTATCACATTATTATCAGTGAATAAATCTTGATATTTTTTTAATTAATTTTTTACATATTTGGCATTTGCGGCTTTTGTGTTAAGAACATTTCTTCCAAAATTTTGCTTAATTGTATAAAATTAATTTAAATTATTTGTTAAAGTTCATTGGTAATCATTTTGTTGATATAAATAAATTGTGAAGGAGGAAATAAAATTGATAAGCAAAAAATTATTATAATGTTAATATTTGTATTTGTTAATAAAGTAATAATATTTGGTATATTTATGTTATGAAGATATTAAATGTAGTAAATTATTGATAGGTGTGGTTTTTAATAAAAGCTTTATAATAAAGCTTTAAATTTGAGAGGAAAATTACAAAAATAGCTATAAAAATTTTTCGAAACCCCCTTATAGAAAAAGAAACCCCAGAAAATGTACTAATAAACAACAGAATTTAATTTGTTATTTTAAAACAAACTAATTATTAATGCACGATTAGTTGAATTAAGTATTTTAGTAGCATTTGAAATAGAGCTGATATAAATCAATATTATAGTAAAAGTGTTTGTTATGCAAATGTAGTAAGTTTCTTAAAAAAAAAAAACATTTTAGTTTTTATTACTACAATAGAAAAAATTTGCATGATACCTGCGGGCAGTGTTACCAGTTTAGCCTTTTTATGGCTAAATTTTTTTAACATGAATGCAATGAATTTATGCTGCAAACTCATTTACGTCTGCCCCACCCACAAGCGTATACGATTTTCAGTTTTTGACATATTTTTATAATTTTATTCAATTAAAAGTCAGAATCGAAAAATGGTCAAACTGAATATTTGGTATTGTTTGGAAACGGTTCCAAGTTTTAAAAGCACACAGTGTGTAAACAAAAAAATTAAATGGGTATATACAGTTTCCGAACGACTAATACGATTTCAATGAAATTTCGCAAGATGCAGTAGCGGTGTAGGGGATGTTAGGTTTTGTGTTCGGACCGAGATCTAAAAAAACATCTGTATTTATTATCTCTTTTAGTTTACAAGATATTGGGCTTCAAATATTAAAATGTTTACTTTTTGACGTAGATTGGAAATATTTTATTATTTTATTGACAACAGTTAACAAAATCGTGCACTATAGCCAACTGATCTTATTTATGTAATACAGAGTAGGCAAACAATAATGGCGCCTCATTACCAAGATAATTCTCAAATAAGTAGTTACCCTTGCCAAAAACCAAAAAGTTTTTGCTGGGTTAGTTTCGATAAATGTATTCTTCCTTTCTTTGAATCTAGCGTTTTAAATTTCAATGTCATCTATTCGAGTTCAAAAGTTGGCCGGAATTCTTAAGTTGTGTAATTTTTAACAATTTTTAACGCCTTTTATATTGTTGATAACACTATACGAAAAATAGAATCTTATAACTATAGCACAAAGTCGATAATTCGGATTATTTGGTAATCCGTATTGCGTTGCCTAACTCATTACATACCTACTCTATAATCCAGATTGATTGCAACTTTGTAACTGGAATTGCAATTAAAAAGTCACTTTTTTATTTGGATTTTAAATTAGAGCTATGATGTCAGAGTTGATAGTTGTTGAATTCCTTTGTTTTCAGTGAAATATTGTCCCAAAATTTTTTCTGTAACAAGAATACAAACAAGAATATATTTTAATGTTGTTCTTAACAACAACAAAAAAAAAATTAACAATAAAAAAATAAAAGCAGATTTTGCATCTTCTTTTCATGCCACCTGGTAACACTGTCTACAGGTTTATCTCAAAATAACTAAAAGGTATAAATTTTTGACAGTCATGTTTGTTTCGTCAAATATTAGGTTTAAGTTTATCTAATCTAATGTTGAAACGTAAGATGATTTTTTGTAACCTCTTTTACTCTCAAAATATAAAATCCGTTTTTAACTAAAATCGGTTCGGTACTACAGCTGTTATAAGCTGTAAAAACAACGTATGTTTCTCTAATTTGTTTTTGTAAAGAAATAAAAACGAATGTTACACCGACTTTCTTCTCTGTTATTAGCCTGGTTGAGATCGAGCCATTACACATTGTGACATTTGGCTAATCTAACTTGATAAAACTCAAAAAATAAAAGTTGTCCGATTGAATCAAACTTTTTATATGTGTTAGAAAATACTTCAACTTGATTAGAAATAGTCGATATAGTAAGAATTTATATGAATTTTTAGAAATACAGCTCATGAAAGTTAAACATTTTAATCATTGTAAAAATTTTGTTTGAAATTTGTTAAGAATGCTCATAGTTCAAAATAACATATCTCTTTTATTTTTAGACATATTGTAATAAAATGTATACTGTTTTAAGGGTTATTTGAGTTACTTCTTCACTGGGCAAATTACCTTTTCACAAAAATCAGGAAATTTAAATTAAATTAATTTTTTTACTTTTTTAACTTTTAGAATATTAAAATAAACTTTTGATTAACTACTTTATAAAATTTTTAATAATCGATAACTTTTAAGTTTCTCATAGTTCCGCGAAAACTTTACCATCCAAGATTTCCTCTATTAAATAAATAAAATTCTCCAACAATTTACCCCATAGAAGTACTGTTAAATTAAAATTATTAATTTCCAAAATTTACATCGGAGGGCTAAAAAGTTTATATTTTTTGAATTTTTATAAGAAGCGATATCAATAGGACAATGTCCGTCCGTTTGTCGGTTGAAATGGCGTTTATGAAGACATCCTATATCGCAAATATATGATATGATCGGCAATCTGTTGGAGAATTTTGCTATTGAAAATCAGCAAAATATATTTAAAAATGACGGATACATCTCGACTTTTTGAAGTCTCCTACTTTCACAGAAATTTTCTTTTTAAATTTGTATCCCAAATAAATGAAAAATTAGCCATTAATATTTGAGATATCGATCAAAACGAATTTTTGTGCTTTTTTTCTTCGTTCCTATATAGATCTATCACAAAAATTTTCCTAAAATTTCAGTTCATTTTAATCACCAAATCGGTCTATAAACAACCAAGTTATTGGCAAAAGATTGAAAAAATCTATTAAAAATAAACACATAAACATAAACATAAACTAAAGCATTGCAATAGTGTTGGTGTGTTTTGTATAAGCAAGCAGTTGTCGTTTGTATATGCATACATATATTTATGTAAGCTTGAACGTAGGCAACAGAGATATTGCAATGATTATTAGTGTTGTTTTTTTTGTATATCCAAGCAGAGCTTGATTGTTTTATATAAATGTACATACATTTAAACATATACATGTGATATTATAGCTCTAGCTCTATTTTGTGTTATGAAAAATTTAGATTATTTTTTTTTAAGTATAATGTGAAAATAATAATGCATACTATAAGGCATTATTTTTAATGTTTGTTGGTAAAGTGGTGAAGGATATAAAAGATTCGGCATAGCCGACTATATGGCGCTTTAACTTATTTTAATTGCATTGTTTTCAGGAATCGATTTGTCTTTTGGCCAATAAGTTAAAGAGCTATATTTGCCCCAAATTTCATATCAAATATATGGGATATGTATGTATGGAAATTAAAGTCGTAAAATTTTGCACTATGATAAACGGTAATTTATTTTTGTCGTATTTGATTAGAATATTGGAAAACTTATCAAATTTATGGACGTTAAACTATATTCAAAGACGATATTTGGATGAAGACTAGGTATCTGAATACATGACTGAAAATAACTACTCGTCAACATATTTTCAAAATTGTAACACGTACTTTGTTCTAAATGCATCGATTTGTATGAAGACAAAAAATATTGCAAATGTACCTCCTAAAATTAAAAATTGATATGTTTTAAACTAACCGCTAAAAATATTTCGGTTTAATTATTTCGTTCAGGTGAATTGGACCATTTCTAAAATACCTCCAGAAATATGGTTTTCGATCAACAATGTAAATAAAAAATTACAACATATGATATACAAATGACATTTATAAATTATAAATTTAGTTTCCATTATATTGAAATTAAAATTTTCTATGATTTTATTTTAAATACTATTTCATTAAATTTTGAATACTATTGATATATGCATTCCTTTAACCCTTTAGATGCACAAGTAATGTTTTAGGATTTTTGGTCCATAATTGGTTAAGGTAATTTTTATGTCAAATAATTAGTTGGTTAAGAAAATAAATGCCACCAAAACATACATTTATTATAAAAACTATTAATTCGTGCAAAATAGTGACTAAATTTAAATTTTTTTAATTTGATTATTTTTTCAGTATTATCAGGGTAGACCATTCCAATGGTATATTAAAACCCAATATATGTTAAAAAATTATAATTTTGAATAAGAATACTTGACAAAAAACGTTAGTAAAATCTTAATATTCCGCAAATGAAAAGAGACATAACAATTTTTTAAATGAATATTCCAAGCCCTAGTATGCCTCTATTATAATTTGAAGTTAATTTTCTTTTAACGAAAATTTTGATAATGATATTGAAAGAAATACGTATTTTGAGAGGTGTTTTGAGAATGGTTCAGTTTATGTAAATTTAAACATTCAGATGTAATATTTTGGGAATTTTATGAAAACAAACCAATATTCATTTCTAGAGGAATACATTTGCAACTTTTTGTCCTGAGGCTCTTTAATGTACAGCTAGCCAGCGAAACGGAGAGACAGACATTGTTATATCGAATCAGAAAATAATTCTAGAAGTACAATTCTTTTTTTTGTATTTGACATAATTTTATATGTTAAAAGTGTCATACATATGCTTATTGTATATAAAATTTCAGTTTCTATTATTAATTTTTGACTTTTGGTACTCTACATTGGCCAAAAGTCGCAGTGTTTATTGTGGTGGCCACGGTATTGCAATTACAATTTTTTCTAGTCAAGCTATCTCAATCTTCGCCATGTGTTTAGAGTCGTTAGTACGGTGAATTACACCAATTCCAATTTTTGCATGTTCTAATTGGATTTTTTTATAGATTGTCACATAGAAAAATGTTAAGAAAATTAATGATTCATATGTTTCAAATCTCCTAACCTTAAGTCACTTTCTAATCAAAGTCCCAAAATAAACCACTAATTTAAAGAAAAAAGTACATAGCTTCATTGAATTTCAACAAAAAGGAGCAGCTATTTATTTATTATTTTAAATATACCCAAAATACTTTTCTGAACATTTTTCTACACACTCACAATAAATCCAATTATTTTAATAACGCCATAAATTCCCATATGATAATTTACCTTGTGAAATGTATACTTTTTTATATATTCTTATGCAAAAGGGGGGAGAAAAAGCAAAGTATGGCCAATCATGGGCCATTATCTCGAGTAGCAACAACATCAAGAATGAACATCAAAGTGTAAATTTGTTAACGCTTGTGGTAAGAAAATATTTGCCCATTATGTGAATAATTTCACTTGTGAACTCCCATTAAGTTGCATAGAGAGCACAGGCGCGCATTAAAACGTGTGATGATTATTTGGCAACGCCCCTGCCGACATAACGAAGCGCCAACGTGTACACAATATCTTCTGTTTTTTAGTTAGATTGTATGAACGATTTGCCACAGAATGCTCGTACCACAACCGCTCAATATAAATAATGAAAACAAAAAAATAAAAAAAGCTTATAGACAACGAATTCCCTGTTCATAATGACGTATGATGATGTTCATGACGATGGCTGTAGCGGAGGAGATGGTGTTGTATATAATGCTTAAGACTTGCAAGATGATAATGATGATGATTTTGATGGTGGTGCTGATACGAAAGGTAGTATATTTTAATGAAGGGAAAAAGAGCCACAAGCTATAAGAAAACAAGCCAACTTTACTAAGGAAGATGCAATGCAAATAAGAAATGGGGAAGAACATAATGTTTCAAAGCTTACCATAAGAATTCTAAACATTACAAAAAATTAAAGAAAATAAAAATGTACAAAATCAAACCGCCATAAGTAACCAAAAAAAAAATGCTTACTGTTGTTTTATGCTTTAACTTTTTTCATTGACTTCGTGGTCATTTTACTTATGTATATGTTAAATAACAGCCAGTGGCATTCAGGCCCAACTACAATATATTATATTATAATAAAAATAAAAACAATGAAAAGAGTATAAAATGGTCAGTAGTGGCAGTGGCATTCACATCTTCAGCTAATCAATCCAAAAAGTTAACTTGTATCGGCACTAAAATCAGTAAAATCCTATAAAAAAAATAAAGTAAAATAAGAAAGGAAATCAACTCGTTAACTCGTTAACTATTCTCATACACCACTAACTAACAATGCAACGCATTGTACCCTAAAGTTGTGATGTATGTATGATCAAAAACTACTTTAAAATACATTCACACAGTTTAAGCAACGAAATCAAATCCTTGGCTTTTGTTCTTATGGCGGTCAACTTCAAAATGTAAATTTCTCATACACTGACTCACATTCAATATCATTGCTACAATATGAATGCAAAATTACAGACAACAACACTACGCAACACCGCCACACCAACGGCTTGGCGTTATAAAAACCCTTTTTTAAAGCATTCAAAGGGCGTTCGCACATTGTGTTGTGCTGTTTTTGTTGCAGATTGTTTCTCTCGACAATTGTATGTTTCAACCCATAAAGTAGGAGGTTTGATGATATACCTCGATCATTATATGAAGCAATAATACCGACTTTTTATTCACTTATACATACTGTTGATCGTTTTTTTTTCTTTGCATTGTTGAAGCAACAATTGCTAAGACATTCAAAGGTAAAAACAATATGATTTTTGGCTGCTTATGTATATATTCTTTAACTGTTGTTGATTTTAAAGATTCTTTTTTTCTATGAAAAGGGAAGGTGTTCTTGTTCAAATTAAAATAAGTAAGAAGGTTATAATAGGTAAAGGCTGTTCATATAGTATACTATATAAAAAGCTTTTTTTACTTTTATATGGCCAAGACTGATTTTGAAGTGATTGTAATCAAATTTGCTCGCTTTTTTTCCACTGAGACTCACTGTATTAATTCATGAGTTGAGGATTGGTGCTGGCACAAAATCGCAAATAAATATCTTCCAATGACCCAAGGCCTTAGATTTATGTTAGATTGCTAGATTAATGTGGAGAAATAATTTTATATATTATTAACCCACAACTTTTTTATGAACTGATTCTTGTACTGAAACCAAACAAATTTTGTCGGAGGAAATCCTCTCAAGGCCCCTACTTTGTGGATGGTGGGTATAGGTGTGAAAAAGTGAAAGTAGTCGTAAATCTTCCACTTGATAGAAATTACATTAAAAAATTGGCTTTTATTAGGGGACAAAAATCTATAGCGACAAGAAAAATTACATGGCTCAAGATAATAAAAAATTATTTTTTATATTCTTTGTATTTAGTTCTAAGCTGCGTAATTTTTTTTTTTTTCGAAAATCTAAGTAAATCTAAATCTCAGTGTTTCAGAAGATGTTGACATTTGAAATTAAACTTTTCTATATACGCAGAGAAAAAATATGGTTGCGGGAACCATAATCGAAGAACAACATATTATGAATGGATTATATGATCATAAATAATAATAAATATGAATATTGTAATCATAAAATAATCTAACTTTTCATATTATAATCCGAGGTTTTGTATATTGGATTTAAATATTCCACAATGTTATGATCCAGTTTTACAAAATTATACTCTTATTGTTATTATTATTTACTATAAACAATTTTATAACATGTTCAAATTACTTATAGTATATAGCTTTTGGATGAATTCAAGTGGTTTTAAATGTCTTAAAATTGTTGTTTGATCTATTCCCTATGATTGTGAAAGCACATCATGCGTATGGCAAGAGCAAAGTCTCTAATTTTTTATCTTAAAAATTTTTCTGCTGGTCATAATGCTTCTTATTATTAACATCAAAATCGCTAGTTTTAAATCGTCTAAACCACTCGAGAGAAGATGTCTCAGTTAAAGAATAATCTCCACAAATTTTCACTAAAATATGATGGATTTTCTTTCGCATCGGTCTTCTTAAAAAAATAGTAAAGTAAAATTTCCCGAAAACGCTCCTTTTTTGTCTCGAAACTCAATGTTGTTAACGCTTCAACAGAATTACCAACTCTACGTCTATACGAGCCTTTATCTTGTTCGCACAAGAACAAAACGTCGGCAGAGAAACTATCACGATTTCTTTCTTTTTGTTTTGAGTGGGCATAGCATTTGCCAAAAAAATCATAATTTTTTATTTGCCATCATTGTCGCTTCGATACTTTGTCCGCATAAAAATGACATTTAATGGCAGACATAGTTGGTCGAACAATTGTGCGAACAAGAAGAAACCATGAATGAGTTGGTCCACACTAGCCGAATGCATGTACACACAAAATTTTGTTCAATGTGCGAAAGTACTTTCAAGTGACTGCCAGCAAAATCTCGTAGTGAAAAATCGTCCAAATCAAATGCAGAAAAATCGCCTAAAAATTTTCCATACAAATTTAGGTCATATTTCATGTGAAAAATTAACCAAAATTTTGCGGTGATTTTTCGTCAGTTTTTGGCTATAATTCGTTCTTAATAAAGTATATCTGAAGTTTTGCGTTATATTTCGCTTTTATATTTTTTAATTTTTACAACAAAAAATAAAAAAAGAAATGATTTAGTGATGCCGTGGTTTTAAATTCTCTACACTTTAAAAGCTCTACGATCGGCTGAAGGCTGGCCGTTTCGGAATCCACACCAGAATCCTATTCAGGCTAATGTTAGAACCATTTGCATTCTGAAGATGGAAGATTTTTTCAGAAATTTGATCATATAGTGTGTCAATTCTCATACAAGTAAGTGTCATAAAGACCTTAGGACGTATGTAATTTTTTATAAAGAATTGGGTATTTTTAACCTTTTTTGGGCCAAACTTTTATGTTTATTTTTGGGACATTTTTCATTTCTTTTGGGTGATTTTTCATTTGAGCGAATATAGAAGCAAACAAATATAAAAAACTTGGGCCATTTTGCTGGCAGCCGATATAGTTGTCAAAGTGGACCGACGGGAAAAATACTTTAAATATAAAACATTAATGTAAAACGATGGGAATTAATGCATAGATAATAAAAAAAAGCTGATTTTATGTTAATATTTTTTTCGAGTCCTAAAATGCACAACTTATTTATTCAAAAAGTCTCTCTAATGCCACTAATGTAATAAAATTTCCTTAAGACTATTTTATACTTTTCAGAAAAATATAGAGATCCGTTCATCATAAAAATAGAGTTAGCCATAAAAATAGATATATTTTTACGTAATGGAAGAATTTTTACTTAAACTTTAAATCAAACTAGAGTAAAATAATTACGAAAAATTTAGAAATTTTAATTTGGACTTAGACCAATTTCCAAATAATCTGCTAATATTATATCAAAATTCTAACTAGAAACCCTGCTATGTTCAACAAGATTCGCCAAAAGTTTCGTTATTATAATGTTAAGATTTCTCTAAAAAACAAATTATTACCAATATTTTGTTGGTAATAACAAATAAATATACAAAAGCTTGAAGTCAATATCTATTTTAAAACCAAAAATTTTCCTCGAATCTTTCTTAGGATTCCTTCCTACCCCTATAGTCTTCATTTTTTTCTTGCTACATAACAATCATGTATTTTATACCACCTCTTCACTTTCATTGATGGCGTTTTTTTCCTGTTGTTAGTATGGTATGGTTTAGGCGGTCACAGTGGTGACTGGTGGTGATGATGATGAGTATGGTGGCTTATTACTCTTGTTATTAACTTATTTATAAACCGTAAAAATTTCACAATAAAGCTACACACGATTAAACATGACCACTGGCCATATTGATCCTACAATTCCCACAGATATCAAATTCATAGCTAAACTTTATTTTCATACAGAAGAGAGTAGAGAAAACACTTAAACGAGCTATAAGGTTTGTTGATGTTGAAACAAAATTTCCTTATAGATGTAGTATGTTCACCCAAATCATTAAGCGCCATCATAAAAAAGTTTCAAATTTCATAAAACAGTTGGAAAATGAATTTGGAAAAAGTTGAGAAACTGGAAAAAAGTACAACATATGTTAAGAAATAAAGAACAAATATTTAAGACTTTTTTTATATAAAGGTAATGTTAAGAAATTTTTGGTTAATATGTTTAAGAAAAATTGTCAGTCATTTATTTAATTTTATTAGCGAAATATGAAATCTACATTTTTTATTTGTTTTTAAAGTCATAAATAATTTAGCTTATTTGTTGCCAAAATTATTATTATTAACGATGTATATTTTATTTATATTTTTTTTTTCGCTTTTTATCTAAAAAAAAAACATCAATACAACCGACTGTGTGTGTTGCTTTTTAACATTCATTTCGTAATATAACCAAAAACTTATTTATAAACCACAATATATTTAAATACAAAATGACCATAACGATGAGTTTTATTTGACTTTGTTTAAGCCCGCGTTAAGCTGATGATATTAAAAAAAAAAAATAGATTTTAATGTGTTTCAATCTTGTTGAAAAATTTCGCATCTGTTTTATGGGTTATAAAAATATAAAATTTATGATTTTGATGTTTTTAAATTAAACGATAAATATCTAGGGTCCAATTTTTTTCTTCTTTGATTTATATGGTAGTTGATATATTAAAAAAAATATTACGATGCATATAAATGTTTTAAATCGCTATTTAAAGATTTTTTTTATTTATGTGCAAAATTTTTGATTTGGTTTTCTGATATAAGATTTCATTGCGCACAATGGGTTTAATGCTGTTGAATGGTTAGATAATGATTTGAATTTTAGTATAAAGTTATAAATATTAGAGATTAGAAATTTATTTTTAGCTTAGACATAGATCACTTGGTATGTAATAAAAAAAAAAGAAATATCAGTCTAAACAACTTACAATCGGCAATTGCCCTAGTTGTCTATATTTGGAGGTAGGACATGAAGTTTGCGAACTATAATTACACATGAGTAAAATTTGGTCATTAACTAGAATCTGGCTCGAAGAACCGAAAACAGACTGATTATCTCTTTTTGGCGGTACCAAAGTAGAGTTTGTGGAATATAATTAGGCATAATCAAATTTCATTTACATCACCAACATTCTTGGACCGGTGCAATTGTTTTAATTGGGTTTTGATACTTATTTGAGAAATTTTTTCCATGAAATATTTTATTACTATTCTGCATTTACGTCTTGTTTAAAAAAAAATAACTTTTAAATAACTTGGCTAGAATATGACAGAACTGGGTCCCTAGAAGTGTTGCCAGTTTAGCCTTTTTAAAATTATCTTAAAAGAGCTAAAACAACGAAGAACATAATTTCTTATTTACTATTACCAATTTTATTTTTACAGAATCATCTATTTAAGCATTTCTGTGTATTTAGTCGCACAAAAAATATTTAATAAAAAATTTCGCTGGTGGCCCTTCATTCTCCAAATAAAAGTGTTTAATTTTGTGGAATTACTAAATCGATAATTAAAATTATTTTTTTTAATACACTTCATCAATAGAAATTATTTATGAAAACAATAAAAGATATTATTAATAAGAAAAATCATCAAAAAATTTGGAAATGTTCAATCAAAAAGGAATTATAGTTCAAAAGTTACGAAAAATCACTTCAAAACATTACGCAATTTTTCATATGAAATATAATTCTAATATCTATGGGAATTTTTTGGGCGATCTTGTTTATAAATTGATTACAAATTCTTAAGCAAAATTTCGAAAAAGAATGAGAACGGGAAGAAATAAGTTTCTAAATAAAAAAAACTAACTTCTTTCTCTCCTTATTTTTTGGAGCATTTAACCATTTTAGGCCTTTTTTAAAGATCAATTTAGCCTCTTATTTATTTCCTGGTAATACTAGTCTCTAGAACTGGATACCACTAGAAATCTTTTTTATAATAACCCGTTTATTAAAAAGTTGTTCAGAGAGTTTTGTAAAAAAGCTGAAGAAAACTTTATAGAAAAGGTAACATTTTGAAAAGTTGTGTTAAAAATGCGGCTTCTATTTTTATATCTCAACTCTAAATCTAAATTAGCAATTCTGACAAGCTCTTGTTTCACGATCCACTTGAAACGTTACAACTTGAGAACGACCAACCGAAATTTTTGGAGCAATAAATTAGGTATATCTCTACAAACTCAAAAGTTTAAAATAAATTGAAAACTTGAATTCAAATTGGGATTTGATTAGAAAGGTCGATACTTTCTCAATTTGAAATCAAAAGTTGTTCTTGCATAATTCTTTAACTTAAAAATAAAACCTATTTGAACTTGATATCAAATTGAGAACATTTTATTGACAAATCAGACTAAATTATAAAATATTGTGAAATAATTATAAATTTCAAGTAATTATAAATTTCAGATAAATCAGTACAAAAAAATAAATAGATTCGCGTTATCATTATTTCATTTAGTGGTTTAGTTATTGTTACACCTTTTTTTTAGCTAAACATGGAAAAATATATTTAGAATTTTAAAAATCATTCTAGTTCTCTTTTAGGTAGTTTTGAGCACGAGATGAAATAATTGTTAATAAATTTCTTGTCGCAGAAATTTTGGTCAAAAAAGAGGACTTTTTGGTACATTGTAGCAACAACATTTCGGTATTATTTATTATGGGTAACTTCTGAAAAAATTTCTCTAAAAGAACAAAATTTCTTCTATAAAAATTTATTTATATGTTAATTTAATATTCCTAAAATAGCGAAAATTTTAAACATATTTCTGAATAAACCTAAAACTCTGTTTGCCAGAATATATCAGATTTGAGATTTTTAATTAGTGGTAGATTAATTAAAAAATATTAATTTTCGTCCGTACTGAGCACATTAATACGCATCGCTAAGGAGGTCTTCCTACATCGAAGTGCCAAAAACTCCACTCGAAGCACATTTAACATGGAATATTCAGAAGAGAAGATGACCATCGTTACAAAAAGTTTAAAACTTTTAATTGTCAAAAACCATATATAGAAAGTTATCAATTTTTTCCAGTAAACTTTCTTTGTAAATACGCCTTATATTAATTTCATTAATGTATAGAGGTTATAATAGTGAAAAAATCTCAAATTATTTATATCTAAAAAATATTGATAAGAATATTAGAGAAACCATAATTAAGGAAATCGAAAAAATAATGGTTAAAAAAGAATCAAGTTTAAAAAGCGGATAATCACGACAAAAGCGAGATGTTTGCTCACGTTATTTATAGACTGAATTTGGATATGTAATGTAGGAAAATTCTTGAAACTTATAACTCCAATGGTAAAGGGCAAAAAGACAATTTTACTCAATTCTCAGTGAGTATTTCTCTTGGGATTATCCTTTTCTTAAAAACAATTATTGTTGATGTAATGAAAAATTTGAATTGGCGGTGTCACATAATTGATTTGAAACAAATAAACATAACATAAAAACAGACAACAACTGCATGAAAAATAACTATAAATCATGTAATAAACCCTCAAGGCAGCAAAAGACTTTAAGTATAAGACAATGATAATTGTATCCAGTGCTGCCAGGAGATGACAAAAAAAGTGGATAAATTAAACTTTTAAAAAAGGCTAAATGCCATAAAAAATAAAACCACAAAAAGTTATTCTTTTTTAATTTAGATACTTATTTTTTCTCGCTCGCATTAGTTTTTGATATTTTTTTTAAAGAAATGGTAATAAATTTTTAGAATTATTTGAAAATTATTTGAAAATTATTTAGCCTTTTAAGGCTAAATCTAGCCTTTTTATTTTGCTTTTAGCCTCAAAATTTCCATTTTTTCTAGCTTTTTTCTAGCCTTTTTTGATTTTTAAATTTATCTTAAAAAGGCTAAAATATTTGTATTTCAAAAACGAGGAAAACAATTTCTTATTTGCTATAACCAGTTCTATTTTTACAGAATCATCCATTTAAGCAATTTCGTGTATTAATTCGCACAAAAATCGATATGTAATATGTTACAAAAATGTTTGCCTGAGGCGCTTATTCCATTCAAAACTAACTAAACTAATTTTATGGATTTTCTAAATTTATTATAATATAATTAAAAAAAAATCATATAAAAGCGAAAAACCACCTAAAAAAAATTAGAAATGCTTAATTAAAAAGGAAAAAAATGAAGAAAAAAATCACTTTAAAACATTGAGTCATTTTTCATATGAAGAAAATCCTAAAAGTTGATATAAACGAATTTGTTTTGGAAATTTTTAGGTGATTTAAACCGTTATAAATTTATTACAATATCTTTCAAAAAGAATTAAGAAATAATGGGATAGAAGAAATAAATTTTTAAATTAAAAATTGCTTTTTTCTAGCTTTTAGCCTATTATTTTGTTACCTCCTGGCAACACTACTAAATGGCACATAGGGAAAAGAAGTCACGAATTCTATTTTCAAAAAATTTAATAGTTAAATAGATGAAGTTTGCAGATAACACCACGGTCGGACACTAAAGAATGCTAATGAAGGTTGTGCGTGACCAGAAAATGCATTCCATTCTGCCGAGTATCCAATAAACTTTTACAATGTATTCTTCCATAATTATTTCATGAGTGTGAATAATTACTAAATAATTCAAAAAATTCTACAGCTCGCCTAAAAATTAAAATTAAATTTTAATAAATTTTTAGATAACAACCAGCAAAATCACTCGATGAAAAATCGCCCGAAAAAATCCAATTAAAATTTACGTTATATTTCATACGAAAAATTATCACCACCCAGTATTTTGAAGTGATTTTTCATAATTTTTGAACTATAATTCCTTTTTGCAAGCATTTTCAAATTTTTGGGTGATTTTCTTATTATTTTCATAAATAGTTTCTACTGTTGCTGAAGTACTCGTATATTAAAAAAAAAATTAAGTGTATTAAAAATTAGTTACGACAATTTTAATTTGGAGAATGAAGAGCTGCTGGCGAAATTTTTTATTAAATATGAATAATCTCGATTTTTTGTGCGAACAAATACACAAAAATGCTTAAGTAGACAATTCTGTGAAAAAATACCTGCTGCTACAAAATTGCAATTTTTATTTTCACTCGGAAAACGATCTAATGTGGGTTGTAGACCTTTTTGAGGACATCACAAAATAATTAAAAAATTTTTTTTGAAACACCCCCTAAATTTCAAGATATTATGCAATACACGTTTTTAGGGTAGTCCTGTAGTATAGATATCTATAGATCTATAGATTTTAAGTCAATTTAATAATTTTAAATTGATTTTGAAAGCAGAGGGACGTAAATTTTTAACTATATTACCATCTTTTATATACACTCAAATTAAATAATGAACTATTCATCATTTTTCAATTTATTTCCCTTTTCTTTTTCGAAATATTGGCTTTGATGTAAATTTTTCTGATTTTTTTTCTAAAAGACTACATATATTTGTTAACAAAGTTTGAAATACTATTTTATACTATTTTGTTTAGAATAAAATGAGATATCCCTATATAAAATCGATTAAAAGTTCAAAAATTTATTAATCATTTTCTAAACTAAACTAAAAAATTCTTCATATATTTTAAGACAAAATGTTTATTTGTATATTTTTTACTTCGTTTTTACTTTTTGAAGATAAAAATAAAAATGTATTGAAAGTTTTAGTAAGTTATTAGATATAAAATTGAAATTTAAAAATATTAAATTTGGTTATGTTCACAACAAAAATTGCCTTAAAAAATCGTAATTAAACACGAAAAATTGTTTAATAATTTTATTTTTTTTTAGAAGTTGTTTGATAATTTACTTTTAATATTTAATCAAAACAAACCAAAGAAATTTAAAAAGGAAAATAAACTAAAGAATAACAGAATTATAAATACACAAGCACCTACAGTTTTTTGCAAATAACTCGAAATCTTGAGGGTGTATTGGTAATTTTTAAAACTGATTTATAATTTTCTCAATAAGACCTATAACCTATATTACGTCATTTCCCGAGTGATTTTTCACTGCAACAGTGCGTTATTAATAGCAGCTAAAAAAATTATTTTCTTCGTTGTTGAAATACTAACATTTTAGCCTTTTTTAAGGCAACTCTAAATATCAGAAAATGATAGAAAAAATATAGAAGCTAGAACGAAAATTTTGAGAATAAAAGCTTTTTATTTGGCTAGTTTTAGCTTTAAAAAGGCTAAACTAGCAACCAGCGTTACCGTTTGGCGATCGATAATTGCTTCTTTTTCAATTATCTGGCCACTTTTTTGGTCCCTTTTTTAAAATAGAAATAAATGGAAACTTTTTAAGACTATGTTCTAAGTGACGAGAAAATAAATTGTTTAAAATATATCGATTCATTATATATTAATTATTTTGAAATTGTTTCACAATATAGTGATGTAAAAAATGATCCCCAAGAATTTGTAAATTAAATTAAACTGTTCAAAACTAAAGCTAATGATAAAGTTTATGAAAAACTTTTTTTTTGATCGAATTTGGAAAATTAAAAAATACATTTGGAGCATACTTATATCCTAAATTATACATTTACTTTGACTCATAGCAATGTCTCGGCGGAACGTCTTTCTAAATTATCACTAATGAAAAATAAATTGTCCAACAGACTTAAAGTCAACATTTGTGAATTCATGCTTTCAGTCCTAAATATGTTAGAAAGATATTTGAATGACTGAAGTCCGTGAAGAATTAATAAGAGAATTTTATGTGAACTATTTTTAATAATAAATCTTTATTTTTGCAATAATAAAAAGTATTATAAATAAATTATTTTGTTTTTATCAAATAAACAAATTTTAAGTAGTTTTTTTAGGTATTCAATTTTTGGCGAACTTTTTTTTTTTTTGAAAGTTCTCAACGGTAATGCTCCTGGCAACACTGACTGTAACGGCTATGATGATAATGAAGATTTTCAAAACGATCACAAAGTGTAATATTTTTCATTTAAATGATTATCAATTGATTTCGTATGATAGCTGCTGTTGTTGTATATAAAATTTAAGCACCATTGTATTGATGAATGAGTTGACATTAATCCTCTGCACTTATCTTGTGCCGCCAAAAGCAACAAAATGTACATACATTCCTTCAAAATGTATGATAAGCGGTACAGAAAGCAAAAAACATACAAACGTACAATATTTTACACAAAGATAATTAAATTGAAATGATTTACAGATGTTTGATTTTGATCTCTTAAACAAATGAAATGTATAAAAATAAAATAAAATAAAAACGAATTATTGATCTGTGTTGATATTGATCTTATTTTTATAATAAAAGTAATCCTTATTGCAGCATCGAAATGATACACACAAAATGTTGATATGTTAAAACCGAAATGAAAAATTCTTTATTTGCATAAAAAATAAAAAATGCTTGAAAATCTGTGTAGTCAATTCAAAAATAAATATTCAAAACCTAAAATCGAATTATAATTAATGTTGGTAATATTAAGAGAAGGTGATATTTTATGGGTGTTGTTATTTTCACATGTGACTGAAGCCAATAAGCCAAAGCAGACTGAAATACAGATATTCAGACTGTAAAACTGACACTTGAGTGTGTTCATATACAAAGTTAAAGTATTTAATATAAATGAGTCTCAATTAAATTATTACATTTTTAATTTTAATGATTGTTCCTGAATATTTTGTGTGTAAGGAGGTGCTGTTTTATTGTTTGTTTTTGACCGTTTGTCTGTTTAATGACAAAATAAAACATGTAACATTTTTATTTTTGGTTTTTCTTTCATACGATCAGATTAAAATTTAAATTATGACTACATTTTTCATTAATTCAGAATAAATAAAAAGATATAAACAAAAATACGTATAAACGATATGATACAACATTGAACGACCACCACCGACACTGTGAGTGAGTGTTGTTCCATTTTGGTTATTCTCTTCTGAGTCTTTTTTTTTTTTTTTTTGTTTTTTTTTTTTTGTTTGCAACACAAGTCAACAACACACCTTTTAAGGACTCGCCAGTGAATGGTGAGTTTGCTTTTAATCAAGCGTTTTATTTATGCTTAATTTAAAAACTTATAAGGCGCCAAGTAGACGATTATCTTTGGAATGAATCCTTTTGAAAAAAGTTTATATAATTGGCTTCGTAATATTAATTATTAAATATTGTTAATAATTAATTACACTACATAATAAATTGATCGATTTCATTTGGGGTGGTGGAGGGAAGTTGATAGATATATATTTTTAATTGATTAAAGTATTTCGCATAATGTATATAATTTTAATAGTTGTCTAGTACATCTGCAACACATTACAAAAAAATTGTAATTTTTAAATATAAATTATAATTTATCGACTTTTATTTGAATAAAAAAAAGCTTATGGCTTGATTCAGTAAGACAATCAACTTGTTTGAAAATAAAATTTGTATGAAAATTACTAATTTCTTCAAATATTTTTTGAGTATTTATCATACAAATTTTTCTAAACAATATTCTTGTTGTACTGAATCAGACTCTTAATATAGAAATGGAAGGTTGAAATTTTCGGATAATGCCGACTTAGTTATTCGAATAAGGTTTAACGAATTCTGCCCATAAGTTTCACATATATTGTAGATCTGGTAAAATAAGTTTCCAAAAAAAAAAAAAAAATTATTTTAATTTGCTAATTTTGGATTTTGGAACATAAAATTCAAAAGTGGTTAGAGCTACATTTTTTTAATTCAAAATTATGTACAAGATTTTAATGGCTAAAATTTTAAGTTGATAAGTGGCGATAAAATTTTATACAATATTTTTATAACTTTATAACTTTTGAACTATAATTTTTTTGTCACCAATAAATCCGACATTTTACTTTATTATTCCTTTTTAGTTGTTAAAATACAAACCAAAATTTTTATGATTCTATAGTTCGTAAATTTCAAGGAATATTGAACGCTTTCTAAAAATTCTCAACGTTAACGCTGATTGAATGAGAGATGTGCTTCTAAAATTAAAAGTACTTATACCTATTTCGCTGAAAGTTCGTATAAAATGGATTTTATAATAAAGTGGATGACGCATCTATAAATACATTACATACATGTTATTGTAAATTAAAAAAAAAGAGTTTAAAAATGTTGAGTACTTATGTTCCTTATGAAGAAATGGATTTCCAAATGATACATGGCGTAAATTTTTTAGTATTCCACAAGAATATTCCACAAGAGTACGGGAAGGGATTAAACACTTTGTAAACCTTCATTGCAATTATGAGAAATACGTCGTGAGAAAAATTTAATGTTATGTTATTTAACGTATACTCACACAGAATTTCTATAATTTTATGGAAGCAATTTTTAAGATTCTAGCTATGAATCTGCAGTAATGGAGGAACAATTAATAAAACATGTTACTAATCATGCAAAGCGAATTCTTATTACATAATAAATAAAAGTTCTTCTTATTTTAAAATTTCCTATTGAGTTAAACACACCAAAAAGTTCCTAGAAAGTAAAAAACTTAATTTAAATGTAATTTCGATGTTTTCTTTTTCTTAAAATATTTTTTATTTTGCTTAACTTTTTTTATTTTTCAGAGAATTGTCAATTTTTTAATTACTTTTTCAAATGTACATACAAGTCAAAGTAGATGTTAAAAGAATAATTATATTAATAAGGAACTTTTATTGTATTCAAATGTAACATCAAAAAATTAATTTATTAAAAAGTGTTTTGTTATAATTTTTTCTGTTTAAGTAATAAAGCTTTTGCATATGATTATAACTATTCCTATTTAAGATCAGGAAAAGGTTTAAATGTTCATTATACGATCCAATGGGATTGGATGTATAATTGTAAATTTAGTTTTGGCCGTTTTATTAGAACAAATTGGGTACATTTACATATAGAAATTGAAAATTATGTATTAAAATATCAACAAATTTATCGTTTACTTTATCTAGAATTGACGTATTTTAATCTCTACCCCGAGGTGTTACAAATTGAACCGGAAGCTACGATCAAAAAACCATTCGATATTTTAAATCGGGCTGCAATGTTTGGATGTTTATGGAGAACATAAGCCATAAAATTTGTCCGAAAATTTTACTTGAAATTTGTATTATCAGAATTATGTAGATTACTGTAAAAGGAATAAAAAAGAGAATAGTTTTTTTGAGATGGTACTAGATGATCCTGTCAAATATAAAGAATTTTATAAAATTTTCATCCAAAAAGTCGATTTTTGGTCAGATATAGAAGTAATCACAGATGAAGGTTATTTTCTCAATTAAACGCTTATTTATCGAAATATCGATGTTTAAAGGTTTTTATAAAATTTTCATCCAAAAAATTGATTTTTAGTCAAATATAGAAGTGATCACAGATTAAGCTTATTTTATTAATAAAACGCTTATTTACCGCAATATCGAGGTTTAAAGATTTTTATATGTCGATCGGCTAAAAAAAAGGCGCAATAAACCAAAACGCATGCATAGTATGATGCGTAAATTCAAAATCAGTAACCCGATAAATAGGTAAAATATGTATATATGAAAAGTGTTAATTATTTATATTATTAGTGGATCTAATTTGTATATTATATGTTTCTTCTTTTGTTAATTTTCGAAACAACGCCATTTTATATATATTTTTTCTTTAATAACTTATTTTGTGTTTATTTAAGAAAAATGTATTTATTAGAAAACAGCTTACGCAATGCAATATTATAATATTTATTTGCATATTATAATATTGCATTGCGTAAGAAAGAAATATATAACAAATTGGATTTTAAAAGTTATTTTTCATAACTGTATTTATTGACTCAATAAAAAATAATGTTTGAGTATCGGTCCAAAACCAAATAATAGTTTTATTGTTTTAGTAAAAAACTTTATATATTTTTTTAATAACGACTCCAAGAAAACTTAAATCAATGTACTTATTGATAGTTTTATTCTAAAATAATCTCAATACAATCTTTAAAATACTAAATGAAGATGTTAAAAATATTTATTGATATTTCGGTAATATGTCATCATAATAAATTTTATGGTCTGCGATTTTAAAACACGTAGACTTGAAGTTTTTTTTTTATCATTTTTTTAAAGATACATATTTCTTACCTAAACTGCCGAATAGTGACAACAACCAAAAAATATTGATATTGATATCTGTACATAATTCAATTTTTTTCATAAACAATATATTTTTTTTTTTTTTAATATTGGACATCATCATTGAACACAACATTTTATATGATGTTTGTCATATCGCCTTTTATTGTCTCATCAACTGTCAGATTTTGAAAAAAGCAAGAGTAGAAGAATATAAAAAAAAAACGAATGAGTATAAAATGATTGTCCCTTTTTATGAGTCTCGATCATGAAAATTTTCGAAAAGAAAAAAAAAGAGAATTATGAATTGGCATTTTTTTTGTCTTGTGCTTCTTCTTTTTATTTCCAACATGCCACAGATATGTATGTTTTTTGCTTCTTACGAGTACTCATATTCAGGTGCGGGAGGTCTGATCAGGACTTGAACAAAAACAAAAATTGTTCATAAAAGTACAACATATTTTTGATATGATTATTGATTGTAAAGGAATGTTGAGTATTTATTTTTTATTGTTGCTGTTTTAGTTCCATTTGCCGCGTGTAATGTAGTAAGATTTAGTTTTTTTTTTGTGTACCTGTTGTATTATTTAGTGTTGAATGGAATCTTAAGGAAACATCATGTACATGCATGCTTTACTTATTTAATGGTCACTTTTTTGTATAATATACGATTCTTGTTTTATTGTAAAGACAAGAGTGCTTGAGTTTGTAGTTTCTTTTTTCGTATTGTTTTCTTGTGTGTAATTGTACACTTCAATATGACAAAATAATGAAGACGAAATAAAGACAAAAAAAAAAAAAAAAATATTAAAAAAAGCAATAATCATTCAAAATAAATGCCAGGTTTTTAATAATTGTTCTCACAGAACGTTTAACTATGAGATAAGAGATGAGCTTAACTGTTTGTTCGTTCGCATCACATCACACCACTTTATTTTTTAACGCTGATCATAATTATTTTAGTGTGTGGTCCAATTAGTAATTCCATTCATTTGATTCATCTCGAACTTAAAATGTGTGGTCTTGGCTTTGGGTCTTCGGTTCTTAAATTTAACACCGCTCTTATTTTTCTTAGCAGACATATTTTTATTGTTTTGTTGCCTGTTAAAAAAAAAAAGGAAAATATTGAAGGTCATTGTATATTATGATCTTTTTAAAATTTCACTGAACGAAATGCAATTTTTGTTTAGTGTATCATAATTTTTTGGGTTTTTTTAGTGTAATATTTTGAAAGAAATTTTGGAATACGTTATTTTTTTATTTAAAAATTAAATTTTTTGGAATAATTGACTTAAACTAATAAATAGATTCTGAAAGTCTTGCGTATTTCCAGAACAATTATTAATTTTAAATTCGTGGTAGTGTTGGCAGTCACGAAACTTTTATGTATATTTATAACAGCCTGCTTTAGGCTTATTGGTCAGAACCTATAGCCCTCAGGAATAGAGATAAAATAAAATAATTTTGACATATAAAGAGCGTAAAAATCAAAACAAAAGTAAAAATTTCAAGATATTGAAATTTCTACGTCTTCTCTTTGTGCCAATCACTGTTTAAAATTATCAAAATTCAAGTAGATTACTCTAAACTTTCATTTAGTACTGTTGATATTTTCATGTTAAGACTGCTTTCTTCTGAGATTGAAAAGTGGACATAGCGGATATTTAATTCTCTCTTTTTTCTCATCTTTTGCTCTCTACTTCTAGTGCTGATTATATTGCCTAGTTGGTACAGAAAAAGCATATTCAAATTTAAATGTTGAAAATGAACCTCACAATCTTAGGAGTGGCGTTCAAAAGTTATAGTAGGTTATAGCTGACAAAAACATTTAAAATTTTTTTCTTTTATCCTTTTATATTCAATAATCTTCAAAACATAACAAACTAAACATCTACACTACATCTACATCTACACCAATTAGATTATGTAAATCGATTTTATACATTTTTACTCTGGCAGTTAGAGGATCAAGGCAAAAATTGTCAAAAATAAGTTTTCAAGAACTTTCCGAATTTCACCCTACGTCTACTCGAAGATATTTTTATTTCTTAACATTAGAAATAACGTCAGCAAAATAACGGAAAAACAATTTTATTTCAAACCTTGTGTTAAGGGGAGGAGAAAACGTTTATGTGAAATTTATATGTTAAATAATCTTTTTGTTATAAAAAATTTTAATTTATTTCTCATTTTTACTTTTTATTTGTCTTCTCTAAACAAAATTGATTATTCTTCACTTTTCTTTTTGTTAAAAGGGGCAAAGTTTTAAAAGAGAACAATAAATTTGACAGCTTATGTTAAACATTATTGCTCAGATTTGTGTTTAAACATTTATTACGAAATAGTTTGAGCAATAGATTTTTTATTGGTCCATACGTAACATTTTAAAAGGAAGGAGATATAGAATTTGACAATTTCCAACATAAAAATGTCTACGTGTATACTAGGGGTTATTTTTTTAAAATATCGGTCGCAAATACGTGTTTTGAATTTTTAAATCGAATGAAAAAAAAAGTCAGATTGGGATACGTATGAAAAATTTTTCTTTCCATACATGCCCTTCTTTGAGATTATATAGTCTGGTTAATAATGGTCTTATACTTAGTGCTTAAACTTAAATACTCCATTCCAAGTCACATTTTTAATTTTAATTAAAAATAGTAGATTTTTATTTTGTTTCTGTTCCACATTGGTAACTTAAAACATTGACTTCTTTTTATTATATCTAAGATGCTTTGAAAAAAGCTCATAAAAGAATAACTGCAAGTTAGGTATTTTATTTTTTTTTATGTTACAACATGCATTCTTTAGCATATCGCCTTAAACCAAACCATGTGGTCCAAATATATTTCAACAGCAATAATACCTTGATAGTTTGTTTTAAATTGAAGGTCATTCAACATTATCTAAAAATATGTTTGAATTTTCAAGGGTTGTTTTGTGGTTAAACATCAAAAATATGGCTGGCACCTTTCTTTTAATCAAACAGTGATTTGATTACTTATTATGAGTGTGTGTGAGTGTCATTTTGAATTTCAAATTTCACACGTGGCTTAATGTCTTAATAAATTAATTCCATTATATTGATTTCGTGTGTCTCATAATCAAAGTTAACTTTAGTATTTTTAGGTTGTTCTTTTTTTTCTTAAATTGTTGTTGCTGTTACTGATGATGATGTTGTTATATGAAGTGTTAATTTGCTGATATGGCGCCAAAAAGTATTAAATTTTCTTTCGTGTTTAAAGATTTAATGAAATTTAAAGCCACCCATAGCCAAATATGTATATGCTTTTAGATTTTTTCTTCATACCTTTTTTTTTGATTTTTTGATTTTTTTCTTTATTAAAGCCTCAATATGCAACGCCATTTTTAAGGCTAATCAAGCCATATTTGCTTAAAATCTACACGTTTTCATGTGCAAAATGTGCACAGAGTGGAAATACGAAAAAAAAAAAAATAAAATAAAAAAATATTAAAAAAAACTTCCACAATTTTAAGTATAAACTTCAGTGAGGTCTTAGCAAACGGCCATATTTATTAAAGAGGTACTCGTATGCATTGATACCAATTTAAGGCTTCTTTCTTATAGTTGTTTTATATAAATTTTTGGCACCACCATCATCATCACTTTTGGTATATAAACTAAAGAAATATCCTTGTGCATATTTTTGTGTTTTTTTTTGTTTGTATTTTTATTTTTATTTTTTTTGTCTACACATATGGACTTTTTCCATAGTCATCTTCATTGTCATACTACTCATCCCCATCACCAGTATCTTAGTCTATGTCTACGTCTTCGTCATCATTGTCGTTCTCATTTTCTTTGTTTCTACAGAGTGTATGTGTGTGTGTCTCTTGCGTTTTTTTATTTATATATAAATTTTGTGGAGATGGCATTCACCAGATTAAGAACATTCATCCAAAAACCCAAAACCATCTTTTGGCTCAGCCCAAAATAAAATACAACAATAATCGTTGAGCACATTCATATGTCTGTTATTTTGATAATTTTTTTTCTGTAAGGATTTTTGTGTGTACTTTTTTTCTTAAAGGTTTTTTTGTCGGCTTGTTGTCTTCTTTTTTGGATTTCTTTTGCGTATGAATGAGTTATTTTTTCTTTAAATTTTAATCAAATTTTTGCATCACCTAGCCTGGCATCATCGTCATCATCATCAAGCATTTAGAGCCTACAAAACATTAAACTAAACCTTTTACTTGTTTAAGCATTAAAAACTCCTTATTGATTCTTTCTTCTTTGGATTGTTGTTGGTTGCTTTGATTGAACTTCTCAATGAAATATGCAAATTCTTCTTTTTTATTTTTTTGTCTCATTCTCTAAAAGAGTTCTGAACTTTTGTTTGTGCGAACTTATATTTAGTTATCTTGAAGCACTGAGTTTGTCTCTTAACTACCAGTTACTTCAATATAAATACAATTCAAAACAAAAAAAGTACACATTCACTATCAGTTTGACATATGGCGCATTTCATGTGTGGGTTTGTTATAGGTGATTCGACATTTTTATATAGATTTCGAAATATTAGTTCTTAGATTGATGAGGAAGTTTGATTGGTTACAATTAGATTAATAATGTCAATTTTAATATTTAGGGTAGAAGGTTGAGCATATACCACTTTTTTCTTAAAAGCAAACCATATTTGTTAACTTTCTTTTGCAACAAAGACTTAGATATGTTGGTTTTAAATTAAGTCCTTTTTTACCTGACTATTTCAATTTTTTTTTTGTTAATTTTTTAATATTTTATATATGCAATATTTTAATCGTTTTACATTAGATTGCAGCATGGTATTTTTTTCAAGTTGTCCATTTTGAAGACTATGTCACGTGAAACTGTCGTTAAGCTTTCTTTATAGGTATGTGCTATTCCGTTGAAACTGATTAAGCTTTTAATGTGGGAGAAAACTGCTACTGAAAGCGATGGAATTTTGCGAGGATTATGCTTTAGCTGAGATAACTTGTCGTAAGTGGTTTAGACGATTTAAAACTGATGATAAAAAGCATCCCGGCCAGCCGAAATAGCTTTTGGTTGAAGAATTGCTTTTGCCAAACGCAAGAAGTTCTTCGAGAATTATAGAGAGTAGACCAAGCAACAATTTAAAAACGTTTAGCAATTGAATTCAACCAAAAGTACGGAAATTAGTTGCCAAAGAAACTAAAGCCAGGATACATCGAAAAGCTTCTTTTTAAAGTCTGAAATCCTGCTTCAGCGCCACAAAACAATGCCGTTTTTGTATCGAAATATTACAGACGATAAAAAGTAGATATACTAGAATAACCCAAAGTGCAAAGAGTCGTATGCCAAACAGGAAAATTGGCACCAAAGCCGAACATCCTTGTCAAAAACTTTATTATCTATATCTATACCCCATACATGGGTAAAATAATAGAGCAGAATCGTTTGCCTATATATGATTATTTTATTTTATATTATTTAAAGCAATTGAAATACGAATAAACAAATTGGTGCATAGTGATAATCATTATTTTTTTTAATTATATGAACACTAGAGAATCTTTATATACCGTGACACATCTACATCAAGTAAGTACCTTGTAGCTGATTGGGAAGTTCCTGAAGGATAAATTTGGTCGACCCACCAGAAGTCTGGCGAATATTCCTTAGGGATAGTCTTATTTTCAATGATAATTTTTTTTTCACATATTAAATGCATTTATTAAAATAATAGTTGTCAATTTAAAAGGTCAAAATTTGGTGGATTAGATACCTTTAATAAAATCAAAAAAATCAGTAAGTGCCAAAAATATTATTTCGTTTGCAATATCATTAAAAACGGCAGATTTGTCCCTATGTCAAATGCTCCCAATTCTGCCCTGCAAATGATGAAGAACCTATGGAGTACCTCTTTATATTCTTTACACTTATACAGTATATCGAAATCTATTTCCCAAATTTCACAGATAGTTTGTGCACTTAATTATTAAGTTAATATAGTAGGTAAAATTCCGAGAACTTTTTTGCTTAAAATCCTTTGAATTAGTTTAAAATTGAAGTGAATACTAATTGGGTAAACCAACATTTATTGAAATAATTAAAATATTCAAAATTCCTGTGTGAAGTAGAGGTCTATATATTGGGACTATCTCTATATCAATATGTACAGTGGATGGCTTTCTTACAGATAATCTGGGATTTTGCAACAAATTTGTATATATTTTATTAAATTAAACGAAAATACATATTTTATAGTAATGTCTTCAATATAACTTAAAATTTTAAGCAAATTTAACTTAATTCATTATGGAATATCCCACATACATGCCAGTAATATAGAATATTTGGAATAGTACACTATATATTATTTAAATCGAATCTGTAATGCCCTATAAAATGCAAATTAATCTTTTTACAATTTAAATTGTTTGAGTCCCAAAAAAGAACTCCATTAGTCTTTAATTAGTTTCTGAATTTCTTTCAATATATAATTTTATATTCATTTAGTTAGGAAATTTATTAAAAGTGATTACCCAATATTAAATTTGAAATTTTACAAAGATTTTATATGTCTCAGTTTATAAAATAGTCAAGAAGTATTTATCATTAAAGTGTACAACCATTCACCCTCAATAATAGTACCCTACAATATCATAAAGATGTAGGATATAAAAGCTGCGTGGTATGTACAAGTAAGTATGTGAAAAAATAACTTGAATATGTTGCAGTCAGCATTGTTTTATTTGCATCATCTTCATCATTCACATTGCAACTATTGTCGTCTTAGTCTTCGTTGTTGTCGTCATCATCATCATCTTCGTCGTTGTAGTCGTCATCAGCAGTAAGCATCAGGTTGAGGTTTATGCTCTTTTGGGGCATCTCAAATATCCTGCTGGTGGGTAAGATTTTTTTCAATTTTTATTTTTTTACTTTTGTTTTAGTGATTGCAAGTTTGGTATGCAATATTTATCTGGATGCTGGTAAGTCACGTTTATTTCTTTAACAGCCACAAAAATAAAAAATAAAAATAAATAAAAAATCAAAAATAAAAAACAGCAAAACGAAGAAATAAATATTTTATTAAGATTTTTCAAATATTTCTACAAAAATTAATAGTTCAAAATGCGTTTTTAAAATCATAAATTGTTACTAACAATTTTTAAACTCAGAAAAATAATAAAACCAAAAATAATTAATAAATATAATTATATTATGAATCTTATCAATTTGTATCTTTAATTACTATATAAATATAACTAATTATTGGATTTTTTTACAATTATTATTTTTAGCAATGGCATACTGATACTTATTTGTTTTTGTACCACATTTTGTTGCATCGAAATAGTTTTAGTATATCATGTAAATATGTTGGTATGTCGTATATAAGTTATTATTAACTTATGATTGCTGTCAATTCCGGTCCGTTTGGTGGTTAATTACATATATTTATTTCTTATTTATATTTTGTAAAAATAAAAAAATAAAAACAAGATATTTGTACAACACTAAATAAAAAGTTAAAGCCGATCACAAGATATGCTACAAAAAATATTTGAGCTTGATTTATAATCGACTTAGCCTATTTTTTGCAATATTAGATTAAATCTAGAAATAAATATTGTGTTATACTTTTTTTTGTAAAACACTGAGAATTTAAAAATCTTAAAAGAAATTTTAAAGGCTCCTGTTTTCAAGTTTGTTTTCCATGTTGTTACAAAAATAAATTAGCGGCACAAGATTTTAATAGATGGTTTTTCGAACTTAAATATAGTTTAGCCTCTTTTAATATACATAATTTAAATACCGACTAGATTAACTCAAATATTCAAATTAACTAATAAATGGCAGTTTACATTTAATTGTACCAAATTAACCCAAATTGCCCTAGCGCAAGCAACGGTTACATATAAAGCTATATATCATAGAAACTATTCATTTCATCATATGAATAATAAAATTAACATGATAGAAGATATAAATGACATTCCATCATGTGTTTGGAAACTCTTAAAGAAAAATTATTTTTAAAAATGTAAAAAATTAACGACATGAAAAAGTAATTCATATATTTTTTGACACTGTGGTGTAGCTTTTAAGAAAAATATTTTATAATTTCTATATAACTAAGCACATAGTTACTATATTATTGACATAAATCAATAAAATATATAAAACATTTTTATCCTGTTTTGTATGAACTATAATTATTTTGGTAGAATATTTTTTAAAAAATTTTGTAAAACAGTGTATTTTTTTCGTATAAAATGTATTTACATGGAAATTTTTCAGTCAATGAAGCATTATATATATGAAGCATTATATTTATATTTTACAATTTTTATCATATTTTTTTACGTATTTATGTGTAAAAAATATTTTGTGAAAATTTGAAAAATTTTGGATTCATTTGTAGTTGATCCCTATTTTTTTCGCTGTAACGCGCGTTCCAAAGGCCTGTCTTGGGATATCAAATTTTCATATTATTACTTTGGCAAAAATACGAAAAAAATCCGAAAAACCCAAAAAAGGTCCTTTTTTCATTTTGATCCAATTCACGGAAAGATAATGCCATGACAAAAATTTTGAGAACCGTAATTTATTAAGAAAATAAGGCCATCGATACCTTATTTTCTCTCCATCCAAACGGTTCGCCATAATATACACAAATATATAATTATGTATATCTAAATAGTAACACTTACATTCTTAAATTGTTTTGTTATGGAGCAATCTTTGTTGGATTTATTAAACATTTGGTTATTCTTGTCATGGGCTAATATTTTTGAAGTAAATTTGAAAAATCTATGGGAATACAAAAATAACTCTCAGTAAATTTTTAAGAATCAAATCTTACGATTTCGTTGAAGTAAAAGTTTTTCTGTCAAATAACATGCGACATCGCTGATTAAAAATTAATGCAAAACTGTAATGCAAAACGTTGAACTATATTTATTTAATCTAATTTGCAATATTTACTTATTAAATTTATTTTATTTAATTTTATTTATTTATTGAATATTTTTTGTTTAATTTTAATTATTAAAATTAATTATTTATTTACAATTAAACTCGAGTTTTTTCGAAAATGTTTGAAGCGTACAAATATGGAATTAAATAAAATATTAAAATTTTTTTCATTTAAATTATTAACTTAAATCAAATGAGTAATTTTTTTGAAAATGTAGTTCAAAGTGCCTCTCACATAAACTTCTAGTTGTAATCTATGACTTAAATTATCGTTTAAAGTTAGATAAAACTAAGTTCACACAAAGCAAATTTTCTTTCTGAAATTTTTCTAGTTTTACTTTTAAACTTACATTTATGTTCACACAGAAAATTTTACCTTAGCAACAGTGTTGCCAGAAGATGTAACTGGAAAAGTGATAATTTGTCCAAAAAATTATGCTAAATTGTTCTACAGCAGCAAACGACAAAGCTAAATTGTTTTGTAAAGAAAATTCATATTTTCGTTACCCTTATTTCTTTGTGAAGTGGAGTTCAAATGGTAACTTATAAACAATTTTCTTCAGAATTGTTTGGAGGATTTCGAAATAAAGTAAAACTAGGCCTAATATTTTAAAACTGATAACTTATACCGTCAAATTTATTATGAAATTGAATCAAAAAGTCTAAAAGTATTTAATTAAAAATACCGTAAAACAGTGCTAAAAATCATTTAACATATTCTTATAAATTTTCAATGCATTTTAGCTTTTTCAAATGCTAAATCTAACACTGAAAGTGCTAAAACAAGCAATTCTTGCTATGATTTCTTTCTGTTTTGAAGTTCGAAAATGAAAAACAAAACGAATTTCGAAGTAGAGGCAACTTTGTACCCTCTTATATTCCCTCTCGCTTACTTTCACATGAAATTAGAATTTCAGCAAGAAAAATTACCTTGTGTGAACTCAAACTGATTTTGTTTTGTTTTTGACAATAAATGGTTACTGAAAATATTAATTGTAAATAAAATATGTTTCTTGTGGTAGCTTGTTTTTTAAGTAACACACACATATAAAAAATTAAAAATTATTTACTTTCTGAAATAACTAAATTCTCATTTCTCATTCTCATAAGGTCTTCAAATTATATTTTTTTGCGGTTCAAAAACAGAGTTTGGGGATTATAATTAGACACCAGTAGAATGGGATAAGTATTTTCCCTACCACAACATACATCATCAGTATTATTGGTGTCTACTCTTTAGCGTTTAATTTAAAATAATTAAGTATTAACTATTAATATAATTATTTTGCTGGTATAAAAAACGAAATCCTTAAAATATGAGTATGTTCACTTTTGCACCATTTTCAAATTTGACTTATAAACACTGCTTTCTGTGTTGTTTAAATTTGAAAGTGAAATAATTTAAAAATTTATTATTCTGTGAAGAGTATCGAGTGAAAAAATAAACCTTTTATGATTCAAATATTTATAATAAAAATAAAAAAAAAAAACGTGAAAAGATCCAATAATTTTTCAAAACAGAGCAACTAAAAATATTTACACAGAAAAAATTAAATTTCGTATTTCATTATTAAAATTTAAAACACCAATTTATAACTAAATTTATAAAACGAATTATATTTTTTTTTATTAAAATCGAACCTATCAAACATTCAAATTCTTAAAAGTTGTAATATTTTTCTTATTAAAATATTTTTATACAATATTTATTTTTTATTTACTAAAATGTTTAATAAGATATAATTATTTTTATAATATAATATTGCAGAACGAATTTTAATGTTGTATTGTAACATTTACATACTTATATGTAAATTTGGTGTTGAGTTCATGAAAAGAAAGGATCTGTTTATCTAAAATACGACTAATCAAAGTAACATTCTTGAGATGAAATATAAAGCTACAATAATACATATAAATAGTAAAAGTGTAGTGTAATGTGTGATAATGTTGGTGAAAAATAACACTTCCATACTAGTTTAGTATGTATTATTTATAAGAAAAAAGGAGAGATTCACATTTTTCGACACTTCTTCCAAATTTCATTAGTGACCAAATTGAGCTAAAATAGAAAACCAATTGTTATTAATAAAAAATTATAATTAAATTTTACTTACCATTTTCTACTTTAGAAGACGGACTAAAATATTTATGGATAGGACAGAATGATACGGCTAAACCAACACAACAATAAAATTACGATAGCTAACCATATATTATTTTCTTAAGAATCTTGAAGTTTCACAGCACTAAAAGCAATTTCCGCAAAATTTTTTTATTTAAGGAGTGTGATTATTTCCGCGTATGGATTATATAACGAGAGGCAGTTAGCTGTTTTAGCACATATACATATGAACGTATATTATTCAATCGACTCATAAGATCAAATGGTGAAGTAGGGAATAACATATTTTATGCGATATATTTCACATGCTTTTGAATCATCTAGAAGATACTTAAATATGAATAACTATATTAAAAAATCTGTGCGAAAATTAAGATTACTTACCATTGGAAGTCTCCAAATGTTGGATTATAATTGTTCGTGTCAACAATATTATAATTTTATTTTATTTACTTTTTTTTGTGAAAATACAAGATCTTTTTTGAATTGGTTTAGAAATTATTAAAATTGGTTTAGAAATATTAAATTAAAATATTAAAATCGAACAATTTTTTTTATAAAATATTATTTAAAACCATATAACGATTTATTTAAAAAAATTCTAGTCATATTTTTTTCTGTGTATAAATAGAGATGCCGAAAACATTTGAAGATTACTAACATCAGGGAACATTGAATCCCCAAAAAAACTTATTAAAATTAATAAATGTAATGCTAGTATTCAGATATCCAGATCTTGAGACAAATTACACTATTGCAACAAAAAACCAAAACTACCCATAGGCAAAATTTTGGGTGCCTGTACCTAGGACTGACAAAGATTTTAGTGGCTACAAAAATATACGTAACAACTTATTTCGGTTCAAAATATGAATTGCCACACATTAACACTAGGCTAAAAAAACTGTTCTCAAAATATCATACTTTGATATTGGACCGATGGCATTAATCAATTGCGTTATGAGCTAGGAAAATTATCTTGAGCTATTGCCCAAAAAATTTACCAGTTTCTGGGAATATAACATTGCAGACATTGCATTTAGCATAATATTGATTCATATAAGGGTCATTATAAAAAAAATCTTTAATTTTAGGCTTTAAAAAAACTTTGTTTAGTGGTATAGTGTAGGGGCGCGAAAGTTATACCAGTTTTCAGCTAAACGTAAAAAATTTTTAAGAACTAGAAATTTGTATATAATTTTGGTAAAATCTAACTACTAAGTTATTTAAATGAAATGTATAATATTTTCAATGTTTGATGGTATTAATGTATACTACATTAATACCTTTAGGGTTTCCTAGAAAAATTTTCTTTATACTAAGTTTTTGAAACAATCATGATTATAAAATAAAACCTATGGTGCTAAAAGTTTACATTCCATTAGTTGCAAGTCTTGTGAGTTCAGATTTGTAACCCGTTTGTTTAAAATAATATTACCACATTAATAATTAAATTCAGTTTCAGTCAGATTAAAAATTTTATATAGTGGCTCATATACATGTTTTTTGTCATTTGAAGGACATGACACGTCCTGCTATGGATTTAATTCGGTAAATTAAAAAATATGCTCTTATTAAAACATTTTTTTTTCTTAAATGGAGCAAAACTGAACATGTTTTTATTTTAACAATATCTTTTCTTTTTTCAATAACTAAATTAATTTTAACAAATTTTGTTTTTTGTTATTGTATTTTTTACAGAGCCCTAATGAATTTAATTTATTAATTATTTATGTATTACACTCATTACTCGTTAGAATGGAGCCAAAGAAAAGAAATAGTCACAAAAAGGTGTTAATTTTTGCTTCATAGTGTACCTTGGTGAAATTAGTGGACATAATCTAATTCATAAATTTAAGTTTTAAAAGATCTGGAGAAATTTGCTTTTATAAATATTTAATAAACTACTGGTATTATGAACAAAGCTAAAATTCCTTTATTCTGCATTTTTTATAACAGAAAATTTTAATATTTAAAGTAGGGTATTGTATATGGTATTGTCCACAATAGACAGTGATATCTTAATATACTCCACGAAAGCATAGTGGTACTACTTTTGAAGATCATTTGGATATTTTAACGTAGTTTTTCTAATAAACTGCAATCAGAGTAGTAAAACAACTTTAACATACGAGTAAATATTTACAAATCATTCATTTCAATGCAAAAGCTTGGTAATGACATATAGTTACTGAACGACATGCTTTTTAACGCTACGCCAACATCGACATCCCGTCTGCAATTCCTAGAAGTTGTTTTGTGTCAACGGTTGACTTTTTTCTGCATTACATGTAACTAGTTATGTAATTATTGAACAGATTAATATGCATTTATATTAAAATAATTAAATATTTAAGAACCTATTTGAAAGAATATATGGTAAATAGTTGCCTCTAATGACATGAGTTAAGTTGCTAAAGTATAAGTAGTCGAGTTTATAATAATATTTTATAATAATAATATTTTAACTCATTATTTATTAATAGATGTTTTTGAAGGGTACATTTTAACTAATTAAGCTTAAATCAAAACCAACTTTTAAACTTTTGATATTTGCAATTTATGAATTTATTACTTTAAAGGAGTGTCACTAGTGCGAATGCAATGATATATTTACTTCGCATTGCAGCTGACCATATATTTGTATTGTTGTTCGTTACAATTGAGGAACTAGCAAATCACAAATATTATTTTACTTACATATCTGACGTGTTTATATATAATTATGACAATTGCTTATTTAGATCTTTTTTTTTATTTTGAGTTTATTGTTTTTTTTTACCAACAATTGTGTGTATACAAAAAAAAAAAAAATGTTAACATGCATATAAAAGCAGGCAAATATACGCTGCATTGATTGTAAGATACAATTTTGCACAAAATAGCCAACAAAAATTGGAATGTAATAATTTGTTTTAGTTGTTACATAAGCTTCATGATCAAGAAATGAAACAATTGTATTGAGTACCAATTGTTGTTTTTTTTTGTTGTTTTTTTTTTTGCCATTTTTTGTTTCAACAATTGCCAATTTATTACAGCTGATTTTTTTTCTTTTGGAGTTTTTGTTAATGTTTTTTGTCATATGTTGGCAATTTACTGCAGAGGACTTTTTTTCATTTCTTTATTTGATTTTTTTTATAATCATCTAATTAATATTTAATTGTTTTAAACTGTGGACTATTAAATCATACAGTGAGAAGTTACTATTAAAAGATGCTGCAAGTTAGAAAAATTGTAGCATTGTTTAGTAACATGTTTTATTTTAGCAAATGTGCAATAGTTAATAAGAGAAAATAGAAAATATCAATTTATTTATTTGTTTGTTTTTGAAAAGGAGTTTCGCTTATAAACTCATGATATTTAATTATTATATGTAAATTCGGGTGCTTTATAAGTAAAATTTATGTTCAAGTGTACATGTTGGTAGGTAAGGAGTGAATCAAGGCTTGAAGAATTATTAATATAACTATATACAGGCAGAGAAAAAGTAATTATTTGCATTAATTAAGAAACTAGTTTTTCGTTATCTTTGTACTAAAGGGATTGAAATCTATCATAAAAAACTGTTGCTTTCTGTATTTTTTCTTATCCAATTGGAATAACCATCATAAATGTGGGTAAAGTGTGTTGAGGCTCAAAAAATATATTTGCATTCCATTTTGCTGGTGTTTAATTCTAGTTCTTATTTTTAGTTCTTATTTTCGTAATTTTCTGATCATCCTTTCAACTTTTTAACATTTGATTACCAAGCAAAAATTTGTTGACTTTTGGTAATGATTACTACTTACTAAACTTATTACCTGGTAATGTGTATTCATTATTTTTCTCATTCCTTTTTGTGTTGGAATAACTAGTTACTAGTATTTAATAAGTTCATTTAGTTCTGTAATGGCTCAGTTCGCTAGAGCGACTGCGTAACACTCAGAAGGTTGTCGTTTTTAGGAAATTATTTGAAAAGGAATTTCGCATGGAATGTAGAAACTATTAACAACGCACATAAATACATGACGTAGTGAGTAAGACAGTAGTCTTTAAAACATGAAGGAAAGTTTTTTGCCTAGGTTCAAATCTCAGTTAAGCAAACTTTTTGTTTTTATTTTTAGCAATTTTGTAGTCTATTAGTATTTGCAGTTTTGTAGTATTTGATTAAATACTTATTTCATTGTTTAAAAATTATACTTTAGTGATGGGGACCCATGAATTCGTGGAATGAGTTTTTCATCCGAATTATAACTAGTTATCGGCTTTTGATAATGTAATACATTGGCTTACCGGGTAAGTAAAGTAAATAAACACAATTTCATGCCAAAAGTATTGAAAATATTTTCATAATATTATTCAATATGAACTAAATATATTTGCAAATTGTTCGGTAATATTTTATTGAATTTGATATTTTATAATATTATATTAAAAAAATTATACCTACCTAACGAAAACTTAGTAATGACATGTAGTTACGGATGTAGTAATGACAACAACATACCGTAGGCATTACATATAAGTATTTTACTAACTACTTATTTATAACCTGGTATGTAATTCCTTATTTATGATAGGAGTTTTGAAAATAACTAATGAAATGCCAGAATACAAAAAGTAGTTTTTGTTTTGGTGTTCTTTGGTTTATATTTATTTTATATATTTAAGCAAACTTTTGTTTAATCTAAAGTAGTTTTTAGAATTAAAATTTAAAAATCATTTAAAATAAACATAAACCAAAAAAAAAAAACACCAAAGCTAAAACCTTTTTTATATTCTGACATTGCATAAGTTATTTTTAACCTAAAATGTAAATAGTTCCTATTTTTTTTACAAATAATGACATCAGTAATACGTGAAATCAACACTTGTAATAATATGAGGGAAGTAGTTGCATCAATCCCATTGCCGTGTTAAAATAGTGAATTATTCAGTTAATGTATAAGTAGTGAAGAGCCATTATATTAGCTTCTTAAATAATCACGTTAATGTTTTTGTTGGATAGTATTTTAAAAATTTTTTAAAATTGTAATGTTGATTGGCATAATAATTTTAAGAATGCTTATAGAGCACTAATATAGGTCAAAATTTAATTTGGAAAACATCTAGATGGACTAAATATATTTGCAAATTGTTCGGTAATATTTTATTGAATTGGATATTTTATAATATTATATTAAAAAAGTTATACCTACCTAACGAAAACTTGGTAATGACATGTAGTTACGGATGTAGTTACTTTTCAATGACAACAACATACCGTAGGCATTACATAGAAGTATTTTACCAACTACTTATTTATAACGTGGTATGTAATTACTTATTTATGATAGGACTTCTGAAAATAACTACTACAATGCCAGAATACAAAAAGTAGTTTTTGTTTTGGTATTTTTTGGTTTATATTTATTTTATATACTTAAGCAAACTTTTGTTTAAAATAAAGTATTTTTTAGAATTAAAATTTAAAAATCATTTAAAATAAACATAAACCAAAAAAACATCAAAGCAAAAACTTTTTTTATGTTCTGACATTGCATAAGTTATTTTAAACTTAAATGTAAATAGTTCCTATTTTTTTTTACAAATAATGACATCAGTAATACGTGAAATCAACACTTGTAATAATATGAAGGAAGTAGTTGCATCAATCCCATTGCCGTGTTAAAATAGTGAATTATTCAGTTAATGTATAAGTAGTGAAGAGCCATTATATTAGCTTCTTAAATAATCACGTTAATGTTTTTGTTGGATAGTATTTTAAAAATTTTTTAAAATTGTAATGTTGATTGGCATAATAATTTTAAGAATGCTTATAGAGCACTATATAGGTCAAAATTTAATTTGGAAAACATCTAGACGATTGCCATATTCGGAGTAAAATATTTTTTAAATACTTCTCCTTTTTTATTATATACTTTTTTATAGAAAGGTGTTTTACACCAGTATATAACTCCGCAGCCGATCGAATAAGCACAATAAAAATTTCCCAGGATATGGCATTTATAATAGTGAATTTCATGTAGCTTTTCATTATGTCATTTCGAATCTGTATGATGATATAATTTCGTCCATTCGTACATCCGCCACGAAGATAAATTTATGTGAACTTTTTATTATCCTTTGATCACATCCGCAGATATCCGTAGACAGAATTTTTTATATCTTATGCACAATGATACAAATTTTATCTTATATTAATTTAAGCCCGGAGGTAAAGGAAGCAAAAAATTTATATCCCATTAAAAATTAAATTTTCGTTTCAATATCTTGAATGTAATATGTGCAGACATTTAAACAACAGTTGTGTTATTTTTAAAACTTATCACTGAAAAAAAAAGATGTGAAGAAAATTATTTCTCTAGAAGGGTTCACATTAAATAGGTGAAAGTAACCTCGTTTGATGTTTAAAAAAATTTGGTTTCGAATGTTTAGAGATTTCATTAATCTGATGGTGGCTTTTATTTCGCGTTGGAATCATTGAGGCAATATTTGATGTCCTGTGGTACCAATTTAACAATTTTTTTGATAAATTTTGGAATTTTTATCTTGTTTAAGAATTGAAAACTATTTTTAGACAATAGCCATTTTTTTAGCCATTTCTATTGAAATTTTTATTTTTATGTTAAATATTAATAATTTTTAAGAATTTTCACTAAAAACTATGCATTTTCTATACAAAATATCCTAACATCTTTGAAAGATAGGACATTACTTATTGAACACTTATTTAGTCTTATCGCTAAAAATGTAAGGACTATATTGGATTCATAAATTATTATATTTTTAAAGTTTTTTATTTGGCAAATACATAAGTGAAAAAGATTTCTATTTAAATACATTTTATTAAGTTAAATTTAAGAATTTCACACTTTTACATTAAACTATTGATTAAATTGTAAAAACCAGACTAAATTTGGCTTTTACAATTTAATTTTAATTTCTGACAAATAAAATATTAAGGTCCTTCTTTTTATCATATCATTATTTCCAATCTATAAGTTCTGAGGTCAGATTATGACTATTATATTATTTATCAAAAACAATAATTTAGAAGGTAAATTGATAAAACGAAACCGCTTTTTACATAGTGTTACATTTATATGTTTAAAAAAGGTACTATTTAACAAGTTACTTTTGTTCTTTATTAATTTTTTATACTTTTTTAGTAACTTTTTAGCTTTTTTTTTTAACGAATTTTGCCATTTTTGATCACCAAAAATTGGCAACACTGTTGGTGACCCCAAATTTTGTTAGAATTTTGTATAATTTGCACACAATATTCCGCTATGTATAAGTTTTACCACTAATAAACGTTTTATAAAATTTCAAAACTTTTCAAAAGCTATTTAAGATCAGATCACATTCTAACTCTCCCACAGTGCGATGCTGCACAAAGACCTAATGCAAAAATTGCGGATCTCAAAATTGCGCCAGTGAAAGGTGGCATATTTTGCTTTAAATGAAATGAGAGTAAAAAAAACATAAGTCCAGTGGTGGTAAAGTGGGTTACAGCACAAAAAATACGATTTTCATTTTGCTGTCAATTAATAATGTCAACTTATTTAAACACTCATTGAATTTATTAAATAACATTAAAGAAATTGTTAAAATAAATGAGTAATTGCAATATTCAATGCTACTAAGATTAATTAATTATAAATAAAAATTCCTAAAATATTTCAAATCTCTACAGTTGAATCAAGGAATACCAAGGTAAAAAAAAAAAAAAAGAAACGCAAGAACCTCCAACATTTTTAATTGAACCTCTTGATTAAACATCATTCTGCCACCAAAACAGGACAATCACCAATATTTTATTTATTTTGTTTTTTTTCCTACTGAAACATTTTTCATTCAAAATTAATGATCTTTTATACATTTTTTTGCGGACGTTTTAAGAAATACAACTAAAAATTTGCATAAAATCAAAGTACAAAATCATTAGCAGCACTACTCGTCTACACGGTCTCTTCTTCTGTTTTGCTGTATGCAACAGTAATACAGATCCATAAACACATCCTTACATTTTATACATCCCCGTTTATTAACAAGAACAAACATGCTTACACTTAAGGCTGTTAAATGCAGTTAACAAGTGTCACGTCGGGCATATAAATTCTTTCTGTTTTTGTGAATGTTTTATTTTTCATTTTTTTCTTAGGCCGAATAACAAGGATACTACTACAAATAATAAACATGAAAAGAGAACTTTTAGTAACCAAAAATCTCCAAAAATAAAATTTTAACATCTAAACAGACAACCATTCACAAAAAACAGTCACAACATGAATAAGCAGCAGTGAATGATCAGAAGTGAAAAGCAGACAAAAGACAAGATAAACAGATAAGATTTTTGTGGGTCTCTCTCTGGTTATATTTATTTTTTGTGTTAGTTTCTTCATTCATTGGGAAAACACAATGGGTTGGTTTAAAAAGTTAGAACAATTTTATTAATTAAAAAATATTTAAAACACCACATAGATACATACTGCTTAAGTTCATGCAGTATGTATGTATTAGTAAAATTAAGAGATCTTTTGAATGTATGAGTCATACCGATAATGCAGTATGAAAAATTAAAATTGCTTTATTTAAAACGAACAGAGAGTTTTTTTGAATGAATTTGTTTGTTTTTTCTATCATTTATGGAATTTTTTTGTTTGTAATTTCAAATTAAAAAAAATTATATAAAACTTTTTTGTTTTTAATCAATTTTTTTACAAAAATAAAATTTGTATTGACAAATGTATAGCAAATTCATCAACCACATACGTACAGGAGGGTTTATCGACAGTATCTTTCTGCAGGTTGTGTCTATGGGCCCCTTAAAAATAGAATTTTATCATTTTGCACTAATGACAGATAACTGTTTGGGGTATTACTTGGACAAACTTATTCTACTAAAAATTTAAATTAAGAGTTTTATGATTTATCATTGCCAGCTTTAACGTATTGTGGTAGTTATTAAGATATACAAAAAATAATTAAATAAAAATTGATTTCAATTACGAAATTCCTTATATTAATTAACATTTTGTTTGATTATGTGGAATCAATAAAATTATAACATTAATTAACAGAAAATTATTGATGTTTGTATAAATTTCAAATATTTTTTTTAGTTAGATCAATATACATACATATATTATGATTGAAATTTTATTAGAAATAATCGCTACATTAATTGATGCTACGCAAAATCTAACTGCATCTAGACCATTGCATAAAAAATCACCATCAGATTTTGCAAAAATAGCAAAAAATTATTAATAAATTTACCAAACATTAAAAGCTTATATATTACCTATCAAATAATGTCAAAGTATTCACACCTTTGAAACTATCAAATCGTCCTTTGCAGTTTACTATGCACGATTTCTTTAAAGAAAATTGCGACATTTCAAATTTATTTATTTTTATTAATTGTTATTAATTGTTATTGTATGTACATTTATATAATTAAAAAAAAAAACATTTTTTATATTTGTTTTTTTACTTTCTTGAATAAATGTCAATAAATAAAATTAATTTATCAAATTATTATAATTAAGTTTTATTATATGAAGTTTGGACACGTATAAGGGCGTATAAACCATAAAGAAAATTTTACGAGAGACGATAAAAACTTCATAAAATCATAAAAGTTAATCGTTTTATAACTTTTTTTCATATTTTAAAAAATGTATGACACATATATCTGTATACAATCTGTTGGCAAAAAAATCGAATTAGAACATACAAAATTGTGTGGCTGAAAATAAGTTAAAATGGAGTAAGGACTTATATCCATTTATTTTTGTAGAACAATAATAGTAATTAATGTTTATAAAGGCTTTATATTAATCACGATTTCATTAAAATTGGGACCAAGTGAGGTGTATGTAGCCTAAATGCTAAATTTTATAAAGATAGGTGGAAAACTGACCATGGCTTTCATATAAGCCCATCTTTCTAAAATCACTTTAAAGTGCATAAGTCCAATATAATTGCTAGTATAACAATAATATTTGACTTTAATAAGTTTTGTATGGGTAGAAAACCTAATGTAAAGTTTTATCACAGTCCATAATTGATCATAGCACCCATATAAAACCTACTTTCGGAAATCAGGCGCACTATAAATGTAATTTAAATAATAATAACACGATATTATTACATATACACATGTTTTACAGAAATATAATTTACTCCATTAAATCTTCTTATAACAGAACGACAATTAACCACAGGTTTCATGAAATACCCCCTATACAAATATTGAAAACGCATGGTGTAGGGTATAAAATGATCGGATTTGACCGGCAACATGCTTTTTGAAAGTCTTTTTAAGAATAAATTTGTTGAAATTATTAACAAAATCATTTAAAAAGATCATCTAATTACGCCGTGTGACTGTCATGACCATATATAGTATAACTGCGTATTCAGTTTTTCTCTAGGACGTCAAGTTTAATCTTAAAAGGAAATTTTTGAAGTATAAACAATTTTAAAAATATTTTCAAAATGTTTACGAATATTACATACACCTAGTATGAGTGTCAAATGAAAGCTAAAAATCCCTGCAATATAGTAATATTTCTTATTTAAATGTTACATCATAAAAACCTAAGAAAATATCCTTTTGAAAAATTTTCCCAGGAACGCGATTTTTAAAAATTTTGCGAAAAATGCGAATCGAATCTAAGTTATTTTTCCATATATTTTAAGAAAATATATATTTTTTTAAAGTTTATTACAAAGAAATGCTATTTAATGTTGTGTTCCTCTTTTACCTTTTTAAATTTTTTGATGCGCCTCTACATTTCCGTTAAGCATTACATACACCACATATTATGCAAATTATGGTCAGTTTCATGTTATCCATACGATGTACACTAGCAAAATCTTTTTTGAAAAATGTGTCCCGTTTTTAGCTATCAACGACATTTGACTTAAATTTATAGTTTTCATTAATTATATCTATAATTTTTAGCCCTTTTTCTAAGTTTTTGAAATTTGAACAAAAACCATGATTATAAGATGAGACCCCTGATACGAGGGCGGATCAATAAGCCCGTGGCTTTTCAAACTTCCCTCGTAGTTATATATTTCATATTTCACTATTGCCATCAAGTACTACCTGTTAATTGACTACTGTCAAATTTTGATCAAGTGTCGTCATTTACTTTGCATAAAAAATAGGATTTTTCGAGGTCCTTAAAATAGGCATTTGTTTGGTCAATAATTTCATCGTTGGAGCTGAATCACTTTCCACCGAGCCATTTCTTTAGGTTTGGAAATAGGAGGTGGTCACTAGGGGCTAAATCCGGAGAATATGGCGGATGATATACTAATTTGTAGCCCAATTCATAGAGTTTTGCCATTGAGACTGCACACGTGTTTATGGTCAATTGAGAGCGGCACCCATCTTGCAGACAACTTTCTTAAACCTAGCTGATCATTTAAAATCGAAACCACACTGCCATATGAAATGCCTATGGAATCAATAATCTTACGCACCATATCGTGGATTTTTTCGACATTTTCGGGTGTACTGATCTTAATTGGCCGTCCAGAACGTCATTTGTACTTGTGCGATCACAACGAAAGTCAGTAAACCACTCTTTTACCATTAAAATCGATGTTGCAGAGCTTTTCTTGGTTTGATTGATGGTTTTTTTTTCGCAAAAAATAGTGTTTAGTGAGCACTCGAAATTCACTTTTTCCATTTTTAGAAAAATACACGACGTTGTATGTTTTGAACAGCTATTAAACGCAAAGTAAATGACGACACTTGCTCAAAATTTGACAGTAGTCTATTAACAGGTGGTGGTACTTGATGGGAATAATGTTGCATTTTTAGTTCGAAAAGTCACTGACTTATTGGTCCGCCCTCGTACTGAAATTTTGCACTCTATTGGTTTCAAGCCTTCTGAGCTTAGGTCTATAACACGTTTGCTTAAAATAGTATTGCCACAAAACTTAATAAGGATTAAAATCAGTTTCATACAGGTTACACATTTTTGAAAATGGCCCATATATCAGCCCGCAACAATCACTTTCACAAAAAAAAAAAAAAATCATTATATGGATAAAAGTAGAGACCATCCATGAAAAAACTTTGTACACAGTTTTTCTCCAGGATTTAAAATTTCATCTCAAAAGGTTGAAATCGTTTATTATAAAATATTTACGAAAATTAGAATGACCCATAATGGATGTCAAATGAAAGCTACGAATCCCTGTAGTTTAGTCATATCTCTTATATAAATGCTGAAATAAAAAAAATTAAAACAAATATATCTTTTTGAAAATTTAACCCTTTAATATTATATTTACTAGTTAGTTATATACACTATATAAAGGATATTTTCCTAACATTTTGTGCTGAAACATTTAAATAAAAACTTAACTTTCATTTGACATATATATTGGGTGAATATAAATTTGCTAAGTATGTATTTTGCATTTTTTTTTTAATTTGTGTAATTTTCTAAACTTTAAAGCACTTTTGATAAAAAATTTTACATTCTGTAGAAAATCTGAGTACGTAGTTTTATGGTATGTTCTTTTGTTAGATGCATATAGCGATATTTTCATATGTGAATATTTTTTTGGGAAATTACTATATTATTTAAATTATGGATATATGCCCTTTTACATTTTTCTGAATTGATGCATTTAAACTCACAAGATAATATATTTTTTCCAATATGATTTTAAATTTTAAGGGTCTTCTTTATATTCTAAAGTTTAGTCTAATACTGGATTGTAATCTATTTATTAAAAAAACACCTAAATGTCAAAGAAAAAATTTTATATGAAAAAGGTAAAAATTTCATAAAATTTCATAAAATTCCATAAAATTGTAATTTTTTCGGATTTTTAAAATAGGCTTTGCATCAATAAATGTAAATAACATTACTAATAATATTGAAGTAATATAATAATATTACTAAAATAATATTATGAAAAAAAACGCATTTTTAAAAAGTAGTATTATACGCCCTTATACGCATCATTGTTTCATATAATGAAATAACAAATTAATAGAAAACAAATTCCGAATAATTTTTACTGAGTAGCTGTAGAAATATATTTAGCAATATTTGATTTAAAAGCTTGACACTTAAGTATTGTATAGCAAACGCCCATGGTGCATTATAAACCAAATGTACATAAGGTACAGGGTTATAAAAATTGGACCACAAACGTTATAAATATTAACCGCAAAGTAAGCTAAAACGAACAAGGGTATAAACATGAAAAAAGCGACACATAACATACACAATAAAATACTAAGTTTGTGTGTCATGTTGTTGCATGTTTTACTAACCACAAGAACTAATTCCGCGATGAGGACAACGTCAACCCAAAAAGACAACGGCTGTGAGGACGACGACAACAATGCGCGAATGTGTGAAATCAAATTGTTAAGCAGACACATCAGACCAACAACAGCAGCAACAACAACAAAAACAAAACAAAAGAATACCTGCAACAAATAAGTACAATATTCATTCATGTTTTTCGGACACTCCACAATACACAAATTTATATTTTCCCCCTTCCTTAAATCTCTCCTGTCAAGGTTTTTCTTTCGCAATTTCATTCTTTTGATTTCTGTTCAATATAGTTTAAGTTTAAACTTTTCATAATATTTTGCGTAGAAAGGCTTATGACGCTTTTTTTTGTTTTGGGTACAAAGGATTATAGGGGTTTTAAAAGTGCTGTTTTTTTATTATTTTATCAAAATGCTCGGCATTTTATACGAGAGTTTTGAGACAATAATAAGAGAGAACAACAGCGAAAAGACAAACACATTCCTTTGCCAAATAAAAGCAAATATTTTGCGAAATATACATTTTCAAAAAAAAGTTTCACATACTTTTGACAATAATTTAATGATTGTTGATGCTGGGCAATGGTTTTAGTTCAGAAGACACTCCATTGTCAGTGTTTTTTTTTTTAAGGCAAAGATATGTGAAAATAAGTGCTGTCAACCCCATGCCAAAAAATTAAAAGAACAAAATTAAAAAATATATTGTATAGAACAAATCAAAGGTAATCATGGTAAGTATAAGATGGAATCCTTACGTCTGAACCTGGATGCTAAGGAACCACCTTTTGATACCTGTGTCAGATTCGACAATGCTTCTATGTTTAAATTTTATTTCTCTATTAATATGTAAACATATTCTCTAAATAATTTGGTGTTAACTCTATTCAGTATTTGTGGATCCATCTGAAATGAAAAGTAGAAAACCCTTTTTGGTTTATTTCGATAACGATTTATGCTCATTAACATGATTTTTGTCAATTTTGTTATTATGCACTCGTATTGAAACGAAAGTCTTTAAATAATAAAAACAATCATGTGAATCGACTTTGAATCCGTTTTAACGACTATTGTCGCAATTTCAAGGACGGTGCAAAAATAAAAATTTGCAAATGGAACCTGCAAAATATACAAGCAACTGTAGATAGCACTAGGAAACTTAATCGTGAGAATTTCCGCAACAAATAGCTCTTTCCCATAAGAATACTTAAGGCACCCAAAAACAGCAAGGCAATATGGTAATTTGTCAAGAGAACTCGAAAAATTTTCTTTTGTTTAATATCACAAATTTTGAGAGATGATCAAGTTATATCTGATAGCGAAGATAAAGCAAATCTTTTTGCGGAAATGTTTGTTTATAAAGTGTAACATATTTTTATAACATGTGAAATCCAGTTCTATCTATACAAAATTAGTGTGAACAAATCTAAATACAAATAGTATTTACGCTTTAGTTCTGAAAAAAATAACTCTCATCCTTGGCCTTTAAATTACAAAATGTTTTGAATATTTTATAAAGTGCCACCCGCACTTCCTAACTGTTAAAATATTGCTACATTCAGAAGATACACAAAAAAGTGGCATTTTCAAACCGAACAATTTTACGCTAATTGATATACAATTATACGCTAATTATATACTAATAGACTTCCTAATGATAAACAGTAAGGATTTGGCAGTGGTAGATCTATCGTAGATTTAATTTCTGTTTACAGTGTGCAACACGATACACTAGTATCGAAGCTGATCTGATTTCGTGTTGGTGATATTTTCACACGTTTTATTTCAAGTTTTCTTCATGATCGGATTATTCATGTTAAAATTAAATTCCAGCTTTCGGGCTCAGTTCACTTATTCCCTTTTTCATTATTATGAGAGTAACTTTTGTCACTCGTATCCATAGACAGCAACATTCCGATATTAGTTTCTACATATTTAATAATGACGATTCACTTAGTAGTGAACTCGCTTTAATTGCAGCATTTGAAAAGCATTAATTTCTTTACATTTAAGCCCATACTGAAATGTATTTTCTGTCCATATCTTCCCAGCTGAATACGGTCTTAAGTAATTTAATTTAAATGTCTAAAAACACTATTATCCTTAACACTTTAAGTTTCAATTGAATTACATTAGCAATATCACCTGAAATTTTTAAGGGTAAAATTACAATTTTAGTTTGCCACTTCACTTTGGAACAGATCGAAAATTTTGTAAATAAATCTGTAACTTCTAGTCAGCTGATTGACTTTGCATAAATAGGTGTAGCAGAGAAGAGAAGAAATATAGGTTTGGGAGAGAAACCCTCAGGAGTGGAGTTATGGAGGCTCAAATTAGGATACATGTGACATAGAAAATTTTCGAGCTATTTGCATTTAAAATTTAATTTTCCATATCGAATAAACAAAATTTGAAGTCGAGTCCAAAACATTTTTTTTTAAATATTTAATAATTTTATACTTTTCTGAAAGGTATTTTCACGGATATGATTCTAAAATGTAAAGAAAACAGACTCTCCTGAATTTGACCTATTTTGTATCGAAAATTTAACTTTAGGCTATATATTTTAAAATCCAAAGCATGAATCTTCAAAGAAAATGCAAATTCGAAAACTTTGATATGCTCTTATAGTAAATGTGGACTTTATGGAAAAAATTAAAAAAATCATATATTTGAGATTTTCGCTGGATTTTTTGAGAGTTTTGGGAATATTATTATTATTATCAAAATCTTAATATTTTTACACTTCGTTTTTACAAATGATAAAGTCGATAACTGAAACTTTAGTCTGGATATCTTAACTAACAAAGATTTTGTTACAAATACAATATTTATAGTATTTCCAAAGCCCAAAATTTTATTTTAGTTTCAAAATTCGGAAAAAAATATGGTCTCCAATTTTTTTCAAATAAATTTTCTTATCCAGCTGACATAATACTTAACTCATTAAGACCCAAGCTAATATCCAGCGAACATATTTTTCCATTTTTGTTTACATATTAAATAAACCAACAAATACAAAAAATATTGAGAGTCGTGTATTTAATTGGGTCACATGGTCTTGTTACTTGTATTTCCAAGACGAATTTTTGTTTATAAAAATAAGTTAGGAAGCATTCATAAATCATATATTTCATAAATAAATTATCTCGTTACCAAAAAAATTCAAATTGAAAAAAACGATACTTAAGAAATTACCACTTTTCATGCTATACTGATAATTCAAAATCATGATTAATATATTTTCATCAATATATATGTCAATTTTAAAAAACTATTTGTTTTAAATATTTACTCAACATATGTTTAAATAAGAAAGAAAAAAAAAAAAAACTAAAACTTTTTACACTTCATAATAATAACAGCCGATATTTTAGCTGTACTCAAGTACAATGGGTCAAATGGGTAAATTATGTGCAATAAGGTTGAAGTTAATATCTTCTATAAAACCAAAACTACGCTAATTTAAAATTTAATATTTCACGAAAGCAATAACCAATACATTTCAAATTTCCAAAAATTGTTTTTCCATTAAAATAAGATGCATATATCAGTAATTAAATATAAAATAAAAATTTTATCTGAAAAAATCTCAAAATGGAAATAAGCAAGCTTGGTTCTAAATCTTTACTTTTGATTTAAACGTTAGGTCCAATATTTATATTCAAAGACCAAGAAACCTTTCCTGCCACTAAGCAAATTAAAAAGCAAAATAATTGTAACACCAACTCATGAGCACTAAGATTGAATACTGTTGTTCGTAAAGCTTTTATTATACCTTCAAAAACTGCTAACAAATATTTTACGTGATTAAAAGACTTAATTTGTTTGTTTATTTATAATTTTTTTAACAATATTATAATTTCATTCACAAATTGTTGAAAGTCCTTAAAGAAGAAAATACTCCATTATTATTTTTAAGTAGCCCATTATGACACATCGTTAGAGGCAATATCTTCAGTTTAAATAATGAAATGCTCATTAATTCAAGTTCAAAAAAACTACCCTAATTCTAACACAGTTTGATACCGGAAATTCGTTGCATACCAAAGGCTCCACAAAAAAAAAAAAAAAAAAAAAAAAATACAAAGAAAAATTTACAGAAAACAAGAACAAGTATTTCAAAAATTAAATCCTTTTCTTTAACTTGGATATCTTTTTCTTTTTTGTGATTGAGAAACCTCAACAAGCAGCAGCATCAGCAGCTTGTTCTTTTTTATCACTACAGTCAATTTTATTACTACCTCCGCTTAGCTTCTGCTTTAGCTGCCGTTGTTTGCTGGTGATGCTCCTTATTTTAATTTAGGGTTTTATTTCTTTTTTTTTTAATGAGATCAAATATGATAGCGCCAGCCAAGATTATTCCAAAAAGAAAAAAAGCAACACAAAAGAAAAGAAAACATGTTTAGAGCTATTACTTACCTTATAAGTTCCCCATAAAAAAGTGAATCTGTATGTAGCTACAGTAAACTGTAGCTTGTGCTTGTTTTGTTAACAAGCTGAAAGACAGTGGGCTGGAAGAGAAAGAATTTAAAATTATAATAGTTAGAATAAAATTTGTTTACAAAGTTTATTTACTATACACAGAAAAAATTATTACATATTTTTTTTGATTAAAGCTGCTTCTTCAATTGATATTAAAATTTAATAAAAATAGTAATTGATTCAATCATTTTTCATTAATTTCATTAATTCGACAAAAAAATAATCGAGGTTATTTAAGAATCGATTATTTATTTAATAATCGATTATTGGCAATTTATTTCATTAACCGAATAGTCTTAATAGTACATGTGAAACGTATAAATAGCACTAATATGATATCTAATCTATTGAAATAGTTATTCGGAACTATAATGAAGATCAAATTCTTTCGGTTCATCTTAACAGTTGTATGAAAAAAATTGCATTTTTTAATGTATATATATATATATATATAACTATTGATCTTATTAAATCACTTTTGTTTCTTGAATCTCTGGTTTTTAAAATTTTACCGCTCAAATAAATTTTTAAACGTAATCTATAATTTTCTAGACCCACTGTCATTGGTACCAATTGTTGTTATGACTGGTGATTATGGTTATGTTTTTGGTTGTACATACATATATACAAACACACTCGTCGTTCACAAATATTGATGGCGTTGCTGATGACGCTGTTTCACCACTATAATAAGTATGAAAGTAAAAAAAGAGAAAAAAAGAGTGTTGTATTTTGTTATACATGTGATGTGTGATATTTGTGTTTCTTTTGTTGTTCCTTATTGTTGTTGTTTCTGTTATTATTATTGGTATATACAAAACATGCACGTTTGTTTCTTAAGTCTATCGTTTTATTATAATTTACAATTCCTCTGCAGCTTGTCAAAGAGTGGTGAAGTAAGGAGCCGCCGACAGTAGTAGCTCATGGATATAATTCAAACCCTGTTGATGACTTTGAATGGTTTAGTTTAGTTGAGTTTGATTGTGTTGTGTTATGTTCTGCCATGACCCAAAACTCTTTTGTTTAAATACACCAAGACTGAAAAAAAACTAAATATTGTTTTATGTGATTTTGCACCATCTATTTAGCCAACCATCCACCTCCGTATTTTATTTTTTTTTTTTGCAAACTTTTTGAATACGCAAGGCGCTCGTCTGTGTCTTTTTCTTTTTTTGTTAAGTTTGTTAATCGTCGTGTGAAGTTGGTCCGCATAAAAATTCTCTTGTTTAGCTGTGTCTTTTTTTACTTTATTTGTGTTTAAATTTTATTTGAAATTTTTCGGCGCTGTTCTTCAATGTTGTTTGACATTCAATCTTTGATTTGTTTTCTGTTTGTTTGTTGTTGTTCTTCTTATTTCTGTTTGTATTATTTAAAGCTTTTGTATATTTTTTAATTCATTCAAATCCTTTTTTATAGATTTTTTTCGGTGCAATTCTTTTGTTTGGTGTCAAGTTTAACAAATACTTAGATGGTTTTTTTCATAATGTCTGGAATGTCTTTTATTTGTACTTAAAAAAAAATCTGTTTATTTCATTGAATAGTTTTGGTGTGTGAATGGCATGTGTTTGGGACTACACTTCAAGAATGTTCGAAAAATTGTGGAAATTTTTTTAATATTTTATGTGAGAGCAAACTAGGACTGCTTCAGTTAAATTAAATATTTTTATAAATTTAATATGTTTTTGTGAACTAAAATAAGAAGTGAATGTTAACAATTAAATATTGTAGGGGAGATTGGAGCAAACTTGAATAAAAAATCAACCCATAATCTTTTGAATCTTACAATGGAAGTCTTTTAGAGAATGGATTATTATCTAACGATTTGCAGTAATAAGATTAATTTATCTTTTATCATTATTTTTCAGTGTTTTTTCAAAATATCTATTTTTGGGTAAAGTACGGAATATTACGGTAAAAAAACATCTTAATAACATTTTGCGTTTATTAAATGTTTTTAACTGTTTTTTGTATTCCTAGGTCTACTAGAATATCAAAATTCAAATAAGTGATGAAAACATATAACTGATAAAACAATAGAAAATAATAAAACAAAATATATAAAAATAGGCAGATAATTTTTTTATTTCAATTACTCTTATTCAGGGGACCCACCTCTTTATGATTCATGAACCTTTTAGAATTTTTTGCTTTTTCGTGAATCCCTTGGCACATTTTGATTTTTAGTGTAGTGAAAAAGAAGAATAATAAAAACTAAAACGTATTTATTTTAAATATAATTTCGTTACCAAAATTCATTTATAAAAACAATGCATCCTTTAAAGCTCATAAACAATTAAAAAAAGATTAAATGCTTTATAAATTTATATACTTTTTATCAATCAAATTTTTATAAATTTTTTTATTAAACTTAGAATGTTTTGTTATGAATAAAGTAGTAAATGTAATAAAGTGTCTTTGATTTTACTAATTTTATTAACATTGGGAGAAATTTTTGAAAAAAATCTAACTTCATTTTCCACATCCAAATATGATCTAAATTTGGATTTTAGGAATTTTAGGGCAGAAAAGCCAGTTTCGCATAAATATGTAGATACCAACTTTAGCAAAATTCTTTGCCAACCATCTTATAAACTTTTAATATTTTAACCAACATAGTGTCCATGTCAGTTTTGGCATACGTTTTATTGCTTATTCTTGAAAATTATCGGATATGTCTTCATAGCAATGTTGAATGGATTACTAAACTGGTTTGGCAAGAATTGGTTTAAAGTTCTGGATAATATCGGGAAAATTAATCGTAAAATGTATTATAATTTTCATATGTATGTTCTTTTTGAATATCAGATCCAAAATATTTTTCAGCAGTGGAAATAGCGAATATTTTGGTAAAGAGGATTGAAAACATCTTTTCCATAAAACAATTTTCATATAAAAGTACTGATTGAATCAAATTCAGTTAATATATTTACCAGTCTGTCTTGTAGTTTAATTTTAAGATTACTTAACGCCACGAAATATATAAATTATTTAAAAATAGTTTTCTGTAAATTTTTTATAAAGATCTTCTTTTTTGTATAAGATGAAAATATCTATTTCTCTATTTATTTCTCTTTAATTTCTCTATTTAATTCAGCGTATTTCACTTCGAAATCCAACGGAATCAAGTAAAAATTTCTTATGTTCTGCGTTTAAATCAACACATAGGGCTTTAAACATTTTATTTCTTAAAACACTAGTTTGGTCCATCTATAGTAGTCTGAAAAGCACTTTTAAATATGTCAGGTAAGGTTTTCTTAGCTGGATTACCCAGTGAGATTAAAATGATTTGAGGTTTAGTAAACGATTATTCTTCCCTTATTTCACTTTCAGCAATAAATCTACAATAAAATAAAAGCTGACCTAAATTTCATTACACTCCAGGTCATCAATTTTTTTTCGGAGTTTTCTGACAGATGGATTCTCATGACTTTTTCTTTTATTACCCAATGAGAGAAAAACAATTCTTAATTAAAAGCAAATTCCTATAATTGTAGCACACTTTAGGTGTGCAGACCATTTGCATATAAAGAATGAGTATTTTTACAACATCCACAATCTCCGCGATTTTTAAACCAAGATTTTCTTCCCCTAATAAACTAATGTAATGGGTACATGTTAATTCTAAGAATTTTTTGTCTTAATGCTGTAGAGTTTATTGAGTTATCTTCAATTTCCACTGCTTTTACTAAAGCATCATATTTTTGATTTGTTTCATTAGATTTTCTTTAATATTTTCATATCATTTGTGATTAAGTCAGTTATTTAATTTATCTTTAGCAAAATTGAAAAAAATATTGGTTGAAAATAACGTTTTCAGGACAAAACTTGCAGTTAAAGTGTGTGCTGAATAATTCAATTCAATTTTGTATTCCTCGATGTGAAAATGATATCGTGTTGGATATCTATCTCAGATACATCAGCAATTAAAAAATCGTTTTCAGTATATTTTATTTGCTTGCACTGGAAAAGCAATAAAATTATAAATTTTTTGGTTGAAATATAAATCAAAAATGTAATACAATAATGACAAACATTTATCTGTAATCTTTTTTGAAAGAAAGAAATTAAAAACATGCAAAAAAGTAATATTCTACACCAAAAAAACTTTCTTAAAACATATCGCGAAAATTGCCACATCGGATGAATAAAATATACAAATTCGAATTTCAAATTAATAATTAAGCGAAATTAAAGAAAATTGAGAGAATATTATGACAATAGAATGATTTATATTGGGTAAAGATTTCTGGAAGATACTGAGATATTGTGCCTAGACAAAATCTCTATTATTTTTGGTATGAAAAAACTTGAAATTCTATCAATACTATTCAACTCTTGTTAGAAACCTTTGCCATCGCTATGTACATCACAAAATTATACTTATTGTTGGTGACCAATTTGGTGATCTTGATTTGCTCTTAGCAAATAATCGTCAGCCCTGAAGGAAATTAGCTTTTTAATTATATTGAAAACGATTAGCAAAAGAGTTTATGCATTACATGAATCATTGCATATTACTATCATCTTCATTACACTGGATAAAAATGTATTATTATAATTACTGTAATTATTATAACAGAAAGCCTGTAGGGTTAGCTGTGGGAAAACTATAATTGCACTAAGTAAGATTGACAGTATTTTCCTTGACCAGAAAAATAGTTGTCAATCTCTCGACAACTGGGAGTTACTTTTTTGCGGGGTCTACTGCAGGAAATGCTAAAATAGAAACTGATCATGAATATTTTTTTAAATTTTTTGAAATTTTATAACATTTTTAATTTACTGTAAATCTAAAATATCATGAACTAATGTGTGAAAGTATTTTCAAATTCTAAGTATAGCTACATTACTAAATAATATATAAAATATTTGCTAAATTAAGCATATTTGAAATAATTAAAAAAGAATAATAAACAAAAGCTAGCACATTTTGAAGAATAATATTTTCGTATCCTAAAGATTATGGAATATAAATTATATAAATTATATCATTTTAAATGGAAAGCTTTGCGTAGATTTTATTGTTAGTGATAAATTTTTAAAACTGAGCAAAAAAGAACAGTGGTTAAAGTTCTTTACAGATTATATTCAAATATTTTTGAAGAATAATTTTTAGTGAAATACTGATCTGTTGCTGCCTTCATCTCCGCGCTTAAAACAAGTATAAAATAAAAGATTGACATCATATGCCTGGGATTTTTGAAATTTTATCTGTGGATATCTGCGAATATTTGCGGATGTAGGCAGGGGATAACTAAACATTGCCTGTGCGCCAAACGTAATTATAACATCAAAATGGTTTAAAATAATATAGCAACATACATATCGTCGGCTTAATATAGAAAAGGCGTATCTCGATTTTTTTTGAAATGGTATTTTTAGTGTATTCAGGTGAACACAATTTAATACCCGTTCCTTAAAAAATTGAGTGAGGATTTATAGGCATTAAGAAATAAGCCTTAACTTATTTCAAATATATTTTGAAAGAAAAACCTTACCTCATTTGAAGTCTAATTTATTATTTTCAAGTTTTTCGAGAAATTTCACAGAATTTATAATAAAAATAATTTTTGTGAAATGTTCTGGTATCAAAATATTCTTTATTCTTGTGTTGGAGTTCTTATGTTAAAGTTTTTTAAGCCTTCTAGGCAACTAAATTTTCATCATGATTGCTCAATTGATTTTCTAGTTATTAACAAAAATTAATTCATAAGTACGTATGTGTTGTATTAAATATTTTATATTTTAAAATTAAAATGGCATAACCTCAGAAAAAAATATTCTCATTAAAATGTATTAAGGTAGAAAGGGGAGCATCAGCCAATTTTTTGTTTAAAGTGCTGTCTTCTAATAATCGTGAACGATATCTGTTAAATTTCTTTTATATTAAAGACTTTAAAATGTTGGCTTTAATTAAAGTCATTTTGATCCTGGCTATACCTCCTTTACGTTTTAGTATAAATTTCTGAAGCGACCAAAAGCGGTAAAACTGCACTAACTTATGCAGTCAATTCGCTAAGAGATGGGGCAGAACCTTTTGCACATATATAATGTTGTTTCTTTTTAATACAGTATTAAAAAAATAAATATAAAGTAATATTTTCAATTGATTTCTATGTAAAATAGACACAAATTCAATTAATTATGCAGATTCAAAATTAGTGCATTGCCAAAAACAGTAAATAATTTTTTGATTAAATTCTGCAAACGCTAAAGAGTCATATATACAGGTAAAAATATACAGCTAGTAGGTATCATGTGCTGATTATGACGATCCTGGAGGTTAAGTTGCATCAAGCCTACCAGCAGTCTGGCGAATGTTTCCCAGGACGTACCTAATTATTTCACACTTTATATGAATTTATTAAAATATCTGTTGTCTAATTCTTGTTTATTACTATCAAGCTTATAACACGGAAAGAGATTTGTTTTTAAATCCCAAAAAACTAAAAAAGTTATCATAGAATATACATACAGCGAAATATTCGGAAGAATGTTAAAAAATAATTAATCACATCTACCTTCGGACAAATGTCAATTGAAAATATCAAAATTTGATGCATGAAAGATCTGCTATAAAGGAAAATAAAATCAATTAGAGGCACACAAATTATTACTTCGTTTTAAAGATAGTCGCCAATGCCAAATCTGCCCTTATGGCGAATGCTCCCCTTTCCACCCTGCTTATCGTAACGTTTTTATTAAATTTGTATAAAGCTAGAAGAAATAATATTGTTTAATGCACTATTTACTAGAGATTCTTATAGAATAACATATATACTGATCATATTATATATGTCCGGCTGTCTTTTCAGAAAATTTATCTTTAATTCCAAATATGATTCTATCATTATTGTTTAAATCAATTAATGTATTTAGACTAATTCCTTAAGCCAGGGACTTTAAATTTCCTACCCTCATTCCTCTAAGTATCACAAATTTGTAGTATAATTTACACTTACGTAATCAATTAACACTAAATTTCAAACTCAAATAGAATTTACAATTCGTTAATGGATATATTATTATTATTATTATTATTATTATTTTTATTATTATTATTATGGAATATATTTTAAAGAAAGTACAAAATTTTGTTCATTTATTATTTACGGTTAATATGAGCAGAAAATGACAAAAATTTCTCATTGTGCGATCTAGCAAACTGTGTTATGCGTTTCTAATATGAGTCAGATAAGTATTTTAAAAGTGGCTTAAGTTCATTAACCAAAGTGGTAATATTTGGTATTAAAATAATAATAATTATTTATTTTATATTAATTTTTTTTACATTAAAACTTGCAGACGTTTCTGTAAGAATAAAGGAAAAAAACACAAATTAGTATAAAACTATTACGCAAAGGTAAGTTACTCTATCTATATAATAAAATAACCAAGAGCACTTTCAAAATAAACCTATCATATCAATTTATGTAAATCTAGAATCAAATTCCCTCTAAACTTTTTATTTATATCATCATTAGGATTTATTAATTTAGACTAACTTCCAGATGTGTAATTATAAATACAATGCTGAATTCAAATTTATATAATACCGATATATGTATTTCACTTCAGACCGAAATAGTGAATACAATACTAGCTTCTTAATCATTAATAGTTTTATAATATTACTAAATTATTAAATAAAAAATAAATTATACTTAAATTTTTTCATAAAGAAATATTAAAGCAATACAATAAAAATTCACAGTCTAATGAAGTTTAAGTACAATTTTTATTACCTTACTATTAATATTTTTACAATTGTTTTATCTAATCAATTTAATAATTTTATTAAAACATTAAAGCAGCAAAACGAGATTCAAGTAACAAACCTGATAACAAAAACAGAAATTACATGTGTGTCTTAAGTCTTTCGTTTGATTACAGTTACACTCACGCTTTGTAATAAGAATTTTAAAAACAATATAAAACAATTATTTTTTGAATGGCGCCTAAAAAGCCATAAAATTATCATCTTTTGTCTAGTTTAAATGAAAACTGTTTGCAAAAATCTAATATAATTTTCTTTTATGACCCACAAAAGACATTTTTATAATAAACATGCAAACAAATAACCATAAAAAAATTAAACGAAAACAAAAAGTATTTTAAATCTAAATTGAATAGAAGAAACACTTGTTTAAATACATTTTGATCTAATAAAAGAAAAAGGAAATCTGTCAAAATATTCTTAAGGCCTGGGAAAAATATTTACACTTTCTTTTTCTTTATTTTTTTGACTTCTTGGATATTTTTCCTAGGT